>JAKWJD010001755.1:68802995-69215822 GCA_027705065.1 Solanum peruvianum
CTCACAGTAGAAGAATATAGATCAAGATGAGACAATGATAAATTTTTTCACAAAATTTTTTCATTTTATTTTACTATTCCCTCCCCCCCCCCCTCCCTAATTTTTAGAAACTGTATCATCAAATCGACAATCTGCAAATCGAGCAGTAAACGTGTCTCCAATCAATGGTTCAAGATAGCGAATAATGGATGAAGATTCAAACCCAACATATATTCCTAACCTTCTCTGAGGGCCCATCTTAGTGTGGTTTGGTGGTGCCACAGGCACATGTACAGCACGTCCAAAAATTCTTAGATGGGATATATTAGGCTCTTAACCCATAACCAATTGCTATAGACAAACCTTATGATAATTTGCCGGTCTGAGACGAATAAGTTTTGCACCATGCAATATTGCATGTCTCCATACAGAAGTGGGCAACCTAGTTTTCATAAGCAATGGTCTTGCTATTAATTGAAGACGTTTAATTAATGACTCAACGAAATCATTCTGAGTATGAACATGAGCAACGGAGTGTTCAACTCTTATCCCAATTGCTAGACAATAATCATTAAATGATTTGGATGAAAACTCTGCAGCATTATCAAGACGAATGAACTTAATCTAATTATCAGGAGAGTGTGCCCTTAACCTTATTATTTGTGCCAGTAATTTTGCAGATGTCAAGTTACGAGATGACAATAGGCACGCATGAGACCATCTAGAAGAAACATTAATTAGAACCATCAAATATCTAAATGGCCCACTAGGTGGGTGAATAGATCCACAAATATCCCCATGTATATATTCCAGGAACGTAGGGCACTCAATCTCAACTTTCGTTGGTGATGGTCTAACAATTAACTTGCCTTGATAACAAGCAATACAAGAAAATTCACCATTTAAAAGAAGTTTTAGGTCCTTTAATGGATGTCCATTTGATTTTTTATAATTCGTCTCATCATTATAGACCCAGGATGTCCAGATGATCATGCCAAAATACAAATGTATTGGAATGCGTAAACTTTTTATATACTATAAAATGTACCTCAATTACATTATTTTTTCTCCAATACAAGCCAGACGATAAAGCAGTGACCTTTTCTACAACATATCTATGCCCAGAGACATTCTTGGTGATATTACCAAGATATTCCAGATTTATTTCATCCATTGATTGGATATGATAATCATTTTAACGGATATCTTTAAAACTCAACAAGTTTCTCTTAAATTTTGGAGAAAACATAGCATTATTAATAATGAGTTTAGTTCTCTTGGGCAAAATGACAATGGCTCTTTCAAATCCCTCAATCATATTAGTACTACCGAAAATTATAGTAACATTTATTTTGCCCATACTTAAATGAGAAAAATATTTCTTATTTCTAAATATTGTATGTGTTGTACCAGAATCAATCAAGAAAATGTCTTCATATTTCAATAATATATTTTTAGAATTATCCATATCTTCACATGAAATGGCATACACAAAATAAATATATATTAAATATTAGTGTTGTCAAAATGGTACAATATATTCAATGTAATAAACTAATTATCAAATATTAGAAGTTGAACCTTAATTTATTGTTACTCTAAGTCAATGACTAGTTGTTAGGAAAAAATAAAATGAAAAACATCATTTAATCCTAGTTGATAACAGACTGCATGTTTTTAACATTAGATTAAGTTAAAGACCTAATATAATACAAACACATGATAAATCCTAGTTAATAACAGACTGCATATTTTTTAACATTAGATCAAGTTAAAGACCTAATATAATACAACACGTGATAAAATTTAGTATTTGACTAACATTATCATGTTAGTATCATATGAATAAATCAATGAAAAATATATTTATCTAATTAAGAAGGAACAAACTAATGAACTACAAGAATATGACTAAACTAATTTTAAAATACTAATACTCATGTAAACAACTATCATTACATGAATTTTATTAAATAACTACTACTAAAAAAAATATAAATCACTCTTCCATGTTCACAGAACTATCACCAATTAAGTGATCTATCTTTCCTTCAGGATGTGCGAAGAAATCTGCTAAGTGCATGATGTTACTTGATTTTCAGATATAAAATTTGCCTCATGATTTTTCTCTTTCTTCTTTAACGATTCTAAATAAAGCTCAACCAAGTGTTTGGTAGTACGACAATCACGTGCATAATGACCTCTTCCACCACATCGAAAATAACCTTCCCTAGTTGCTTCACGTTTCTCATCCTTTCTTTTTTTTTCTTTTGATTGTGATTTTTATTTGATGAATGATTAACACCAGGAAAAGCATTACGTTCTTGACCATAATAGCGACCACGTCCACGAGTCCACGATCACGATCACAATTAGGACTGTGACCTTTTCACGCCTAGCGTGGTGGGTGTACGCCTCATTCACTTCAAGAAGTGGTTCAGATCCAATAGGTCGATTCTCATGATTTTTTATTAATAAATCATTATTTTTTTCAACCACAAGAAAATGAGAAATTAGTTTAGAATACTTTTTGAAACTCGATATAGTTGTTGCAGAGCACATTCGAGGCATGAAAAGTGGAGAATGTCTTTTCATCATATCAATGTCACTAACCATTTATCCACATAATTTCAACTTAGAAGTGATTCTGAACATGGCAGAATTATACTCATGTATAGACTTAAAGTCTTGTAGCCTTATATGCATCCAATCATATTGTGTTTTTGGATGTATGACCATCTTCAAGTGGTCATATCTTTCTTTAGTCTTTTTCACTGAACAAGTGGATCCTTAACAGTTAGATATTGATTTTCAGAATCTCGTCAAGATGATGACGCAAGAATATCATTGCTCGTGCACAGTTTTGTTTTGATGCCTTATTTTCTTCTTTTATGGTATCTCCAAAACCCGTTGTATCAAGGTGAATTTCAGCATCTAACACCATGAGAGGTAGTTCCTACCCAAACTTTAAAGGGAAATGAAGTCTAGTTTCGTAAGATTGACCATTAAAATTAAAAAACAAAAGAATAAATAATACCTTATTAATTCTTCAAACCTAACCTTCACTTTTTGAGAAAGTAGAGTCTCGTGCTGATAACGTGTTATGAAACTATAGAATAAGAAGAAGAAAATAGAGAGAAGAGAACACTTATTATTTCTCTTGAGGGATGATTTTACAATGAAGAGGAGATCTCTATTTATAGGGAAAATCTAACTTGGTCTCCAAGTAGGACTCTTAAACACATCCTAAAAGGACTCCACATGATAGACATTCAATCTAATACAAATACTTTATAATAATTGATATTTTTTTAATTTGTTATTTGTTTTAATATAAATATATGATGAAAATTAGAATGAAAAAAAATCAGTTTAAAAAAGAAAAGGGTAAAGGGTCGTGGTTGCAAGAAAAACCCCCAGTTTTTCACTTATTGCAATAAATATATATAGAGTATAGATATATATATATATAGTATATAGATAGATATATATATCTAGAGATATAGGATGGACTCTGCCTAGAGGTTGTGATTCAATGGCAGTATATAAGTGAGACACTCAAAAGATGATATAGAGATAAGAGAGGTAGATATAGAGAGAGAGATAGCAGATAGAGAGATAGGAGACATAGAGACAGGAGAGAAAGAGAGAGATATAGATAGAGAGAGATAGAGAGATGAGAGGGAGAGATACAGAGACAGAGATAAAGATACAGATACAGAGAGAAATATACAGAGATACAGAGATAGATATATATAGAGCGAGTAGAGAGGAGGAGATAGAGGGATAGACGGATAGGGATATATATAGATATAGAGGTAGATACGTATAGGGATAGAGATAGAGGAGAGATAGAGGAGGGATAGGACAGATACAGAGATAGAGAGATAGAGATAAATATATAGAGGGAGGAGACAGACAGAGTATAGATAGATAGATAGGATAGATATAGGGATATTATATAATTATATATATATATATATATATAGATATATATATATAATATATATATATATTATATATATATGCCACGTGACAGTTTTGTTATTTAATTAAGACTTTAAGTTTTGTGCACTGAGATAAATATTTTAATTTAATTAAGTAATTGAATAAATATATTTTTGAATATAATTATATTTAAGGTAAAAGAGGAAACGTAAGTCCTCTTTCTTCTCTAACCAAAATTAATTTGTAATTATCTTCTTAATTAACCAAGTTTATTTGTTTTTCTGCATGTGTTTTTTTTCATCGGAAGTTTTTTTTCAATGTCACAAATGTTTTCTTATTTGTCGTTGTTTTTTTCTTTTAAAATTTTGACAAAGTCATGATCCATAAACACAAGAACAAGAATTTAAAAAAAAAATAAGTAGCAGTTTATTATTCTAATTTGCCATATTACGATATCTCAAATATCCTAAGATCAAAATGTTGTAACAATATAATCACTAATGAAAATATAATTATAATCCCCTAGAAAATTCACAAACAACTTGAAAACATGATTTAATTGAAAATAATTGACAAATCAATACAGCAAAAGAAGACACAAATAAAAAAATAGAACAAGAAAATAAAGAGATAGAATCAAATAAAATCAGATTAAGAAAATCAAATAAACTTGGTCAGTAAGAAGATAACTATGAATTGATTTTGGTGAGAGAGTAGGCGATGACTCAACTTTCCTTTGCTATATTTTATCGTAATTATAATTATATTCAAAAATATATTTTATTAATTATTACGAATTAATTTTGGTTAGAGAGAAGACGATGACTCAACTTCCCTTTTCTATATTTATCGTTATTATAATTATATTCAAAAATATATTTTATTAATTATTTATTAAATCACCATTTTTATCATAAAAATTACCTGATAGTAGAAAATCTTATACATTGATGATGCACAAAATTTTAACTCTTTAATCATTACTTAATTAATGATGGTGCACAAAACTTAAACTCTTTAATAATTACATAATTAAATAACCATATTTATCGTTAAAATTATATAATGGTGTACAAAATTTTATACAATGACAGTGCACAAAACTTAAATTCTTTGAGATATTACATAAATTCTTTATTTCTCCCAATTCTTAAAACTTATACATAAGACTCTTCAACCAAAACTCATGTTTATCACTCCCTTTTCACTCCTCTTTTCTTTCCCTAAATTCACTTCAAATTCTTAGCAGTTAAGTTTTAAATTAATTTGATTTTAAAAGGATTCTCTCTCAAGTCAATCAATTCCAAATATCTGAATAAGTAGAATTTTTTCTTCACCATTGTTGTCTTTTTCCTTTTTTTTGCCAAATTTTTTTCGATATATCTGGGTTCAGACCCCTTCATTCAGTATTGAGATTACTCAATTAAATTCTTATGATACTAATATGAGAGCTTTGGGTTCATCTCGTCCTCCTCCAAATATCGGTGTTATGACAATGTATTGACAAGATTCTTATTGTGTTCAATGGACTACCACAAACGTAGTAACAATATATACATTATTGATATGTTGAGAAAGAGAAGCAGATCATATTGTTGTGGGTTTTTTCCCGATTTTTTCTTATTCATCTTTTTGATATATATTGATTCATATTTTTAATGTATCTGGTCATTTTTATTTTCTTAAAATTAATGTATAATGCCTGCCTTTTAACATTGTGATACATTAATCATATGCTTAATATATTGTGTTCAAATTCTATAATCTATCGTCTATCAATTGTTGTATATTTTTGTATTGTTAATTTTAGACTTATTTAAGTTTGACTATTATGTGCTAAATTTGAATGTTATGTGCTTCTACATATTAACCAACAAATGCACTTGGTACATAAATTTTATTATTCTATAGATAAAGCATCGTGTATCAAATGAATTGATATGTACATGATACACAGTATATATCATATTCAACAATTTTCAAACTTTATTACATGTATCATATACATATCAACTCACTAAAAAAGTTATTGGCAACAATTACATGTATAATTTATCTTTTTATAAAATATAATATTTCTCAAACAAAATAAGATACACAATAGTAATGTATCATGCACTAATTTTTTGGCAAGATACGCAAATTTAAATTTATATTAAATATATCGAATACATGACAACTATCACAATTCACACAGTAATATATCTTAAATCTAACATCTTGCAACAATTACTTATTTAATATATCTAGTAGAAATACAATCAATTTAAACAAGATATATGTATATAGTAATGTATTGATAAATCTAGTCATCTTGAAATCACAAATCAAAAAATGATTTCACAACATTATCAACAATATAGATGATCCATCAAAACTATGCAACTCGTCGGCCTTTTTGTATGTTGTATCAATATATAGTTGATATATTGAAAATTCAATCTTTTGTTTCTTCACATCAACGATGTATCAGATCTTTAAATTTTTTCTCAATCCATCGACTCAGCTGCAATGACTGATTTGAGATTCACAAAATTAATATTTTAACCAACAATAATTTTATCACTTTTGTATCATTCATACCTCACCTCAATTTCTTATATTGTGGAATGTCTCAACAAGATCGATAGGTTTATGTTGTATCATTTCAATTTGTCGATAAATTTAAAAGATTTTTCGATGAACAAGGAGAAGAAATTTGAATTATTAATTTGTTGATTCTGTAGGACTCAATTCGTTTTTTCTTATTGATTGTATCAATAATTCTTTCTTCAACTTCACTTCATGAAATTTGATAACTGGAACACCTGGTGTATTCTTCATCTGCGAAAAAAGTTGACCCTATTTTAGTGTTGAATTTCATTTGCAGCAGTATTTCCCTCTCTTTCTCCAACAATTGAATTTACAAAATTGTTTCTTGGAAATTGATTCAACCCATTTGGTAAAACCACCAAAAGAAATTTTTTTTTCTCTTTGTTATGCTTGAACAATTTTTTTATACTCGACGATTTCGAATTGATGATTTGAAATAGTAAATCGTGTGTTCAATCATCAACAATTGCGGATTTGAGATTCAAGATTTCGAATTGATAAATAAGATGATAATTTTATTTTTGAATTTTGTGAAGTTTGTAGGAAAGGATTCAATTCGTGATTTGTGGGGGGAAAATCAATTTTACGTTAATATTTCATATTAAGCGCAATAGACAAAGTTTTATAATGTATCCGAATTAATGTATCAGGATGAAACTTATGTATCTGAATGACTGATACTTTAAGGGATTTTTGTAAAATAGATAAAAATAGGAATAAGATGTAATTTAGGTCTTACACTATGTGATTTATGTAAATTATACTAATCAATTATACATAAAGGATTAATGAATTAAAAAAAAGTTAATGAAATGAAACAAGATGAGAATATTAAAAAAAAGAACAAAAATATGTAGGGATTAATTTGTCATTTGAAGAGTGTTCATTTTAGTATGTGTGAATGTGTTTTTCATTAGTGATATTTTAGTCACAATAATATGTTACTTAATTCTTATAATTGCTTTTTAGTATGGTACATTTCAATTTCTTTGTCTCATTTATCTTAATGTTTTATTTTTAAATTTGCAGTAGGAAGCCTTGTGTAGTTGCTAAACTAGTGGAAAACTTTTTTCTTATTATTATTCGGACTACTATTTCTTTTACAAGTCTGCAATTTATTTGTATATATACTAGGAAGATATGGCCCGTGCTTGCACGGGCCCAATGTTTGAAAGATTTTTGCGAGCTAAATAGGCGCACACACTGTTTTGGGCTAACGCAAAACATACAAAAGTAATTGTTTGTGGCCTCATTGTTTACATTGGATATTATATCCATACTATTTACTTAGTGGTGCATTTTTTCTGCTTTTCAGTAGTAAGCACCTATCAAGAATCATCAGAAGAGGGAAAAAGAATTTAGGTACAAAGTGGAATATATATATATATATATATATATATATAGATTTAGATTGGTCTAACTATATATGCATTTTTATGTTATGATTTTAATGGTTCTAACAACTAAAAAACTATGGGAAAAGTTCATCATTGAAATTATAATCGATACAATAAAAGTAAATTTATATTCATGGTAGATGCATAGAGAACCTAGGTATTATTATGTTATGAAAGAATTCATTGACTCGCGACCTTATCTAGTCTGATGAAAATAAAGAAATAAAATCGCTGCGAATGAATGAAAGTAAAATAAAGGTGTAATGAGGGAATTAATTAGTTACCTTTAGTTGTCTTGACAATTCCTTGGCATGTAAAATGTTGGCTAATTTTGATTGAGCATATGCACGAGTACCATTATAACTGTGTGGAACACATTTTATATACCAAGTTAGAATAAGTAATGATCAATCTTGTATGATAACAATAAATTAATCAGTATAATCTCACGAGCAAGTATAATCTCACGAGCAGTGTTTTGAAAATCTTGTATAACAAGCTACATACATAAAGAAATGAAATATTTGCTAATTAAATGCTATGCGAATTATATTATATTGTATAATACTATACTTACTATTTCTTAGGATTGAGTAATTGGGAGAAACAGAATTGATCTCTCTTCACCCAATTATGAACTACTGAAGTAACATTCACTATTCTTCCTTGAATCCCACACCCTTCTGTTGTCTCAACTATTTTCTCTAATAATAATTCTGTCAAAAGAAAATGACCTACCAAATAATATACGTATCAGATTAGAATTCATAATCTAACCTATTTGCTTTCCATGAGCCAGATAACCATCTGGAATTCTTGAAAACTGATGATGAGCTAGCTTTTACACGCTGACCATGATAGAAAGGAAAATGTCCATCTTCAAGGTCATTCCTACCAACTGGTTTAAGACGTAAAGGGTCAGCCTTCATGACTTTACATACAGAACCATCATCAAACATCACTGTGACATTATCAAGAACATCATCAATTCTACCAAACCAAGGGCCAAGGATAACATAATCACCAACTGTAAACCCCGAACACGTTTCAACTCTCTAGATGAGACATTTTTAAAAATAGAGCCATCGTGCGCTAATAAATCTACAGATATATTGATATCAACCACGAGTCCTACTTGACCTGTTAGATCGGAAGCTGAAGCGACATAATCACCATGCAGATCTCCTCTATCGACAACTATGACATTATTACTACTCTCTGTAGACTCAGACTCATCCATCCAAAGGACTCATACATGATCTGCGATAAGCGGATCACTCTTACAATTACTACGGTCTTTGTTCCCATCATCAGCTTCCTCAGCCTTTTCATTGTTATCCCTATCGTCTTACGTGTTGGAATCACCACCATCATCATCATAATCAGGACCACCACCACCGTCATCATCATCATCATCGTCTTCTTCTCCATCATCCTCATCCTCATCTTCATCATTAGTTAAGCTGCTATCGGAATCTGAGTCACCAGCAACCTCGGTCACAATACGAATCTTACCATCAGTTTTGCATTTCACAACATCTTGTCTATATATATAGGATACATTCTCTAAGTTCCGGAGAATCTCTCCCGGCTTGCATTCTGATCTAACTTTTGGATCCAAGCTAGCCTCATTTTGCAAAAGAATTGCCTTCTATCAAATTGTTGTTATCGTTTGCGTTTGCAGTAGGTTCAGCATTACGGGAAGCATCATGATGTTGTCCAACTTCCATTTAACAATCACAAAAAATAAGACAAACAGAAATTCATTCAAAAGCCTTAGTGTATATCCCACAATTCAAACAAATGTCAAGTTTGCGAATGAGAGTGGAATAGACAATTCACTTAAATTGGTTTATCGAAAAAGAAAGACAACCTTATAACCTGACCATTTAGTCCAAGAATATCAGTGATAAAACTACTAACAAATCTATCAGTGATAAGAAATATGAAGAAACAAAATTTTGTAATTATACAATTCAGTTCAACAACAAGAAGAAATCTCACAAAGTAGGGTCTGGGGAGAGTATGTTCTGTTCTTTCCCTTTCTTATCCAATCCATAGGCTATAGCAGCTGCAGTCGGCTCGTTTATTATCCTAAATACATTTAGCCCTGCTATGGTACCAGCATCCTTGGTTGCTTGCCTTTGTGCATCATTAAAATAAGCTACATAGGAACCAAATAACTCAATCAACAAAAAAAAAAAAAAGAACAACTTTTTTATGATCAAAGTTATAGCAATTATGTGGAAATACATGTTATCGATATAATTTTAATGTCATTTAAGTATACCTGGAACGGTGATGATAGCGTGCTTAATTGATTTCCTTAGATATGCCTCAGCTGTTTCTTTCATTTTCTGCAAAATCATAGCACTAATTTCCTCTGGCTAAAAACTTTAACATCTCCCTCTTTAATCTTCAATTCTATATGAGGAGATATAGACTAACATTTGATCTTACCATTCAAGTCATCTATAGTAAGTTGTTGAACCTCCGATCCATTGTAGACATGCAATTAGAAATCTGTAAGAAAAATTGTGGATTATTGAAGGAGATATGATCTCATATACAGAGGATGCAATGTTCGCAGATGGAGGAATATGCACAACACACGTTTGATATTTTATATGCATCTTATGCCACCTGTGTATGATATTATATGTAATGATCAATTTAGCCTTTATGTTTTAAAATGGTAAGAAGCACACGTGTTGAAATAAGCCATTTCTACTATAGTAGCAATAAAGACTAATAAAAGTCACTTGTAATTAAAACAATTTACTCAATCAAATAGTAGAAGTTATAAACGTTGTCTCAAGTTATTTGATCAACTATAACAGCACATGAATGTTGTCATATTTAAGGCTGATAAATGGAGTAATTCTTTTTTAACACTTGTCCTTTTATTCAACTTATACAGACAAATATTTCTAATTTGGACTATAACATAGTATATTTGAAAGAAAAAAATTAATATTGCTTATGATGCAAATGAAGGTTGCTTTCAATGTCCCGTGCGATATGTCAGAATATCAGCTAATTTGGTTCGTTCAATCAATACATTCATTCACTGACAAATACTCACTCACCCCACCTTTTTGCTCTGCACCTTACTGGCCTTAATCCTTACCCTTTACCTGACCCCGCTCAAAATTATTCTACTACTCCATAGAAAAGTTCCAACCAAGAAATAAAGTGGGTGTGGTAGATAACCTAAATCTCACACGTTAATAAGGATTAAGGCCACTCTTCTTGTTTATAAAGTATAATATTGGGTACTTTTCATATAAAGTTGAGATGTTTATATCCATTATGTGATATTAATAATGCTCTTTCTTTACAAGGGATTAGTGTCGATTTTTATTTATTTTTGTTTTCTTATCCCACATCACTCGAGCATCTCTGTAAGAGAAGCATTAATGCAGCATCAAGTACATTCATCCATTTTTAAAAATATGAATGCTAGGAGAACGTGTATAGTAAAAATTAATAGAGAATAGAACATACAAGAAGCCAGTAAGTACTAAAAAGTTGTAACCTTTGGACTAAGATGACCCACAAATATGTTAAAATGATCTGCAAATGAGAAGAAACAGTTTTAGTTCTTGAAAAGATACTGTAAAAAATTAAGAGGGTCTAAAATGGAGGTGAGAAAAGATACAGACTTGATGTGTCCTTTCTTTAAGCACTGGCATACGCCCAGTTAACCTTTATAGTCTGTCCAAATCTGCGCTTTCACTATCTTTTAGGCGGACAAACACTAAAATATTAGATAAAATTGCAGGAGACAGAGGTTTAGACTCACATTTGGGCGCTGGGAGAGGGAATTCCTAACTTATGTAACTTTGATTTATTTAGAAGATGTTAATTCTACATGGTTTAACCTTTTAGTTGGTAGTCCATAGTATTCTATGTTAGCTTCTTTTCCTAGATATTGTTCTAACAGATTTAGTTACATTTAATAAAAGATCTCTTATTCCTTTTTAACCAAATAGTCTACATGATGAATAAATGAATAGTTTTCAAATCTGTTTCAGGCTTTTGCTCACTCTTAGATTCTGCCTCAACTTCCCTATAAAAATAAAGAGAAGAAAGAATGTCCACATCCTACATCTATTACAAACACTTCAACATACAAAAATTTCAAAAGCAATATTTCACAACACATGGCTTGAGAAGTTCATGGTTCAAAGTTTGGTAGCATATCAATTGTTTCTTTATACTTTACTTGGAACAATTGATTTACAAATCTTATTAATCACAATTTACCATTCACTAATAAAGTCAACTGATTTACAAATCAAAGATAGTATTGTCAGTCTCACTAACTTGAATTTTTAATGTGCATAGACATATGCATAGTTTGTCATCATCAAAAAGGGGGAAATTGTTAGGAAATGAGAAAACATAAAATTTATAGTTTTGATGTATGACAAAGAGTTGTAGTTTTGATGACTAACAAATAGTCTTGATGATGATAACCAATGATTTATTACACATCAAGACTATTTGTTAGTCATCAAAACCACAACTCTTTGTCATCCATCAAAACTACTAACTTTATGTTTTCTCATTTCCTAGCAATTTCCCCCTTTTTGATGATGACAAACTACGCATATGTCTATCCACATTATATAATTTCACCCTTTTGGCATCATTGAAAACCAATAACCAAAGAACCCGAATAACATTCAATGAGTGTAATATCATTTTTAACTCATAGCCACTTGGGCAACACTTTCAAGTACACTTTTTCTAACAAAATGGTTAGTTAATCTGAGGATATTAGTCATCTTAAACTCATACACAATTAAGATCTTCAATGAGAAATGAAATAAATATGTACCAGTTTATGCCCTTAATCAAAAACATATGATATCATGAGTATGAGACAGACATAAGCACATCAAAGAGTCAAAGAGTCTAAAATTTGAGGATGAGGGTTGGGACAAAGATTACTAAAGTGAGGAAGAAAGGGATGTTTACTTCCATTGATAATTTTTTTTAGTATGCTCATTGTGCACCAGCTCCTTCGTTCTGATCAGCTTTCTTAGAATGTGAAATTTCATCAACAGAAACATGAGGTACATCATCAATTTTTCATTCCTCCATGAACTTTTTTTTATTAGCCTTTTTCTTGATGACAACTTTGAAAGAGTACCAACTACCAGTAAGATATTCATGACATTTTGGTGCACAAAGAGATGTGTTTATCATTAATGAAAGCAAGCAACAATTTATTTCTGCGAGAATTGTTCCCTTTGAGAGATAGACAGGTTATATACTTGGAATGGATGAAATATCAATTTGGAATTTGTGAACCTAGTTCAGATGTGGGTGGTAAAGCAAGGTTCCCCCTAAATTAAAGCATGAGTGACTTCAATACTGAGATTTTCATCATTAGAGCAGTTTGAGATTGAACGATGCTTAGTGTCAAAGAGCGTTCTTGGTGATTTTTAAGAAAGTTGAATTTTTGATGATCGACCAAGTTCATTAGTGCTTATGTTTTACCCAAACTCAAGAAATTAATGCATTGAAAAAGGATGGTACATAGCTGAGTATTACAGAGAAACCAGGTTCCCCCTTTTTTTGTGTTTCTCTGTGATTTACTTAATGGTGTTAGCAAAGAGTAGAGATAACATCCGCAGACTTTCTAAACATTGTTTGAGATATGACTGGAGTGTGTACCTGTTACAGTACGAGGTTGAGTTAGCAGATATTCATTTTATAATTACTCAAGCGTAAGATTATTTGTTTACTAGCCAATTATTAAAGGAATTCATGATAATGCATCAACTTATTTCGATAAGACCATGCTTTGACTGATTTTTCTCAAGTTCTTCAAACTCAAGGCCTTCACGAGAATGTCGCATCATCATATTCTCCCAGAACAAATGAATCTCAAGTTGATTCATAGAGAACCAACACTTGTCAATTTTCAATACCTTCCAATGAATAACAAGGACCATGTTCACACAACAAAGTTCCCCCTAAAGGTGTACGATACTCTTACTGTCCCGATTTCTCTATTATTCCCCCAATCTCCAGAACCATATATTAGTAGTAATTCATGTTGCAGGTACATCAATGATTGTTAGATGTGAACCAGGTTCATATGCAATGTTCTCTAAATTTGCATCATCAAAGATGTTTGATATCATGTCACTTTCTTCAAAAAAAAATTCTTGTCTCTTTCATTTTTCTAATTCTTTTCAAGGAATAAACTGCCTCCTTGAATATCAAAGAGCGAGAGGAAATTTTCTACCATTTTTAGCACCTGTTTGGAGCATGCACTATTCATGTACCAAGTTAGCCTTTTCCCTCTCACCTTCACTTGAAACACTAGTCAAAAAATAGTCTTGGGAACCCAGATTAGCTTGGGCCCCTTTATGTGAGTAAAAGGATGAGTAAGATTTCTTCTAGCCCATAAAGGCAAATAAGAAAACCTTTTGTTTGGAGCATTTTTATTTGGACCCAGGTTCTTAGCCGTATCAGTCTTTTCCTTTTTGGTGAACTTAACATTTTTCTGAAACGCCTCAAATAAAGTTTTACATTAATTCATTAAATGACCTGAATTTCCACAATGAGTGTATAAACTTTAAGACATGTGAATAGTGTGTGACACAAGATTATTCTGTTTTTTAAAACCTATCCCACTTCGACTAGTGGTTTGCCTTTTTTGAATCTGAGTTAAAATTTCAGAGGACCTAGTCCAACTAAGATTTCGTTCCAGATCCAGTTTGGTATGATCAATATTTTCTTGTAGCAACCTATTTCTTTCTGTTAAAGCTTGACAATTTATGGTTAACAATTTTATTTTTTCTTCTAGAGCTAATTGAAGTTCACTAGCAGAGTTTTTGCCTTTGTGACTTAACTCTGAGATTTTAATCTGTTCTTTTAATTTGTTTTTAAGAAACTGATTGTGTTTCTCAAGATTGTCATTGACTTCTCTTAAAGTTGCATAGTTTTCCATCAATTGTTCTCTTTCAGAATTGATTGACTGATATGCATCTATAAGAGTACTCAATAAGGACTCTAGTTCCTTTTTAGAATATGATTCAATATTTACTTTGATATGATGAAAACTTACCTTGCTTTGTTTGTCATCTTCTTCATCATCTTCAGAATCTGTTTCAACAATGAGTGCAAGAAAATCATATTTATTTGATTGTTCTATTGCAAGTAGTGACTGATTTTTGAATCTTCCATCCTCAAATTCTTCTTCTGATAAATCCCCCATACCGGCAAAGGCTCTTTTCGTTGAAAGATCCGCTTCTTGATTGGTCATTCTTCTGTTTGTGGGAATGTACTTATCATTCTTGATTTACTTCTCTTTTTCCAAACTATTCCTCTTTTTCTCTAGAGCTTTTAATGGACAAAACTTGAGAAAGTGATCCAGACTTCCACACTTGTGACAGACTTGATCTATTGGATTTTCAGTGATTTTTTTAGAGTTTCTTCCGTGGAATACTTGTCCCCTTTTTAACATTCTTGAGAACCTTTTGGTAATTAACGCAATGTTTTCGTCCTCAAAATTTTCTGGTGTTGTGCCTGTAATAACCAGGTTCTTCTCTTTTCTTTTGCCTCCAATTTCCTTTTCTTGTTTTTTCTTGAGCTCATAGGTCATGAGATTTCCGATGAGTTCATCCATAGCTAACTTATCTAGATCACAGGCTTCAGTAATGGCTTCTACATTGCTTTCCCAAGATTCTGGAAGAACACTCAAAAGCTTTCTGACTGCCTTCCCATTGGGAATTATTTCACCTAGTGAGTAAATTTCATTAATGATAGCAGTGAATCTGGTGTGCATCTCTTGATTTGTTTCACATTCTGCCATCCGAAACAGTTTGTATTGTCTGTTAAGTTATCAATTTTAGACTTCTTTACCTGAGTTGTTCCTTCATGCGCAGTTTGCAAAGTTTCCCATATTGCTTTTGCATCTTGACATGATGATATTCGATTGTGTTCATCTGGACCTATTCTGCATATCAAGATCTTTTTCGCTTTAGCATTATTCTGAATTGCAAGTTTATCTGCAACATTCCATTCTTTCCTATCTTTTGGTACTTGAGTGGTTCCATCAATTCCATTCTTCATGGGTATGGTTGTACCCGTCCAACACGACTCCCCATAGGCCTGGATTTTCTCCTAATATATGATCCATCATGCGATTCTTCCACCATCCATAATACTTTCCATTAAACAGTGGTGGTCGAGTTTGAGAAGCTCCTTCTTATGCTGTAGGTGGGTGCAGCCATTGGTCCTTTTCAAGATGTTAGTCTTTTAATGAAAAGACCTGCTCTGATACCAATTGAAGAAACCTTACCCCTAGAAAAAGAACCAGTTTCTTGTAATTTTGTCGTAACACTCATAATTGAATACATATGACATCATGCCTTCACTTTATCAATCATCAAAACTACATTATTTGTTCTCCTACTTTCCAACATTTTCCCCCTTTTTGATGATGATAACCAATGATTTATTACACATCAAGACTATTTGTTAGTCATTAAAACTACAACTTTTTGTCATCCATCAAAACTACAAACTTTATGTTTTTCTCATTTCTTAACATCTTATTAATCACAAATTTACGATTCACTAAAAAAGTCAACTGATTTACAAATCAAAGATAGTATTGTCAGTCTCACTAACTTGAATTTTAGTGGTGTTTCTAAGAGAAAATACGTCTAACCTCTTATTCTGTCTAAGTTTCCTTTAACACATTCATTTTAGAGTAGGAACAAGTTAAACACCTTGTTGAAAATGAAAGTCCAAAATATCCTTAATAATAGCAAGAAAGTTGTTTAAGTTTCCTTCAACACATTCATTTTAGAGTAGGAACAAGTTAAACACCTTGTTGAAAATAGAAAGTCCAAAATATCCTTAATAATAGCAAGAAAGCTCATAGACGTATCTAATGTAGGACAAAGAGCTAAATCGGAATAAAGGGTGTAAGAAACCATCAATGAACATACCCGTAGTTCAAATCTGGTATAAGTAGTTCCAGATCCTTGAATTTCTAAGAAGACACATAAATAGTTCAAATTCTGACATAAGTAGTTGCAGATCTTTAAATTTTCACACTATAATGCAATGATGTAAAAAGAACTCGAAGCTAAACCCACAACAATATACGACTAAATGAAGAAACCCAAAAAGTTAATTTCAACGGAAAACCAACATATACTAACAGAGGAAGTCCAAAAAAAGTATGAGAAAAAAAACAACAGGAATTAAGGAACCCAAAAAGTTAATTTCGACAAAGAACCATCTATGAAAGAAAAGATTTAAAAGAATTATGATGAAGACAGACTAAATTAATTGTTACATGTAATAAACAAAGCAAAAATCAGTAATTAAACAAAAAAAAAACACAACCACATAACAAAAATTGAACATCAACACTAAAACCAACTGAAAAAAGAAGAAAAAATCATCAATTTTGAGGAAAACAAAGAAGATCACAAAAAAGCCAAAGAAACCATATGAAGAAGCTTACGTTACCAGAATGCTAGAGAAAGGAGAACTTTTGGTGCGCATAGATCGTAGTCCACAGTGATGTGTACACTGAAAACACAACAACAGGACACGTAGCCAAAATGGAGTACTAAAAAGACTAAAATACCCTCAGACCTATGAAGCAGGCATGTTGAACATGCCTTTTCTAATATAAGAGTAAGCCAAAGAAACCATATGAAGAAGCTTACATCAACAGAATGCTGGAGAAAGGATGTGTACACTGAAAACACAACAACAGGACACGTAGCCAAAGTGGAGTACTAAAAAGACTAAAATACCCTCAGACCTATGAAGCAGGCATGTTTAACATGCCTTTTCTAATATAAGAGTAAAGAAATGAATATGAATGAATGATTTTTTTCTTTTAAAAGTACAAAATACTTATTGTGACCTGCTTCAGGCTATGATACATAAAGTTGTTGACTTTCAGATTTTTTAAGTGGTAGATATTAATTATGATGCTTTAATATTGGTCACTGTAATTTGTTTATTTTTGTATATTTTTATTTTATGAAATATTATTTAATTAAGTAAAATCATCTTATTTTTTAGGACTGAATTAGAGAAAAGTATGCCAAAGAGGATGTAATATTTTTTTTTTGCAAATTATATTTAGATTTTAACTTAAAGTCATTTTTTAGTACTCAGAATCAAATTTGATCTATGAATTTAACATCTAATTTATTGACACTAGTATCAATTTAACATCGTCCATATATATATATTAATTTTCATTAAACTAGGAGAAGTATAAATTGTTATAATAATGTTTTGTTTTCTTGAAAGAACATACCCTTCCTGTACATAGATTACGATAAAATTCTAGTATCATCAAATATTAATATAAAATTAAATTATCATATATAATTATACATTGTTATCTAATAGAAATTTATATTATTTAATTTTAAATTAATAAATAATTACATTTTAGTATATCCATGCAACGTGCGGGTTAGTATAACTAGTATGTAACAAAAAGAAGTACATAAATGAGAGAAATATTTCATTTCCAAGTCTTTCTTTTCATTTCTATATTTTGTCTATATAAATTCATATTTAATTTCATAAAAATTCACATTCAAAAATATATATTTTCTTTTTATGTATTTGAACTTGCTTTCTTTATATTTCATTTATGTATGTATTATCATTCTCCACGCAAGTATAACAAAAAAAAACTTTATAATAATGAACAATATGTTGTTAGTATGTGACTGTTCTTTTTAATAGTCAATTTTCGAAATATTATATAGTTTGATTATAATATTTGTTAGATCTTCTCATTGTTAGTACAAAAAATAATTTACAGATATATTACATATAGTTTAGATTTCTTTTTTTCTTTTGGTATAATCACTTTCAATTGCTATGATATTTTATTTATTCATTATGTTTTTTTATTCAATTGATAGCATATGATGAAAAGTTTAACATATCGAGCACATAATATAATATGACAACTTGCAAAGGAAGATGGTAGAAGAAAATCATTTTAGAAGCATAATTGGGAATTATTTTTCCTAGATCTTTTTACTTTGACATGTTTTAGTAAGGTAGTTAGCATAAATTCCTTCCTAAAGTTGTCATAAAAATTCAGTTACACGCTTAAACTATTGTAACAGTCTATTGCACACCTGAATTATTTAAAAGTAAATTTATTTCAACTCTGACGCACATACAATGAGTCACATGATGAGAAAGTGTTTCACACTCATACCATGTCATCGCCATGTCACTATCACATCAAAATTATGTCAGATTTAAAAAAAATAAATCCATGTAACCCAATTTCTCCGTCTTCTCTATACATCACAAAAATCACCATTAAATCACTACCATTGTTGCTATTATCACCGAATTTACTTCTCCACCACTATAGATTTCACCACCCCACATTAAATTCACCATTAAAATATTTTCACATCCATTGCCATCATAAAAAAATCGAAAAAAATATTCATCATCCAAGTTACATCACTATCGTTAAAATTCATCACATTCATAACAATAAATTAAAATCTACATCAAAATCACGAATGTCATTGTCATTATCAAAATTAAACTCATCACCAAACCCATCACAAAAAAATTATCACAATTACAAATTTCATTCAAGCTTACAGAGGAGAATGATGAAACTTGCAATATTTATGTGCAAAGATTTTAGTTAGATTATTTAAAAACTAGTGCTCAATTTATTATTACTGATTTGAAAAAAATCTAGATAAAAAATAAATTTTGTGCAAAAACCAGTAACTTTTTGCGCAGAGAAAAAATGATTTGAAAATTTTCTTACTTCAAAATATCAAATGCTCATAATCAACAAAAAGACAAAAATAAATTGAATAACTAGTGCTTTACTTGACGGATTTGATGTGGAAATCATGTCGAAAAATTTTAAGCAATAAACCTAATTAATTGAAAAACTTCGCCATCTTTGCAATGAATTTCATCCACAATGTTATTTTCTGTTTTTCTCTTGAAAAATTATCATGAAAAAAATTACTTTTCACTGTAGCCATAGCAAAAAGAGTGTTTTTGATAAGAAAAAATGGAGGAGGAAGAAGAAAGATAGGGTAATGTGAAGGAGAAGAGTGAAGGTAGGGGACAATTGTCCTTTTTTTTTATTTTTTAATCAGAAGTGCTTTATTTATTTTTAATTTAATCTTATTTCCACATAAGCTTGATGATGATATTAAATTTATTTTTGATTAGTATATGTGTGTAATAGGTCGACTCAATAATTTAAGTGTATGACTGACTTGTTAATACAACTTCTAGGGTGATTCCCTATTTTAAACTTTATTTTGTATATGTAATGCTAATCATGTGGTTCTATACTATTCTATTTTTTTAAATTATGAAGCACAATTAATTTAATTATCTCATTTTTTAAAAAGTAATATTATGATGATTATGAACTTTATTTTTAAAAAATTAAAAGAATAAAATTTTAATTCTATGATGTCGTTTTTTTATATAACAATCTGTTTTCGTCACTATTTTTTTTATTTGAAATTATTTATGCCTTTTCACCAGTAAATTTATATTTTTGTTCATTATTGCATTTATACTCCTAATTTTCACATTTATATATTTATTTATATAAACAAAATTATATTCCTCATTTTCACATTTATTTATTTATGTTTATAAATAAAATTAATACATGATTATTAATGCAATAATGTCTAACAAAAGTCATAACTCATGTCCTTTCATTTTACTTATAACTTCTACTGTTAAATATTTTTGTATTATTAGAAAATATTAGCAATATAAAATAATCTAAGACAATACATATATAGACAAGATATATGGGAGAATGCTTTCTTATTTTCTTCTGTACTTTTCGATTGATACTTTAATAAACTAATCATCGCCTATTTTTAGTACATAATGTCTCTTCAAAGTTACATGAATTAAAGTGTTCATTTATTGCATACATGAACTTCAAAGAGAGTTAAGCTTTGAAATGAGTGACAAATGTCATCACATTAATACATTTATAACACTACCCTTGGATGTCCATAGATAATGTGTCTCGTTAAAATCTTACTAAGAAAATTCCAGAGGGAAAAAGCTTAGTGAAGGAAAAAGAGTACACACATCTTGTAATATGCTTTGAGTGTTGCCTCATGAAAAATCTTACCAAGAAAATTCAATGGGACAAAACCATGGCTAAGGGAAAAAGAGTACAGCGTGTATTTGCTCCCCCTGATGAAAAACTTATTTGATATCTTGGAGATGACGCACCCGAATCTTATATCTTAGCTTCTCAAATGTTGACGTTGGCAATGCCTTAATGAATAAATCTGCAAGATTATCACTCGAACGAATCTGTTCAATATTTATCTCACAATTTTGTTGAAGATCATGTGTGAAAAAGAACTTAGGTGAAATATGTTTTGTTCGATCATCTCCTTTGATATATCCTCCCTTTAATTGTGCTATGCAAGCCGCATTATCTTCATATAATATTGTTGAAGTCTTTGTTTGCAAAAAGACCGCATAATTGTGGAATGTGTTGAGTCATTGATCTCAACCATAGACACTCTCGACTGGCTTCATAAATGGTTGTTATCTCTGCATGATTTGAAGAAGTAGCAACTATTGTTTGCTTCATCGAACGCCATGATACAGTTGTACCTCCACAAGTGAATAAAAAGTTTGTCTAAGATCGGACTTTATGCGAATCAGACAAATACCCCGCATCTGCATAACTGATCAATTCTGACTTGGATGCATTAAAATACAACAATCTCATATCAATTGTTCCTTGAAGATATCTGAATATATGTTTAACACCTTTTCAATTGCTTCTTATTGGACATGAGCTGAATCTCGCCAATAAACTTACTATGAAATAAATATCTGGCCAGGTATTGTTGGCAAGGTACATTAGCGCCCCAATAGCACTAAGATATGGTGTTTCATCACCAAGAACCTCTTCATCTTTTTCTTGAGGTCAGAATGGATCTGTATTTATATCAAGATATCTCACAATCATTGGGGTACTCAATGGGTGTGATTTATCCATGTAAAATCTCTTTAAAACCTTTCCAATATATGTTGATTGATGAATAAATATTCCATTTGTCAAATGTTCAATCTGAAGGCCAAGACAAAATTTTGTCTTACCAAGATCTTTTATTTCAAATTCTTTCTTCAAACACTCAACGACTTTTGAAAGATCTTTAGGAGTTCCAATGATATTCAAGTCATCAACATAAACAAATATTATTACAAAATCAGATTTTGACCTTCGTATAAAAGTACAAGGACAAATAAGGTCATTCTTGTACCCTTTATTTAGCAAATATTCGCTAAGAAGACTATACCACATTCTCCCTGATTGTTTTAATCCATATAAGGATTTTTGAAGCTTTATTGAACAACTTTTTTTTAAATTTTTATATGCTTCAGGCACTTTGAGTGCTTCAGGAATTTTCATAAAAATATTGTGGTCTAGTGAGCCATATAAATAGGCCGTGACAACGTCCATTAGATGCATTTCAAGATTTTCATGAACTGTCATATTTATTATACCTGAAGGTAATTGCATCTACCACATGAGAATACGTCTCCTCATAATCAATGTCAGGCCTTTGTGAAAATCCTTGTGCCACAAGTCATGCTTTATATCTTACGACTTTACTACTTTCATTGCGTTTTCGCACAAAAACCCATTTATGCCCCACTGGCTTGATACTTTCAAGTGTTCAGACTATAGGTCCAAAAACTTTCCGTTTTTTAAGTGAAGCCAATTTTGTTTGAATTGCTTCCTTTCATTTTGACCAATCATTTCTGTATCTACACTCATTGACAGATCTTGATTTCAAATCCTCATTTTGTTGCATTATTTCAACTGCAATATTATAGGCAAAAATATTATCCACCACAATATTATTTTGACTCCACCTTTTTCTCATCGAGACATAATTTATAGAGATTTTCTCATTCTCATTATTTTCAGGTACAATAACCTCCTTTGTGGTGTCATCATTTATTATGTCTCGAAGATCTTCATGAGCAAGTGCCTTTATATTATGATCATCATCTTGAGCATTTATTCCTTTTCTTTTCCGAGAATTTTTATCCTTGGAACCAATTGGTCTACCACATTTTAAGCGTGGTCCAGACTCACTTGCCTTAACATTTTATCCTATAGGGACATGAACTCGCACTTGAGCATTACCAGCTGGAATATATGATTTAGTAACCCGTGGAAGGTTAGTAAATACATCCGACAGTTGATTTGCAATATTCTGCAAATATATCTTTTGAACTTCTTGATCACATTGATTTGTTCGAGGATCTAAATGAGACAGTTAAAGTGAATTCCAATCTATCTCATTTTCCAACTGCTTTTGTTCTCCCCCTAATGTTGGGTAAACTGATTCATCAAAATGACAATCAACAAAACTTGCCATAAATAAATCTCCAATTCTAGATTCCAAATATTTTATAATAGAACGAAATTCATACCCAACATATATCCCCAACATTCTTTGGGGACCCATATTTGTGCGTTGTGGTGGAGCAATTGAAACATATACCGCACAATCAAAGATTCTAAGATGGAAAATGTTTGGTTCCTGACCAAAAACCAGTTGTAGTGGGGAGGATGTCATGATAACTGATTGGTCTTATGCGCACAAGTGTTGCTGCATGCAAAATAGCATGCCCTCAAATCGAAACAAGCAACTTTGTTCTCATCAAAAAGGTTCTAGCTATCAATTGAAGACGTTTAATCAATGACTCTGCTAAATCATTTTGAGTACGAACATGTGTAACAGGATGTTCAACTGTTATTCCAGTGGACAAACAATAATCATTAAATGCCTGGGATGTAAACTCACCAGCATTATCAAGACGAATTGTTTTTATTGCATAATCTGCAAATTGCGCTTTTAACCTTATTATTTGAGCCAACAACCTTGCAAAAGCCATATTGCGAGTTGATAATAAGCACACATGGGACCATCTTGTAGATGCATCTATGAAGACCATATAATATTTAAATGGTCCACATGCAGGGTGAATAGGTCCACATATATCACCTTGTATCCGTTACAGAAATACAAGGGATTCCACCCCAACCATAGCCACTGATGGTTTGATAATCAACTTTCCTTGTGAACAAGCCGCACAAGAGAATTCCTTTGATTGAAGAACATTTTGGTTCTTCAAAGTATGCCCATGTGAATTATCAATTACTTTGCGCATCATATTATAACCGGGATGGCCCAATCGGTCATGCCAAATAATAAAATCATTAGAATCAGTAAACCTTTTATTTACTACGGCATGTGATTCAACTGTACCAATATTTGTATCGTACAATCCAGAAAAATGTGCTGGCAATTTTTCATGCACAGTTTTCTTATCCGCATTCATTGTAGTTATATAAAGGTATTCCACCTTTCATTCATTCGCAGTCTCAACATGATAGCCATTTTGATGAATAACCTTGAAACTTAACAAGTTTCTATGAGAGTTACTACAATATAATGCATTGTCAATTACAATCAATGTTCCTACAGGTAGTAATAAGATTACCAAAGAAGAGAAATATTTTTTTCTCTTACTATAGTATGAGTTGTGGCACTTTCCAGAAGACACATATCTCCGCTACTCATCTTGGATCCAACTGAAGACTGAAAAATTTATTTATCTTCACAAAAATATAAAAAAATACATGATAAGAAGTACGAAATTTAGCAAAAGAATCTTAAGTACATAAACTTTTAATTAACACATTAAAAATACGTAAACTCATTATTCATTCCCTAGTTCAAGTATCAATCTCAGTTGTGATCGCCAAAGAAGTCCACAGCTTCCAGATGAGTAATATCGTCGACCCCATCAAAAGCATCATCTTTCAATGCTAAGTTTGCCTCAACATTCTCATTATACTTTTGAGAGTTAAATGTGACTCTACTCGGGATTTCGAAGAGGAGGCACTACCTTTATTTCCTTTCCTTCAAAAGGAATTTTGATACAACCTGACAAAATGCTCAGGTGCCCGACATTCATTTTTCCAATGAACTTTAAGGCCACAACGATAACAATGATCACCCTTTCATTTAGAAGGATTATTTTGAGAATCTATATTGTTCTCCCTTTTGTTATGATCACCACCTCAACGATTATTATATCGTCTTTTGCCTTTGTCACGCTGCGCACATTGTCATGGCCTCGATTATTTTGTCTTATTTCAGACTGACCATGTGCTTCAACCGCGTGTGCCTCCGGTAATGGAGCACTTCCAGCGCGACGGGCTTCATGATTATTCATCATAAGGTCATTATGTTGCTCAGCCACCAAA
Source organism: Solanum peruvianum (assembly GCA_027705065.1). Lineage (NCBI taxonomy): Eukaryota > Viridiplantae > Streptophyta > Magnoliopsida > Solanales > Solanaceae > Solanum > Solanum peruvianum. The sequence goes on from JAKWJD010001755.1 coordinate 68,828,271, forward strand.
AGGCATGAGATCAGTTCAGAGTATTTCTGAAAGCCTTTTTCACGATATTGCTGCTGTAATATCATATTAGATTCATGAAAAGTAGTTAGTGTCTTTTCCAACATGTCCCCATCTTTTATTGTTCCCCCACATAATTTTAATTGGAAAGTTATTCTAAATACAACAGAGATATACTCAATTACAGTTTTATAATCTTGAAACCGTAAGTGCATCCACTCATAACGAGCCCTTGGCAATACCTTTGCCTTGAGGTGGTCATTACCTCTCTTTCAAACCTATCCACAATTCAAGTGGATCTTTAACTGTTAGGTATTCAACCTTCAAGCTTTCATCAAGATGATGGCGAAGAAAAATCATAGCTTTCGCTTTATCCTGACTTGATGTTGTATTTCCTTCTATTATACTATCACCAAGACCCTTAGTGGTAATGTGAATTTCAGCATCAAGTAACCATGACAAATAATTCTTTTCTGAAATGTCCAGTGCCACAAATTCAAATTTTGATAAATTCGACATGATGAAAACTATCATAAAATAATTTTGAGTTAATATTATGATGTTGGTTTCTTTACAATAAATTGTAAAATTAATACTTTAAATAATAAAGTAAATGGTGAGTATAAAATACATTATATGCATGAACATTAATGTTAGATTAAAAATATAAACTCATGAAGCATTAAAACGGTAAGAGTTAAATGTATTTCCTACTTGTTTTAAGTATTTATTACTAGTTTCAATTAATATCAAAGTCTAGTAATAATTTTAAGTTGTATTTAATACAATATTGTATTCTTTATGACACATAAAATGTATATCAAGAAATTTCTTACGTGTATTCTAACTATCGTACTATTATATTGCTTAGTATTAAATTTAGAGTCATAAATTAGTAGCATAAATAACATAACAAATAAACTTGAAACGTATTGATTAATATGCCTAATAAAGTATTACAATAATAACTAAAGCAAGTTATATATGCAGTAATAAAAATACTAGTCAACAAATTATGCAAGTTCTTTTAGAGATGTTATAAACACAAAAATATATACATGGCTCTGAAAGAAAGTTGATTAACTTTTAAGAATTGATTTCGAATTAAGTATGTCTAAGTTGGTTAGAGACTCGTGCTGATAACATGTTAGAAAATATTAGCAATATGAAATTATCTAAGACAATAAATATATAGACAAGATATATGGGAGAATGATTTCTTATTTCCTTCTATACTTTTCGATTGATACTTTAATAAAATAATCATCGTCTATTTATAGTACAAAATGTCTCTTCAAAATTACATGAATTAAAGTGTTCATTTATTGCATACCTGAACTTCAAAGAGAGTTACGAATGAGATTTGAAGTGAGTTACAAATGACATCCACATTAATGCATTTATAACATGTATAACTTTTTCATGTTTCTTTTTTCATAATTCTATAAATATTTAATTAATGTTTATAAATTATAGTAAAAAATTTAATAATAAAGACACTATAAAGAACTTCAATTTTTTTCTATGAACTCAAAATTTGCATAGAGGATCATAAAAATATGTAATACTATATGTTTTTTAAGCGTAAACTGTCCATACTATATGTAATACTATGTACATATGGACAATTTACGCTTAAAAAATGTAAAAAAACAATTCGATTTATGTGTTTAAAAAAGATGAAAAAGTGTATTATATCACATACGAAGGGAATATCAGTATTATTTATATATCTAATACTAACCTGAAGATAAATATTATATACTATTATCCAATAAGTATATTTTATAATCGCGTGAAGTGCAGACAATTTCACTAGTATTATGTATAAAGCGAAATTTCAAGAAAGATGTTTAAAATTATTCCTACGATTTAAATTGTAATCACAATTTATATATATTTATATTTATTTATTTACGAAAGTAACTTTTATTCAAAAAATATAAATATATAGGATCGAACTGTTATTCTTACAATAACTTGTATTTATAAAGTTAATAAACAGAAACAGAAACAAACAGAAATAAGATGAAGCAGAAAATAATACAGAATACGAGAATTAATCCGAGTCCACAGAAACTACTGTGTGTCCTTAAGAAATTTAATCCCCTCACTGTACCCAAGGTTATGGATTAATTTCTCCCAAGATAAAACGGATTAAACCTGTTAAAGAAATAGCGGTACCTCAAACTTCTTTAACTTCAACGAACTTAAGAACAACAACAAGTCACAAAGACTCAGTCGATCGACACTTTGATTTTATTTGAGAGAAAATAAATGCAGAGAAAGAAAAATTTTCAGTGATTAAAAAAAATCAAAAATTGACTTCCTTTTATAGCCATTTTCAGCAAGGAACATGTCAGTTCAGTGAAATCTGTTCAAACTCATTTTATCCAGAAAGTTGTGTCTTTTGGAAAAAATAACAACTTTTCGAAAAATTGTGTCTGTTAGGAAAATAACTACTTTTTTGGTAAGTAATGACTTTTCGTAAAAGTAACGACTTTTCGGAATGTTACCGTTACCCACAAATTTATAAGAGATAATATTAACAGGATTTATTTGATTTAACAAAAATTGATTAAATAAATTTTGTCCAAAAAAATTATCAATCAATCACATCATTTGCCAAATCCAAATCCAAATCCAAAGAACTGACTTTTCATTTGCACTTTGCAAATGACTTTTCATTTTCCCTCCAAAGTAGTTCCCTCACTTTTGATATTCTCTCTTTTCTTTTCCCATTCACACTTGCTAAAACCCAACAATCCCCCACATGAATGGGGAAGGCTATTGTTAAAACATATGCATGAAAAAACTTGTGTGTCTTGTAGGTAAAAGTTAATCGCATCTGGATAAGTAGGTTTCCCTTTAAACTTTTCGTAGTGAACATATATCGGATATACTCGGTCAATCGTTAGATTTGATATCTTTGAACCGTCGAGCTTTGGTGTATACCTAGACAACATATGTCACACAATCAACCCGTGAACTGTTCTTAGTTCTCATTGTTTTGTTCGTTTCAGCCATGAACACATTTTGGATAGTAAGTGCTTAAAGAACTGGCCTTACCGGATTCTCCTTGAAGCGGCTTACACTTCACACTTACATAGGTGATTTCTAAATGTGTTATACCATAGATACACCATTTGATATTCCCTGTATCAAACTTAGAAACCATTAAAAAGTCCTTATGTCTTTATCCTGGTTACTAAACATTGTCTCATCATGAGAATGGACCATAAAATAATAATAATATTTTTTTTCTTTGACAATGTTGAACCGTCATCAATGACTTTGTTTTATCTCCTTGAACCTAGATCTTGGGATCTCTAGTCTTCTAGGTAGAGTTACCGCCACGATGACTTGTTCTCGGCCATAGTCCCATTCCCGTCGATGATTTCTCAACTCCCTCTCTATTTAGGCCTTTTGTAAGTGGATCCGACACATTATCTTTTGACTTCACATAGTCAATTGTGATAATTCCACTAGAGAGTAGTTGTCTCACAGAGTTATGTCTACGTCTTATGTGACGAGACTTGCCGTTATACATAATGCTTCCAGCCCTTCCTATTGCAGCTTGACTATCACAATGTATGCATATAGAGGCCATTGGTTTGGGCCAAAATGGAATATCTTCTAAGAAATTCCGGAGCCATTCAGCTTCTTCACCTTGTCTAAAGCAATGAATTCAGACTCCATTGTAGAGCGAGCTATACATGTTTGTTTGGATGATTTCCAAGATATTGCTCCTCCACCAATAGTAAAAACGTATCCACTTGTGGATTTTGTTTCAGTTGACCCAGTAATCCAATTTGCATCACTATATCCTTCAAGAACGACTGGATATCTGTTGTAATGTAAAGCATAGTTTTGAGTGTCATCTAAGTATCCCAAAACTCTCTTCATTGCCAACCAATGATTATGATTTGGATTACTTGTGTATCGACTCAGTTTACTGATAGCGCAAGCTATGTCTGGTCGTGTATAATTCATAGCATACATTAAGCTTCCCAATACGCTAGCATAGTCCAATTGAGACTGACTTTCGCCTTTATTCTTTGCAAGATGAAGATTTACATCAATTGGAGTCTTTGCCCATTTAAAATTCAAAATCTTTCAGCAAATCCTAAATCTTTCATATCAAACTTACTAGCAAGCATACGCTTTGTAGCTTTTATATTAGCAATGTCTTTGCTCATTATAAGCATATCATCTACATATAGGCATAAAATAACTTCCTGATTTGGAGTATGTTTAATGTAATCACATTTATCACATTCATTGATCTTAAATCCATTTGACAACATGGTTTGATCAAACTTTGCATGCCATTGTTTTAGTGCTTGTTTTAGCCCATAAAGTGACTTAATAAGTTTGCACACTTTCTTTTCTTTACCAGGAACTACAAAACCCTCAGGCTGTTCTATGTAAATTTCCTCTTCAAGCTCTCCATTTAAGAAGACTGTTTTTACATCCATTTGATGAATTTCAAGACCGTATACTGCAGCTAGTGCAATTAACATCCGTATTGATGTAATCCTAGTCACTGGTGAGTAATGTGTCAAAATAATCAAGACCTTCTTTTTGTCTAAAACCTTTGACAACAAGTCTTTGCTTTATATTTGTCAATAGTTCCATCGTCTTTCATCTTCCTTTTAAAGATCCATTTTGAACCCAAGGGTTTGTTCCCTGGAGGAAGATCAACCAACTCCCAAGTATGATTGCTTAAGATTGATTCAATTTCACTATTAACAGCCTCCTTCCAAGAGGTTGAGTCACTAGACAATATTGCTTCCTTGAATGTTTGAGGCTCATTTTCAAGAATAAATGTTACAAAATCTTATCCAAATGAAGTAGATGTCTTTTGACGTTTACTGCGTCTTGGACTTTCTTCATTTTGTTCATTCTCTTTTGGTTCTTCTCTGGGTTGTTAAGATCCCCCACTAGATGACTCAAGTCTAGTTTTATACGGATAGATATGTTCAAAAAATTCAGCACTATCTGATTCCATTACCGTATTATCATGAATATCCGGATGTTCGGACTTATGAACCAAAAATCGACATGCCTTACTGTTTGTCGCATATCCAATGAATACACAATCCACAGTCTTAGGTCCTATTTTTACCCTCTTAGGTATAGTAACTTGGACTTTGGCTAGACACCCCCACACTTTGAAATATTTCAAATTGGGTTTTCTACCTTTCCATTTCTCATATGGAATTACATTTGTCTTTGAGTGAGGCACTCTGTTAAGTATCTTATTTGCTGTAAGGATAGCTTCCCCCCACAAGTTCTGTGGTAAACCTGAACTTATAAGTAATGCATTCATCATTTCTTTTAAAGTTCGATTTTTTCTTTCTGCAATTCCATTAGACTGAGGAGTGTAGGGAGCAGTAGTTTGATGGATTATTCCATTTTCTAAACATATTTGTGCAAATGGAGATTCATATTCTCCACCTCTATCACTTCTGATCATTTTGATCTTTTTATCTAACTGATTTTCAACTTCAGTTTTATATTGCCTAAATGCATATTGCTCCATCCTTACTATTTAGCAAATAGACATAACAATATCTAGTGCAATCGTCAATAAGTGTTATGAAATATTTTTTCCCACCACGTGATGGTGTTGACTTCATGTCACAAGTATCAGTGTGAATCAATTCTAAAGGATTTGAATTCCTTTCAACAGATTTATAAGAATGCTTAACATACTTAGATTCAACACAAATTTGACATTTTGATTTATTGCACTCAAATTTTGGCAAAATATTTAAGTTAATCAGTTTTCGCAAGGTTTTGTTATTAACGTGTCTCAAACGTTCATGCCATAAACATTTAGACTCAAGCAAGTAAGAAGAAGCAAAATTTTTATTCATATCAACTGCAATTACATTGAGTTTGAAAAGGCCATCACTTAGGTAGCCTTTTCCTACATACATATCATTTTTGCTTACTACTACTTTATCAGAAACAAATACACATTTAAATCCATTCTTGGTCAGAACTGGAATTGAAACTAAATTCTTTCTCAATCTGGAACATATGAGACCCTATTCAAAGTCACCACCTTGCCTGATGTCATCTTTAATAGGACTTTGCCAGTTCCTTCCACCTTTGCAACAGCGGAGTTTGCCATAAACAATTTTTCATCTGTAAGTACTGGAGTATATGATGAAAATAATTCTTTGTTGGCACAAACATGGCATGAGGCACCAGAATCTATCCACCATTCTCTTGGATTTCCAACCAAGTGACATTCTGAAAGCATTGCACAGAGATCGTCCATTTCTCCTTTGGATTCAGCCAAATTTGTTTGATCCTTCTTTTTCTTGTCCTTCTTAGGACCCCGGCATTCATTAGCCCTATGACCATGTTTACCACAATTAAAGCAGTTTCCATTGAATTTTTTCTTAGGAGGATTGCTTTTTGGACCAGATGCTTTCTTTCTTTTCTTTAATTTTGTGGAATCTTCTTCAACAAAATTTACTCCAGATATTGCTGAATTACCACGTGACCTCTTTTCTGCAGCCTTATTATCCTCTTCGATTATCAACCTTACTATGAGATCTTCAACAGTCATCTTCTTGCGTTTGTGTTTCAAGTAGTTTTTAAAGTCCTTCCACAATGGAGGTAACTTTTCAATAATTGCAGCCACTTGAAAAGCATCATTCACAATCAATCCTTCAGCAAGGAGATCATGTATTATGACCTGCAATTCTTGAACTTGGGTGACGATAGTCTTACTGTCTATCATCTTAAAGTCCAGAAATTTTGCCACAATGAATTTCTTCATTCCGGCATCTTCTGTTTTGTACTTCTTTTCTAAAGCATCCCAGAGTTCTTTTGAGGTTTTTGCATTGCTTTACACATTGTACAGATCATCTTGCAGACCACTCAAAATATAATTTTTACACAAAAAATCTGAGTGAGTCCATGCTTCTGTTACCAAGAATCGTTCATCACCCGGAGTTTCATCTGACATAACAGGAACATTCTCATTGATGAACTTCTGCAGACTCAACGTAGTGAGATAGAAGAACATCTTTTGCTGCCATCTCTTAAAGTCGACTCCAAAAAACTTTGCAGGTTTCTCAGCCGGTGCTAAGGTAGCATTTGAATGATTATGTGCAACCGTTGTTGTTGCAGCACTTACTGTTCCAGCATTTGTTTGACTTGAATTAGTCTTTTTTTTTTCTGTCACAAATGGCAGATAAATTAAGTATTTAAAATACTTACACAAACAATAAAGAACAAATCTTTACACAAACTGTTTCTAAGTTAACAATAAAGTTTTTATGTTCTTTTAATCGTTAATCGAATAATTTTAAAAATTCAAGCAGAGTAGAAAACCATAAAGGTTTTAATCTCCAGAAACCTCAAATACAGAAACTGTTTAAATTTCTTAAGATTGTTATTCTTACAATAACTTGTATTTATAAAGTTAATAAACAGAAACAGAAACAGAAATAAGATGAAGCAGAAAATAATATAGAATACAAGAATTAATCCGAGTCCACAGAAACTACTGTGTGTCCTTAAGAAATTTAATCCCCTCACCGTACCCAAGGTTATGGATTAATTTCTCCCAAGATAAAACGGATTAAACCTGTTAAAGAAATAGCGGTACCTCAAACTTCTTTAACTTCAACGAACTTAAGAACATCAACAAGTCACACAGACTCAGTCGATCGATACTTTGATTTTATTTGAGAGAAAAATAAATGCAGAGAAAGAAAAATTTTCAGTGATTAAAAAAAATCAAAAATTGATCTCCTTTTATAGCCATTTTCAGCAAGGAACATGCCTGTTCAGTGAAATCTATTCAGACCCATTTTATCCAGAAAGTTGTGTCTTTTTTGAAAAAATAACAACTTTTTGAAAAATTGTGTTTGTTAGGAAAATAACTACTTTTTTGGAAAGTAACGACTTTTCGGAATGTTACCGTTACCCACAAATTTATAAGAGATAATATTAACAGGATTTATTTGATTTAACAAAAATTGATTAAATAAATTTTGTCCAAAAAATTTATCAATCAATCACATCATTTGCCAAATCCAAATCCAAATCCAAATCCAAAGAAATGACTTTTCATTTGCACTTTGCAAATGACTTTTCAGTTCCCTCCAAAGTAGTTCCGTCACTTTTGATATTCTCTCTTTTTTTTTTCATTCACACTTGTTAAAACCCAACACGAACAACATTAAGAAAGGAGTTTAATTAAGAGGAGTTGGTAAATAAATATATTTTTAAAAAACATCTCTCTTATTTACAAGTTTTGTCGTTGGCTTAATTTTAATATTTAGTCAGCAAATTATATTCCTCAAAGATGAAAGTGTGTACTGCGAAGCATGGAATCGGAGCGCCTCCCGTTGGGAATTTGAAATCTCTCCCTCTCATCACTCCACTAAAAAGAGACGTTAGAACTCTTTTTTAACCTTTTCTGGACAAAACATTAATTATTTTCTTCTTTCAAATATTATAACTTTTTTCAAAAAAAAAAAATGTAATCTTTTTTTCTCTGTCTTCCTCATTTAATGCTCATTCAACTAGTCTTTTGTTTCAGACAAATTAAAGATTACACCTTTCATTTCTTACAGCTACTTTTTCCCCTTCCCCCTTTCCCCCACAACTCAATCATCTCTTCAGTTTTATTTGTAGCAACGTCTGTAGTTTTCAGACATACAGGATTTGTTAACTTGGGGTTAAAGAATCTTGGATTTTGTAAGTTCTTCTTGTATTTGTGGTGTGTTTGTTGTTTGAATTGATATATGGGAATGCTGAGTTTTTGTTCTATGTTTTCTGTTTGATCTTTCAGATTCTTGGGATTTGGGAAGGACAGCATTGGTTACCTGGAGCTTAAACATTTGATTTGTAAGTTTTGTTTTGTTTTGTTTCTTTGTGCTGATACCAATTGGGGTTTTCTTGTTCACCATTTATACATGGGAAATATTGATTTTTTTTGCTAGGGAATTTGTAAAGACTGCAGCTTTAATGAGTTCTGAGTCTTTTTCGTGTTTGGGTTTGTTTCTTTAAAATGGTGATGCCAATTGAGTTGTTGTTCTCTTTGTAGGACTGTTACATTGATTCAGTGCTATGTTTTTGCTTGATGATTCGTGGGGTTGAATGTCTTTCAATTTGTTATCTTTGCAGATTTTTTAGTTTGATTATGGTTTGACCTAGATTTAGAATTAAAAATTAAGAGCTTTCGATTTTGATATCTAAGATGAAGAGAAAGGAAAGGGGAAAATGAATTTTTGATTAGAGAATCTGTTTTTAGATATGATTCAGTTTGGAAATTTCTAGACCAACTAGGGGAGGGTACTACTGATATTCAACTTCATTTAAAAGCACTGGACTTTTAAGTATTCGATTGACTATAACCTTTGCATTGGAATGATTTGGGAAATCAAGAACTGGGTTTGTGGCTGCTTGCTTGCCTGCATTGCAATTTAATTTTGCGACGATTTAATGTGTTGACTATGCATTTATGTTATTAGGACACTAAGTGAGTCCAAATTCAAAGGTCACACGAATACTTCAAACGTGTTGGAAGTTGGAACTAATTTGATTTTAGTTAAGTGTTAATGCCATTAGAGTCCTGAAAATCTTCTGTTTTTTTTATCAAACTTTTAGTCCTGCCACCTTTTTAGTGTCGCACTAAATTGATAAGCTTTCTATGTCCTGGAGCCTGGAGGCACAAGTTTGAACTAACAAGGTCATATTGCTACTCACTTTGGTATATTAGAGACGACCAACAGAAAATGCTGACCAGTAATCAACTGAAATAGACAGCTTGACAGAAGTGAGGATCTTGTCAGGGTCGGGAAAGTGGGGCAATAGGATTAGGTGGTCTATGTTTTGATGGAGGAATTAGTGACTTAGTGTTACAATAAGCATGGAGGAGGAGGAGGAGGAGGAGGAGGAGGAAGATAGATAATTATTATTGAAGGTAGCTATGTGCAATAAAAGACTCTTGCAAGCCAAATTTAAGTCTGAAAGTCACAATGTATGCCAACTAGAGAATGCTTCTCAAATGTGTGGGTTTTCATCGCTACAGAGTAAAGACTGAACGAGTATGAAGTAACAATCTGAAAAGAACTTGTAACATGTTCTGGGTAGTGATTATTCAACAGGCCCCCCTGGTAGTGGCCTCCTTCGACTAGTGCTGATTTCAAGATAAGGAAATTGAGTTGGTTTCATGTTACAGTCAGCTTAAATATAGATCGAATGGTTGGAATTCAATAAATGGAGAAGTTTGCTGGAAAGAGATGTCGCATCAAGATTTGGATAATGCTAAGTAGTTTCATTGGAATTCTTGAATGAGGATAGGTTTCAATGATAAGAAAAAGAGTTAAGAAAATTGGTGGACAAAATGGGGGGGACTAAGAAGAAGAAAAGATAAGTTCATCGAAGTAACTGTGGGGGAGCAGATCTCCTCAATTTCCTCTTACTGAATTTCACAAGTTCTGGTGACAAAATAAATTAGCTAAAAGGAACAAATCTATTAAAGAATATGCTCTTCATTTTACTCACTCATTTATTAGTTATACCAAGTTTTGTTTTAAACAGTATCTCTTCTAAAATTTTCTGCAGATGGGTCTGGAAACAATGGTTGTCGTTATAGCTGTTTTTTCAGATTACATATTTTGAAGAGAGTTTGAGATCAGCAAGTGATATGGTTGTTGAGAAACAGGGATCCAAGAGTGGAGGTTATGTTGGTGGCTTCCTGCAGTTATTTGATTGGAATGCAAAGTCACGGAAGAAATTGTTCTCTAGCAAGTCTGACATACCAGGTAAACGCTGAAATGTGTGTGAACAATGGATAGAACCTTTGATTCTTCCATGTCCATTTATAGTGGTAGAACTTCAAGAAAACTAGTTGTCAAATATTATAATTCCTATGCCTTTTGCAGAGCTATCCAAACAGAAGAAGAGATGTGATGGGAACTTGCCTATGACTCGTGTTCATTTGGTCGGTATTCAATAGTTAATTAAGCTCTCTCATCTTTTCTTTTTCCACCTACTTGGAGATTACATTTTTCTGTTGTACTTTTTCATGCTGAAACTATTTTGATTGCAGAACAATGAGGATGACACTACAGCTGTGTCCAGTATCAAAGGTAGCAGTGACTACAGTTGTGCCTCATCAGTAACTGATGAGGAATATTATGGAATCAAACCTGCTGGTGTCGTTGCAAGGCTTATGGGATTGGATTGCTTGCCATCCTCTACTTTGTCAGAGCCTTACTCTACTCCATTTTTCGATTCCCAGTCTCTAAGAAGTGCTCCTTCCCTTTCGAGAAACCTTGAATACCAGCAAAATTTTCAAACAGTTTATTCCAGCAACCTCCATGAGAAGATAGAGGATCTAGGCAGGAGCTCATTCGAGCCAAAGCAACAGAAGATAATCAGCAGGCCCATCGAGAAGTTTCAGACGGAGATTTTGCCTCCTAAGTCGGCTAAATCAATCCCAGCCACTCATTATAAGGCTCTATCCCCAATCAAAAGGGCCAATTCTATCCCACCTCAGAATGCAGCTCACATAATGGAAACAGCTGCCAGAATACTTGATGCAGGACCTCAAGCGACTTCAAAAGTAAAATCGCCCCTAATTAGATCTTCTTCAGTACCCTTGAAGTATAAAGATTTAATAGGAAGGGCTGAAGCTTCTCAAAAGGTAGCCAAGATTGCTGAAGCTTCTCGGAGGCCAGCTGAGTCTAATGCTTCGAAGTATCTTAAAGGGCAACCTATGAATAAGAGCTGGAGTGGGTCGGCAGATATAGCCAGGCAGAAGGATTTCTCAGATTCTGATGACTCTTTTGGTGGAGGCAAAGCTAAAGGAAAATCTGTTTCACTAGCCTTGCAAGCAAAAGTGAATGTTCAGAAAAGAGAGGGCCTAAATGCAGGCAGTAGCAGAAGCATTCTTGTCCAGAAAGAACCACCAAGTAAAGGCATCTCAAACCAGTTGTTTACAAGCCAACCTAGTACAGAAAAGAACACACACAAGAAGTCATCTGTACATAATAGTTCAAGTGTTTTGCGGCAGAATAATCAGAAACAAAATAGTATAGCTGATAGGGGAAAGTCACCTTCTAAGCAATTTCTTTCCAATTCACAAGGAAAACGAACACTCAGTGGTGATTCTTCCTTTGCGCGACAGAGAAGTTCAGGTAAAATGGCTGAAAACTCCAAAGTCAGCTCCAGACGGTTGAGCAGAGAAGCAGACAATAAAAAGGAAGAAGCATATTCTTGTACTAAAAGTGTGTCACGTAAGAAACGGCCTAGTGATGGTGATATCCAGTATGAGAAAAATCAGGCTACTGGAAATATGTCTACTCATAAAAGTGGGAAGCTGATTCAGTCTGGCACATTCATGGATAGGGAAATAAGCTGGGGTGAGAACAGTAAAGGGAAAGGGACAGACATTATTTCTTTCTCTTTCACTACTTCCCTAGCTCGATCGGTGCCCACGGCTGAGCCCCCAAGAGAAGTATTAGGGAAAAGTAATGAGTTTAGCACAGACTTTCGAAGTAACAATATGCAGCTCACCTCAGATTGTATGAATAATCTCAAGGCTCCTTTGGGGCATCATAACTTGAGTGGAGGGGATGCTTTGAGCACTCTTTTGGATCAAAAGTTAAGAGAATTATCTTCTGTAGTTGATTCTTCACGCCAGAAAACATCCAATAGTTCTTCATCAATTTTTGAGGACCTGTCACCATCTCTGAATGGTTTATCAAAGACCACCATGTTGCATGTTAACAGGAACCATGATTCATGGAGGTGGATGATTCAGTCAGCCCTTGCAACCCTGGGTTTTCTTCTACTGGTCCTCTGGGAATCACTGGGCAGCACAAACATCAGGTATGTATCATAGGTTTTGCAAAATTCTGTTTTTGCACTTGAATCTTTATTGTATTTAGTTTGCCACTCAAAAGAGGTATTTAGTTAACATACCTCTTTTGATACATCAACTGATATTCTTATACTGTATTCCTTGTCATCTGATGATTTCTATTTGAACATTCAGATGACTCTATGTTAACCTGCATTCCTTGTTAGCCCTTTTGTGCCTTTTAATGACTTGATGTTTTGCGGTCTTTGGATTTGACTTAGTATGGTGTTGGATGTCTTTGGCTAAAACTTTCTTCTCTGGTTCAATGTACTTTTGGTTCAATGTACTTTTGGTAATTGTATTTGCTCTATTTGGTTAAGAACTCTTTTTTTATTAAATTATAGAAAGCTTGCTTTCTACTAAGTAGATGGAAAACCTCTCAATTTCATCATTTAATCTGTATCATTTCAGGTGGTTGAAGAGGAACTGAGTGGGTACGGTAGCAGTGAATATGAATGCAGGAAGGTGTTTGGCAGTCGGTTCCTGAGCCCTATTTCTGTTCTTGAGCAATCTTTTCTTACTGAAAGTTGCAATTCTTCTGATACTGCAGAAAGTAACAATACAGGAGGTAAGATCAGCAGACCTAGTGCCTTTATTTTTATGCATGAAAAATACACTGGTAATTTGTGTTATGAACATAGGTTGAGACTATAGATATATCTGAACATTATCTAATGAATTTCAGCTTGCAAGCAAAGTTCATCGGTACAAGCTAAAGAAGTGTTTGGTATATGCTCGTGGAATAAGTTCCACTCTATGGAACCTGAGGTAGATTTGTTAGACTCTGCCTCTTCAACTTTTGGTAAAGAGGAGGAAAGGAAATCACCAAATTGGGAGCTGGAATATGTGAAGGAAATAGTATACAATATTGAGTCGATGTTCATGGATTTCGCAATGGGAAGGTGTCAGAAGATCATCAATCCACACCTTTTTGATCAACTGGAAAGGATAAATATTCATAGACATGACGAGCTAAAACAAAGACGAAAGGTTGTATTTGATTGTGTGGGTGAATGCTTGGACTTAAGATGTAGGCAGTTTGTGGAGGGTGGATATGATACATGGTCAAAAGGTGTATTGGTGGTTAAAAACAAGAAGAGGCTAGCAGAAGAAGTATATAGGGAAATTTCAGGGTGGAGTGGCATGGGAAACTACATGGTTGATGAACTCGTTGACAAGGACATGAGCAGCGGTTTTGGAAGATGGATGAACTTCGAAGTTGAAGCATTTGAACTGGGAATACAGATCGAGAAACGATTGCTAAATTCATTGATTGATGAAGTAGTTGCTGACATCTTGCTACTCTAAAAGATTTTTATCTTCATCCTCTTGATACAATTCTTGATCTTGCTCCATGCGAGTGCACATTCTTCTTGTATGTTTTCTTCATACATCTCTTATGATTAGAAAAATTCTGAAACCAGCTTTTGGGATGTTCATGTACTTACATTATATAGATTGTTTTGTTGGAGGTCATGTTACCAGAATATCAAAATCCACATTTCATTAGTCAGCTTTTTATCGTTCTGTCTATTTTTGTCTGCGAAACATGTATGGGCAGTAAGTTCCATTTTATACAGATTCAAAGTAAAGTTGTCAAGGGGCCAGCCGAGGCCAGTCTGGTTTAGGAAAATATTTTGAAGTGTGGGTTTGAGTTGAAATCTGATCGAGTTGAGTTGAAATCTGATCGAGTTGAGATAATCAAGCTGAGTTATCATCCCAATTCAAAAAAGGAAGGGTATTGTTATTCAGTCCTTTAGTAGTCCCATTATACAAAAAGTACATGCAAAGGGACAAGTAAAAGTGAACGGAATAAAAGACCATTGAAAAGCAGAAGTGCATGATTGGAAAAGCAAAAATGCAAAGAAGAAGAAAACAGGAACTAATCAATCAGTACTAGTACTGGATTCTTATATATGAAGTACATTTTTTCGATGATTAATCCTTAGGAGGAGCAAGTCGTAGATGAAGATCAACTTCCGTTCCATCAACATCTTGATTTTGAACGGCCATCATGTGTTGCTGTTGGCGCAAATGTATCTGATATCGAAGTGGAACCCCTGAAAGTATCTGTGACCGATAATACCTCACGTTATTATTAATCAACGCTCCTGTTCTTACTGCGTGTGCATTAATCAACGGAACTACAGGACGAAAACGCTGTTGATAACCGATAAATTGAGCTCGTCTTGTTCTTTGCCTTTCCTTTTTATGTGCATTTTGGTGTCCACCTAGTGCTTGAGAATTCGCAAATTCTCTATGACAAAATTGGCATTCAAATCTCCTGTCCTCCGATGGAACAAGTGGCGGAGGAGTGGTTTGATCACATTCCGTCACCTGAAAACCAAATAGTTTCACTTGTCTTGGTGATGATGAAGAAAAGTTAGTTTGTACTGAGCTTTCTCCCATATTTTTAGTCACAAAAAACTGATGCTTCTGAAAATAATAAAGTCATAATGGAGTGGTCTTGTATTTATAGAGAAGATAGAAACATATATTCTCATTCATGCTCTAACAGTAGTTGGGGCCAAATTAAAAGGATGTGCACTTATTTGTTTTATTCATAGTCATATTATTTCACTTTTCCATTTCAAAACTATCCTAGAGTGATTCAATAAATAAATAAATAATATTCCTTTCATTTTAATTCGTGACATAACACATAATTTAAATGATCACATAATCCAAAGAATTTTAGGATGAACAATGGTTGTACAAAACACTTCCTCAGGTAGCATGTCACATCGTTTATTTTTCAATTTAATTATGAAAGGGTACTATGCGCATAATCTCTTATCACTATTCATCAGACTTTTTTCATGTGCCCACACTAATTCATCACAACAATACTTTGATCAACTACAAATTTAAGACATAATCGTAACATGATCTGCTAGTCGTAATACAATGTTTAGAGTCATAAGTGACCTTAAGCTAGTTCATGATTTGACATAATACTAAGATTCATAGAAATAATAATTGAAGATAACTGATGCGAAAGTTAAACTGAAATAAATCTAAAGCAACTGAATAGTCAAAATAGAAATTATTTGGACAAATCATAAAGTTGAAACTACCGTCTGACTGTCTGAAAGCTTCTTCGAAGATGAGTTGTTGGGATAAGTCCTCAACTAAGTCTAACTATTTGAAACTAATGGATTAACATAAACAAATAACAATAGCTCTTGTCATCGAAAGACGGGACTCACCAAGCTCATTAGTTGAGATGATACGAAAATTTACTAACTGCGAGCTGAATATTAAGTGTCTAAACATATATTATAGAACAATAGAGCGCGAAAGAGTATGCATTCAGTAATTTAAATATATTGAATATGTGAGATAAACACAATAATCTTACAAGATGAACACCATAAATTTAAGATGTTGAATTAAATATAAAACATAAATATATTAACTGATGTATCGACCAAGTAATAAGCATATAAACTAATCAACCATATACTAAGTAAACTGAAATACAAGGTCATCAAATATCTAATTATTGTGAGAGATACTATTAACTGACATACTTCATCTGAGCTAAACGGAGTCCAATCTGTACACCAACTAGAAGGGTGTTCTATAATTTGTCAGGGTACAAACACTATGTAAAATGGATCTACTAAGGTGATGTCCAAAAAAGACTTAAAGCGTCAGTCTTGGTCTCATGGATGACTCTTAAAACCTATGTTGGCACGTAGTTCTAAGACTTAAAGATTACTATCAAAGATCCTAGTCCTAGCTGACATATGAGTCTTAAACCTATGTTGTCAGTTAGTTTTGAGACTTAGATGATATTGCTGTCAAAGGTCTCAATTCTAATTGACGGATAAACCTTCATCCCTATGTTTGCTCGGTGCTAAATAACATTCCCAACTAACGTAAACGGATAAACTACATAAGACTAATAATATTTGATAGCTCAATAATACGAAAATTAGAGATTGAAATAACAAATGCTTTATATGAAAGTATCATATACCTGTGGACCTAAAAGATTGAAGATACTACTGATCATGACAAATTTTATCATCCTCAATAAAGCATGTAATATGATTTCAAAGACATGAATTTTTCCTATTCTGAGGGCTTTCAAAAATAACCATATAAATATTGAATTTTAGGTAAAAATACGTATTAATGGGCTATTCATGAAAAAGAAAAGAGATGTAATTTATGTTTTCATATGAACGGTAGATTCTGTAGAATTTCATTAACTGAAGAATAAGGTTTTGAATTTAATGGATGAAAAGATACCCATCAATGAAATTTCACATACCTTGGAAAATCTTTACTAATAGTAGTCTATCTAACTATAATACACTAGCATATCATTCTTTCACATATAACTACTACTTACTCATTTGTACGTCCAAATTATATAATTCTTAGCTCTATAGGTATCAAACGCTTCCTTTTAAAATCACAAAGTGCAGCCCAGATCTATCAATCTTTAACCACTTCATACTTTCATTAATGACTTACATCCTAAACTCTATTCCTATTTCAATCGTAATATAAGTCAGCTCAACCAATGACTTCTTTATAACCTTATTCCATGATATCGATATCAACTTAATACTCATTAGTTAACACTTGAAGACATATTACCTCAATTCTAATTTAATGGATACAAAACTTTTACATATCTATATCTATATTTATATTACCTTAAAAGTATGAACTCCTAATTTAAATGTTAAATTACTATAATATTTCTAACTTAGGTTGTGACTTTTGAGTTGTGACTTTTCTGATAAATTGTTCTTTTCAAAGGGTTGTGATTTTTCGATGAGTTATGACTTTTCCAAATAGTTGTGCCTTTTCCAAAGAGTTGTCTTTTCCAAAGAGTTGTGATTTTTTCTATAAGTTGTGATTTTTCAAAAGGATTTTGACTTCTCGAAAAAGGTCATTTTTCAATTAGTTGTGATCTTTTCAAAGGTTGTGACTTTTCAAAAGGTCATGACTTTTCTGATAAGATGCAACAAATATTTGTTCATACCACTCTTTGTTGACTATAAATAGAGGGACTTTCTCTCATTTGTTTCAACCACAATTATTTTTAATGTTCTACTCTTCTTATATTTTAAAAGATTTCATGTGATGTATTATTATTCAGTGAGTTCGAATAAGGTTGTAATTGATGCCTTTGATCTTAGTATATACTGAATACTGTTGCGTTGTGAGTGGAAGGAAAGATTTCTTTTTGGTTAACACATAAAATATACATTTTTGTCGAGATATTATTTGTGCCATTAATTGTATGACAACCTTGTGCTGCCTTTTCTACAGCACTTTTATCATATAGTGGTTCATTTGTAACATCCTAAGAGAATAGTTGTGATATTAACTCCCCTTTGATGATATGCTTTATTGTTATACCAATAATAGAAAAATTAAGCAAAAAAAGGGTGAAATTTATCTTGAGGATTATAGGAAACGTACTTGTCCTCTCTCCTCACTCAATATTTCTCTGCTGGCTCTAAGTTGCATTTGTATACCTTCACATTTTCTCTTTTTTTTAACACTATATATGTGAAGGAACACACCGTCATTATTATTGTCAAAATGTGTTGTCTTTACTTCCCCTTTTGATAATAATCTTTGATGTTGAGTGAATTGCCTTCTTTTTTTCCTAGGAGTTGTTGACTGATGAACTTCTCAACTGGCACTACTGAAAGTCCATCAATTATTAGTATATAATGTTTCACTATGTGATATTAACATGATATAGTCTAAATTTATTTGTTTATTTCAATAATTTATCTTGTGATGTAAATATATGCTTCTGAACACCTTTTAAAATTATTAAACTTCTTAAGAGTTAGAGAATTGTCACTATTGGTAGGCATTAAATTAAAATATTATATATGTCGCAAATGTATTATCAAGTTAACAAGAGATTTTGACTTCAAAATATATTATTTTAAATTGTTCCAGTTCTTTTTTTTAAAAAAAAAATAAAAAAATCTCACAACAAATGTGAAAATATGTGAATATTTATGAATCATTCAAAAAGTATCATTGACCAAATGTGAATATATTTATGTTAGTATAAATTTTTTTAGAAGTATAACTATTGCACATTAATTCTTTAGTTATAACATTATAAATTCTCTTAGTTATTATTAAGTGTGGCAGTGGTACCGGAACCGGTAAAATCGGATCGGTAATTACCGGAACCGCTACGAAACCGGTACTGTGTGTACCGGTATAGCTCCGGAACCGGAACCGGACCGGTCCGAGAAACCGGTAGAATAACTATTGTTCCGTCCCGGTCCGGTAGTAAACCGGTACTAGACCGGACCGGACCGGTATCCGAGACGAACCGAATTTTTTTTTTAAAAAAAATTTAATTGAATCTAATTTTTATTATAATTTAAATTTCAAACTTTAAAGTTATAAATTTAAATTTCAAACTTTAAATTCAAACTAGTTTGAAAATTTTAAAGTTAAATTTAAATTTCAAACTTTAAAGTTATAAACTTAAAAGTTTTGATTTAAAATTTTCAAAATTTTAAAGTTTCAAATTTAAATTTTCAAACTTTAAATTCAAACTTTAAAGTTTGAAAATTTAATATTCAAATTTTAAAGTTATAAAATTTAAAATTGACTATATCAAAAATTAAATTTAATGCAACAATATTAAAAAACAAATTAAGGCGAATAGCCTATATTTTTATTAATATATATTTGATATTACAATTACATTTACAAAAATATTACTTTGAATTAATAGTTGGTGCCACCATATAAATCCTTTCGTAAATCATTCAACATTTCTTTAGTAACATGTTCGGGAATAGGTTGAATAGAAAGATCTTCCATTGCTTCAATCCCGTCGTCACTATAATCCTGCATTACTTTATCAACGTCATCTTGAAATTTGGTCGGTAGTGGTTCACGACCCAAATTTCTTCTCTCGGCATTAATCCAATCTCGAAATAATACCGATATCTCCAAGCTGTCGGCTGCTAGTGAATGCCTATGTTCTCCAAGTTGAAACCTTGCATTGCTAATATATCTCGAACCATCGGTACTAGTTTTGGAAATCCTTTGGTGCGCTCTCTCCACCATTTGAGAACATCTTTAGTAGGTTCTGTAATTTGATTAATATATGCATCAAAATCATTTCTATTATCGTGAGAAAGTTCAAGATAATCCTCTAAATAATTATCAATATTATTTTCATCAAATCTAACCCTAGAGCTTTCAGGTTCATTTTCACTTGATAGATTTTTATTAGCATTATATAAATCATACAATTTTCTTGCTTCAATTTTTATGCTATCTTTAACTTGTTGACAGCTAGGAATTTCTTCTAATTCATCATTAATATCTAAGTTAAAATATATTTTTCAACCATTCTTGATGAACCGAAATCTTTATACTTAGGGTGTAACAAACATGCAGTTAAATAAATTTGAGGAATAGGAATATAATATTATTTTAAATTTTATAATCATTTTTTCAATGGTTTGTTGAAATCTTGGTTTATTTTTAAATTTATATAATTTAGAAGAAATCATACAAATATCAGGCAAAACAGTACAAATTGATGGACTATAAAGTACAGAAATTCTTTTTGTAGTTAAGTAAAAAACTTTTAGGAAATCTATAAGTTCATTTATATCACGCCAATCATTATCATCTAGTCTATATGTCATATCAGAATTATGAGCATTCCAAACCATTTGTAAGGGTATTCGATATTCATAAGCGACTACAAGCATTTCATATAAAGTATTCCATCTAGTAGCCACTGTTTTTGGAATTTTTCTAGGTGGAAGATTATTTTCAAAATAGCGATTTTGAAAATCTTTACGCCGAGACTTAACTTGACATTTAAATATAAAATGACATGCATTTTCAACTTTCGTACATCCGTTATCATACATATTTACACCATCTCTAACCATCAAATTATATATATGTGCAGTACACCTAATATGATAATTATCACCATAAAAAGGACAAAGTGTAGTTTTTAAATATTGAACAACAGAATTATTACTTGAAGCATTATCTAAGGTTATACTACTTATTTTATCACATATTCCATAACTTTGTAAAATATCTAAAATAGTTTGAGCAATATAACTACCGGTTTTTGCATTTGACAACATTTGTAACCTAAAATTCTTTTTGCATATAAAAATTTTCATCAATCCAATGTGCAGTAACAGTCAAATAATCGTTACCATTTACACTACGACCCATATCAGAAGTAATAGCTATTTTACAAGTATTATAATAAAATAAACAACGAAGATATTGATAATGTTGTGCATGATAATCAAATACAACCTTTTTTATTGTATTTCTAGCAAAACCTTTAAAATTTGGATTATATACAATTTGAATATAATGTATAAAACCGGGATTTTCAGCAAAACTAAATGGCAAACCCATAACACATATCATTTTAGCTAGTTCTTCAAGATCTTTTTCTCTACTATATGAAGGTAGTAAACTAGAGCCAGAAACATTAGACGGATTTAATTGTGTTTGTACCATTTTAGAGCCGCCTACTCCTACATTTTCAGGAAGGGGGTACCGTTTTTTTAGCTTCCGCTACCGCTTTAGCATGCAAAAATTCATTTTTACAACAAGACATTAAATGACTACTCAAATGTCCCGCCCCGCCAGATTTGCAGTTTTATGATTTAATATATGTTTACATTTATTACAAATAGCTTGTGTTTTATCTTCGTTTTGTGTCATAAATTGCCAAACAATCGATTTTTTAACACGTTCTACCTTAGGCCTAGGATGTACTGGGGGAACTGGGGTAGGACAACGAAAGGGAGCGGGACTAGGAGTAGTAGTAGCCGTAGGTGGCTGAGTTTCATCATCATCATCATCAAAAATAGGCGTATCAGTATAATTATCAATATCATTATCATTATCATTATCACTAGGCAAATCCTCATCAAAATTACCAAAGCGACGTTGTAAATGTTCATGATAAGGATCTAATCCTGAATTACTATCAATATTAAAAACCGTATCATCAACATGTGTATAATCATCCGTATTTATTCTTAATATAGTAGATTTTTTAGTTTTTGATTTAGAAGAACTACCGGTTTTTGCATTATCGGAGGATGTAAAGTTACAAACATTTCTTACACGCTCTAATGCACTTTTTTCCCCTTTCCTTTTTGAACAATATTTTTCCGAAATCCATATTAAAAAATTAAACGTGAGATTAAATATAATAAGAAAAATGTTATGCAATTATGCAAATAATAAATCACAAATAAATAAATAATTATTTAAATATAAATGAAACGTAAAATAAAAGTTAGAACGAATGTACCGAACGTCTACTTAAAAAAAGTAGACGTTTATGACCGCCGATAGCCGAACGTGGAAAGTTGAAAATTGAATTTTGAAGCTCCAAATCTAATTTTCAAAGACCAAGTAAGGCAACACTGAAATTTAAGATATTATATATTATAGAATTAGAGATTAGAGATAGAGAGTAGAGAGTTGAGAGAGTAGAAGATGAATAGATGATATTGTGATTTAAAAGAATGAAATTTAGGGGTATTTATAAGTAAAAAAATGGGTTAAAGTGTAATTTTTAAAACTTTAGGGTATTAAAAAAGTTAGGGGTGGGGTAAGGGCTTTATTGGATGAATTTTTCTTCAACTAGCCGTTGGGGGGGCCCACTAGCCGTTACACAACGGCTAGTAACGGCTCTATTTAAAAAAAAAAAAAAACGGACCGGACCAGACCGGTAATTACCAGAACCGGTAAAAATCGGATATTCCTTAATTCCGTCCCGGTTCCTGTCCCGGAACCGGAAAAACCATACCCTAACAGGTACTAACCGGTACCGAACCGGACCGGGACGGACCGGACCGGGAACCGGTAGGTACCGGTTCCGCTGCCACTCTTAGTTATTACTAATTATTGCAAATGTTATTCATTCACACTCTTAAAAAGTGTTTAGTAATAAGATTGTAAGTTCTTATATTATTACATTAATTATCTCTATCTTTCATATGTTTTTATCTTAAATTTTGACCAATAATTTTTTATATTATTATACTGCCCCTATATAGATGATAACATAATGTTTTTTTACAAGTATATGAACTACATTTTTGATGGAGTAAGATAAACAAATGATTATATATATGATTTCACATATGGAATATATTCTTTAATTTCAGCTTTTAGTTTTTCCGGTAAAAAAAAGAAAACATTTCTCAGTTAATTATGGACACCCAGATAACTAGCTTTGATTTATTTACACAGTCAATTGAAAAATCAATATGAGAGTCAGTAACAAGACCATCATTTATTATGTTATAACATTTAAAATAAAAATCAATATATATATATATATATATATATATATATATATATATATATATATATATATATATATATATATATATATATATATATATATACAAAATTAGTTCTAAAAAATAAAATGTAGTTATCCTCTTCACATTTTCATATGGCATCTGAATAGTTTAACATGAAATACACGTGCAAACACATCTACTTAGATGACAAGAAAAATACACAATAAATACTGTCTAGGTATATTATTGAAATACGATCAATTACATGATTGAACCTCAACAAATTGAAATAAATATATACATTTAACTAATAACAAATTTCACTGACCATCTTCATAGGTTCGCGTATATGATGATCCACATTAAACATACACAAAAAAAAATTTGCAATATTATTTTGTGCTAAACTTATTATTCAAATCTTCGCTTAAATAAGAAAACACTATTTACTATAACACATAATTTTGAATTGGTAATCACTATTTAAGATATACAAACTCAAGCAAGACTACTTACCTATTACCTAGAAATCACAAGTGTCCTTCCATGTAGAGGTTGATTTAACGTCGCGGCACGACGCAACTTGGATCATTCATCATTTAGCTAGAGAGCTTCCCGATCACGATCTGAATCAACACCAAAGTAGTATTTCACTCTTTACTCATTCACCAAGAACGTAGAACCAGTCTCTCCTACTAATTTAACAGCTTCATGTTGGGTCATTCTTACCACTTCGAAGGGACCACTCCGTTTAGACCTTGGTTTTTTGGAGAATAACATAAGTCTAGAGTTAAGAAGTAGTACCTTCTCTCCCGGATTGAAGATACGAGCTACTATGTTCTTATCATGCCACCTCTTTGTCTTTTCTTTATATAGCTTGTCATTATCATATGCATGATGCCGAAATTCTTCAAGTTCATGCAGCTGATTCACTCTTTTAATGTTGGCTAACTTAGGGTTCAAGTTCATATTCTTAATTGCCCAATATGCTCAGTGTTCTAATTCTGTCACAAAAATGGCATGCTTTCCCGAATACTATGTGGCAGGGAGAAGTCCCTATGGGTGTCTTGTAAGCAGTCCTATACGCCCACAACGGGTCATCTAATTTTTCAGACCAATCTTTCCTCTGCTCACCGTCTTTTGTATGATTTGTTTCACTTCTCTATTTGACACATCCACTTGTCCACTAGTTTAGGGGCGGTAAGCTGTTGCAACCTTATGATGAATATCGTACTTAGCGAGAAGGTTCTTCACAAGATTGTTAGTAAAATTCTTACATCCATCACTTATAATTGCCCTTGGATTGCCAAAGCGAGTGAAGATCTGTTTCTTAAGGAACTTGAGCACTACCCATGAGTCATGACAGGGGAGCAACAACCTCAACCCATTTACTCACATAATCCATACCCACAAGGATGTATTGGTTTCCACTAGATGGTGGGATGGGACACATGAAGTTAATACCCCACACATAAAATATTTCCACCTTTTTCAGTGGCATCTCGTGCCGTCTTGAGATGGACCCAACCTTTGACATTTATCACAACCCTTCACAAATGCAATAGAATCTTTATATAGCAAGGGCCAAAAGAAACCAGATTGTAGTACCTTATGAGCAGTGTGCTCTCCTCCGTGGTGACCTCCATATGGGCTAGAATGACAACTCTCTAGCACTTTATTGACCTCAAAATCTGAAATGCACCTTCTTACTACCTGGTCAACATTTTGCTTGAACAAGAATGGTTCATCCCAGATGTAAAACTTGACATCATGATTTAGCTTTTTCTTTTGTTGAGTAGTTTCATTAGGAGGGTATTCTCCACTCACTATAAAGTTCACGATGTCCGCATATCTTGACACTTGAGAGATGTCCAACACCATCAATTGTTCATCCTGAAACTCTTCCCGAATCTGCTCACTCTCAGTCACATGTGAAAAGTCCTTCAACCTAGATAAGTGTAACGACCTGTTTAGTCGTTTTGAGCAGCAGATTTTATTTCTGGAAAAATGGCTGAAACGATGGACCCCATGACGGACCGTCATGGTCACGACGGACCGTCGCAGGGTCTCGTTTCAAAACACTTAGAAATTCTGAAATTGGGTACTGAAAATCGACTCTCTGAACTTCGTGACGGACTTGCAGGACGGACCGTCACAGGCGTGACGGACGGTCACAGACCCTTGGTGGAAATTTGGGTCTCTGAACCTTGCGACAACCTGCAGGACGGACCGTCGCAGGCACGATGGCCCGTCACAGTTTGCGTAATCCCGGTCTGGGTCGGATTTCTTTACACGTTTTAAGGGACGTTTTGGACTATTCCTACTTTAATTATAAAGTTAGAGGGTTAAGGATTATAAGTCTAATTACTTGAGGGTTTAAAAGAGGTGACCTTAAGTTAATTAGTGGGTTATTATTGCCATCTTCATTCTTAATTATATGCTAATTAGGGTAAAAGAAAGAGGGTTTGAATAAGAAAACTAGAAAGAACAAGAGAGAGGGAGAGAGGATCGATCGAACGAGAAGAAGAAGAAAGCTTTGGGGAAAATTCTTGCTTGATCACTAGTCTTCGGTGGAGGTAGGTTATGGTTTCTCTTACGATATTCGTACTTAAACTCTTAATAGCGAATGATATATATTGATAATATTGTAAACCCTGCTATGTGCTTGATTTGTATGCTTGCATGAATGTGATTATATAATGGTGATAATATTAAGCATGATGAAGCTATTGAATCCCAAATCTTGATAAAAACCTAATCTCTTGTTAATGATAATGATGCCTTGGTAAGAAAGAAGGCTTGATGAATTGATAGAAGGAGATTAGGGGATCGGAGTGTCATGTTCCGACACATAGAATTAAGGGATCAGGTGTCACGAACCGACACGTAGTATTAGGGGGACCGGGTGTCACGAACCGACACATAGATTTAGGGGATCGGGTGTCACGAACCGACACGTAGATTTAGGGGATCGGAGTGTCACGTACCGACACATAGTAGTAGGGGATCGGAGTGTCACGTACCGACACAAGAGGAATTAATGAATATGAGGGAGCGGAGTGTCACGTACCGACACAAGAGAAATAAAGATAATGAACCTTGAAAGATGCTAATGTACTCAATCTAATGAATCTAATTCCCAAATGAGTATGGTATTGAGGCTTGAGTCCTCATGTGTGAACTTGACGGTAATTGTTAATGATATATTACTTGTTGTTGCTACTTGTTGAGTATCATAGTTGATTTTATGATATTACTTGGTACATATTGTCTTCTATTTTGAGTTGGCCGATGATATCTACTCAGTACCCGTGTTTTGTACTGACCCCTACTTTTATGTTTTCTTCTTTGTATTTGTGGAGTGCAGCAAACGTGCCGTCGTCTTCGACTCAACAGTAATTCAAGCCAGTCTTTACTACATCGAAAATTCAGGGTGAGCTAATGCTTCTAGCTTGGACTGGATCATCTTCTTCAAGTCTTGATGCCTTGAACTTCCGGCATGGACTAGCTTTTTACGTATTTTTAGCTTCTTAGACATTTTTAGTTAGTAATTTGATCATAGATGTTCTTGTGATGATGACTTCCAGATTTTGGGGATAATAATAGTTATTGATTTGATTTTATTAATGAGTTAAGTCTTCCGCATTACTTTTTGTTGATATATGTTGAAATGTTAAGGTTTAGATTGGTTGGTTCGCTCACATAGGAGGGTAAATGTGGGTGCCAGTCGCGGCTCGGTTTTGGATCGTGACAATAAGTGATCAACTATCTGGTATTCGATGCCTTTTATATCTTTGATCTCAAGGTCAAATTCTTGGAGAAACAATATCCAACGAATTATCCTTGGTTTAGGATCCTTCTTGATGAATATGTACATGATAGATACATGGTCAGTGAAAATGATTACTTTAGTGCAAATACGATCTGAACTTGTCGAAGGCAAACACTCGCACTATCATCTCCTTCGGAGTCACTGTGTAATTTTCTTGTGTAGAATCCAGGGTCTTGCTTGCATAATAAATGGAGTGGAACACTTTACTCTTTCTTTATCCCAACACTGCAACCACTGCTACATCACTCGCATCACACATGAGTTCAAATGGTAATTCTCAATCAGGAGCAATTAAAATGAAAGCGTCAATTAATTTCTTTTTCAACATCTCAAATGCTCTCAGACATATTGCATCAAAGTCAAACTTCATCCCTTCTCCAAAATACTGCACATAGGTCTTGCAATCTTGGAAAAATCCTTGATGAATCGCTGGTAAACACCCGCATGGCCAAGTAAACTATGCACCCTTTTATAAAAATGGAGGGAAAATTTCTCAATGACATCTACCTTGGCTTTATCAACCTCTAACCAAGATTTAAACACCTTGTGTCCCAACAGTATCCTTTTTCTCACCAAAAAATAACACTTATCCCAGTTCACAACTATGTTAGAGTCTTCACATCTAGCAAGTACCTTATCCATATTCCGGAGACATATCTCAAACGACTTTCCAAAAACTGAAAAATCATCCACGAACACCTCTACAAAGTCCTCCACCATGTCATGAAAAATATCCATCATACACCTTTGAAAAGTCATCGATGTATTGCAAAGTCTGAATGGCATGTGTTTGAAAGAATATGTGCTTTTAAGGACAAGTGAATATGGTCTTTTCTTGATCCTCAGGTTCAATCAAGATCTAGTTGTAACTAGAATATCCATATAAAAAACAATAGTACTCTTGTCCTACTAATCAGTCAAATATTTCATCAATAAAGGGAACGGGGTAATGATCTTGCCGGGTGGCATCATTTAATTTTCGATAATTCATACAAATTCTCCACCCGGTGACTGTTCTAGTAGGAGTCAACTAATTCTTTTCGTTCCTTATCACAGTCATACCCCCTTCTTGGGAACACATTGCACCGGACTTACTCATTTACTATTAGAGATTGGGTACACAATTCCAACATCTAACCACTTTATTGCCTCTTTTCTCGCCACTTCTTTCATCAACAAATTCAGTCGGCGTTGATGTTGTGCACTAGGTTTATAATCCTCTTCCATGTAGATTATCTGCATACACAACACCGGACTAATCACATGAATATCTATTATTTGGCATCCAATCGCCTTCTTTCTCCGCTTTAGAATGCTCAATGCCACATCAACCTGTATTTTAGATAGCTTTGTAGAAAGTATAAGAAGAAATGTTTCATTAGTACACAAAAATGCATACCTAAGATGACCAGACAATGCTTTTAATCCCAACTTTGGGGCCTCCTCAATGGTGGGTCTGGGTGGTGTCTATAACTCACGCTCTAATGGTTCCACTCTTCTCTTGTAAGGCTCCACAACTGCTAGATTCAGACAATTTCTATTTCTCGGGCCTCTATGTCTTTATCTTTCTTATGACCTACTAATGCTTTTTCTAAGGGGTCATCAAGCACAATTAACCGTGACTATACTATTCTATCAACCATTGTAATAGCAGGTGACTCTTCATAATGGAAAGGTAATTTAAGTGTGTGGTACACATCAAATACCTCCACCTTATCATGTGCACTCATGGTCAATTGGCCAGCTACTACATCAATTAGTGCGCTACCCATGGCTAAGAAGGGTCGTCCAATATGAATGGAACTTTTGGATCGGGTTTAAAATCCAATACCACAAAATCTGCAGGAAAAATCAATGACCCTACTTGTACTAACACATCCTCCACCATCCTTCCAGCCTAGCAATGGATCTATCCACGAGTTGAAGGATAACAATGGTTCGTTTTGGACTACCCAACCTAAGCTTTAGATACAAATATAAGGGCATCAAATTTATACTTGCCCCCAAATCACATAATCCCAAGGCATGAACACTTTTCCCAATAGTAATATGCACTGTAAAACTACCCGATCTTTTAATTTTTAGGGAAATCTATTTTGGATTCTAGAGATGCACTCTTCAGTAAGTGATACATCTCCATACTCCGTGAGCATCCTCTTGTTAGACACAATATCCTTCACATACTTAGCATACTTCGGGATACCCTGCAAAATGTCAATGAAAGGCAGATCAATGTGAACTTGTTTAAGGAAAAAGAGAAACTTACCAAAGCATTCATCTTCATTCTGCCTTTCTAGCCTTTGTGGAAACGGGAGTGGTAACTTCTTTTGAGGAACGGGTGCCTCAACATTGGAGCTTTTTACTACCTCTTTCACTTTATTTTTCTTGGTAATTACCTCATTGTCTCTCTTCTTTGAAGCTAGTTCCTCTAACTGCAGCCACTTCTAGTGCTTACCACATGTAGTTATTTTGGGTTGGGCTTAGAATCACCAAGCAACCCACCTTGGGGACGCAAGTTCAAAGAATTAGACACTTGCGCAACTTGTTTATCTAAACTCATCTGGGATATTTGGATGTTTCTAATGTTCTAATCCTGCATATTTATTCTGGATCTTAACTTGTTCCACATTTCAGACATCAACATTTTTAATAGCTTTTCATTTGTCATCCCGCCTTTGGATACACTTGGGTTTACACTTTGGTTGGACTGTTGGTATTGTTGCCCAGCCCCTTGGTTACGGTATTGGTTTGCCCCTTATGCCTGATTTTGGTTTTGGTTTCCAACCCAAGAGAAATTAGGATGGTTCCTCCAACTAGGGTTGTAACTATTGCCATAATTTTGTTGGCCTTGACCCCTTTGAACATTCCCCACATAATTCATAGAATTTGGGTTTGCCTCACATTGCTCAATGTCATGGGTTCCACTACCACATACCCCACACCAATTTGCTGCTTGTTGCACCACATTTATTGATCCTTGATTTAGAGTCAACTGCATAAACTGTACGGCCATGCTATGTTGCATTGCATCTATTTTGGCATTTAAAGCAATAGCTTGGTCTACATCTAAGATCCCTGCAACCTTTTGGGTTATGGTTTGAGAACTATCCCCATCATACATTTGGTTCCCTTCCAACAGTCTATCAAGTAAATCGAAGAATGTTTCACTTGTTATGGATAAGGCTTGTTCACATGTTGCACTATTAAGAAGGGCACGAGCATTATATTCTAAACCCTTAAAGAAAGCGTGAGCTAATACCTCATTAGTATGCATGTGGTGTGGGCAAGCATGTAGCATTTGTTTGAAGCGTGCCCACGCTTGGTACACGCCTTCCCTGTGATTTCGAGTAAAGTTTGTTATTTCACCGATTAGTTTGGCAATTTTCTTGGATGTGTAGAATCGACTCAAGCTTCTTTTTGTTAGGTCATCCGAAGTAGTAATGAAGTTTGGTGGTTCAGAATCTAATCATCACCTTGAGGCTCTCAGCAATGAGTATAGGGACAATGTTAGTCTCACATAGTCCGGTGAGACTCCAAGTAGGATGTAGGTATTAGTGATCTCTATGAAGTTCCTAATATGGAGTTGAGGATCTTCATTGGGAAGACCAGTAAATTGCCCATTAGTATGGATAATTTGTACCATATTCCACTTTAATTCAAATCTTCCCAAGGTAGAGATTTCCTAGTACTCAATGCAAAATTAGCGGTGAGTAAGACTGTCATATCTCGCGCTGCCTCACTTGTCTTGCTGGAATGATAAGGACATAAGGGGTATTCTTTGGTCATGACTATTTTTCAAATTATTCGGATCCGTGGTGTTATTCTCATCTTCCGTATTGTTTTCATGATCATTACCACTATTTTCATGATGTCCTAACCCTAATTCTCCTTGATGCATTTTTCTTCGATGATGTAGAACTCTTTCAGATTCGCTGTAAGGATCAACTAGATCTCCTTTTTGAGCCAGACCTAAAATTCAAATGCATGCAATAAACAATATAAAATCAAGTAATTAGTGCTTGAGTATTCTAATTGTAGACTTAAGAAAGTTGAATATAAATCAATTAATAAGTCCCCCGTAGCGGCGCCAAAAACTTGTCGCTCGCAATTTCATACGCAAGTGTACGTGATCACGCAAGTAATATAGTTTCTTTTTAGAAATGAGTTATCATTCTCAAGGGACTTATGATCAATTTATATTCAAAACTTAATTCTACAACTGAAACTAATAGTAACTATGTCTAGAGTTGATGATATATTATTATCTATAACTACTTTAATACTGAATCAAATAACCAAGAGTGAACGACTTAAAGAGGGTGTTTCAAGCAAGAAAAAAACAATTCCAAGGCTACAACATATGTTGAATCTCATGTATCATAATAATGACTTCAAACTAATTTTGGTTGTCAAGTTACTAATTTATAGGGTTGTTTATATGAGTTGAGCTAGACACCTCTCATTGACTACCCTAATTAGATACCTAACTACACGTTGAGTGGGAATAAGTAAGTTAATTGGCGAGCATTTATATTTCATCCTATTTTGTAACCAAGCAAGTTGTTCATTCGGGCGTCACTATTGAACACAAATCACCTCAGTCTAATGGGTCGATTGAGCTCTCTATGTCCTCTGGTCTGTCTAATCCCTCCTCTCTATATTTTAAGATTAGACACTAAGTTTATGTTATGGTGATCAAGCATAAAATAGTAAAACAAAAATATAGAAGTAACTTGTGTTGACAATCAAGAATTAATTCAAAAGCAAATAGCGCGTTAAGCTACTCATACTATTCAAAAACCACAAATGATGATTTTTCAAAAACTAAAAGAGTTAGAAGATTAAAACCTATTACAAAA
The DNA here is from genome assembly GCA_027705065.1 of Solanum peruvianum. Taxonomy (NCBI): domain Eukaryota; kingdom Viridiplantae; phylum Streptophyta; class Magnoliopsida; order Solanales; family Solanaceae; genus Solanum; species Solanum peruvianum. Next base: position 68,860,191 of record JAKWJD010001755.1, read on the forward strand.
TTGAATTCTTTCTCTTGCACACCAATTCAAAAGTTGAACCCCAACAATGAGGCCTACGGGTCTATTTATAGTAAATATGAAAATAAAGTCGAATTCTACTTCAACTAGGAGTCCTTTTAATTTCAACTTTCTTCAAAAACTCTGCACAGGGCTGGGGCACCGCACCAGAATCGCGCCTGGCGCGCTGCGCGGCCATTGCGCCTAAATCAGTCAATCTTGGCCTGGCGCATCGCGCCATTGCTGCGCCAACGTGGTTGTGACGCTGCGCCAATGTCACGCATGGCTGTCTCTTGTCATCTTCAACTCTTTTTCCTTCCAATACATGATCATTTCTCTTAGTAACCTGAAGAATCACTAATCATGGATATTAGTGTGCAATCATCACAATCTTGAGACAAAAAATACTAGTTAGATTAGATAATGTACAAAAGTAACATTAATCATGGATAATTTGTCGTAATTGGTCATATAAATATGCCCAAGATCAAATAATATATAAATAATTATAAAATTTGTATATCGAATTCATCGGTTCGGTTTCTTTTTATGTTTTTTTTATTAAAACCAAAACTAAATCAAATAGTATCGATGTTTAAAATTTAAAAACCTAACTAAACCTTATATAAAATTTTTAATCGATTTAGTTCGAAATGCGGTTTGATTTGGTTGTTAACCATAACCATGAAAATTCCTAATTATGGATAAACAAAAAATAAGAAAAGAATTAAAATCTTAAAGGAAATAATTTGGATGACTAATAAATTTGGAGAATAAGAGAGGCTTGACTATATCTTAAGAAACAAATGTGGATCACAATAGATTTTCGAAAATAAAAGTGTCTTTAAAAGAGATTGAACAAGAATATGACTACATTACAGATCTGATTTATTCACACCTCTCCAAACAATTAAGGGATCTTAAATAAAAATAAACACACTCACTGAAGTAATGTTTGAACCATTTAGATTGAGACATCCATTAAGTACAAACAAATGAGACCTAAGTATGTAGCTAAATTACTTGATATGATAAATATGACATTCGTACCTACTCCTTTGGCTCAAAAGCATGGGTTACATGAAGTTGTGGAAAGTCTTGTAGGTGTCTCTCTGCCGAATAGTAGTAGGGAGTTTCCCTTATTTGACACTCACAATACATGATATCACTCATGTAGTGAATCTAGCAAGTCAGTTTGTGCAAAGTCCTAATATTGAACAACTTCAAAGAGTCAAAAAGATTCTTATGTACATCAAATGTACCCAAAACTTTGGACTTAGACTTATTTCACAATCACCTTATAGGTTGTATGGATATTTAAATGTTGATTAGGAAGGATACACCATCAATGCGAAATTTACTACATGTTATAACATCTACCTAGGTGCAAATTGTATTTTTTGGACTTTCAAGAAACATATCACTCTAGAAAAATGAAGTGTTAAATATGAGTACTAGCCTCCATTGCAACAAAAATGGTATGGATCACATATTTGTTTCATCATTTTGGAGTATACCTCAAGTCAGATCCTACACTACATTGTGATAACTTGACTGCTTTATATATGACATTTAATCCAATTATGCATGCTAGTTACAAACATGTAGGAATAGACTATCATTATGTTCGAGGAAAAGTGGCCAGAGTTCAACTTCTTACTCAATTTGTGAGGTCCAAGGATCATCTAGATGACATTCATACAAAAGCGTTAATATAACACTACAAAAAAACAGGTTAATTTGCATAGGTTTATTTGTGAGGATTTTAAAAACTCCACTATAAAATCACTTTAGCGTTTATTTTAACCCCCGTGATCTAATTTATTTTATGACGATTTTATCATGGAGGTTTGTGATAACCTTCGCAAATTGCACCAATTTGTGAAGTTTTGTGAACACCGCAATTTATCATAATTTGTAGGGTTTTATTGTGGAGGTTTGTGACAATATCTGCAAATTACATCATATTGTGAAGCTTTGTAAATGCCACAATTCATTACAATTTGTTACTCTTGTACAAAATAGGAAATAATTTGAAATACGAAAAACACTTTAGAAAACAAGGTAATCATGGAAAGTTGAAATACAATTGATTATATGCATTGCATGTTTAAGTAGCATAAGAAGAGTAAATTAAGTTGTTAATTGAAGTGCGGTACCAAAGTACAAAAAATTTAGATATTTACGTTCATTCTTTCAAGAGAATGATATAACAGATGAAATTGTTACTCCTATAATATCTGTGTGTCCAAGAGCTCGCACATTATGCTGTCTTGGGGAATCGAACTCACAAACTTAAGATTGGAAGTGAGGAGTACTTACCATAAGATCAACTCTCTCTTCTCTTTCATTTTTGTTTTATTTTGTTCTTCATTCAGTTCTTTCAAATTTAACTTTTGTAGAAACAATATTTTATGAAGCACATGTATTATTCTTTTTGTAAGTTGTCACTTTTAATTATGAACAATTTGTATAAAAAAAATATTATATTTAGGTATGAATTTTTTTCATAGAAAATTGTTGAATTATTTACTACAAATTTTAAGTCGTCATTATTTAACACCTTACATATTTTGTGATAATTTTTGTTGTCACTAAATCACAGATTGATTACAGATAATAAAATATTTATTGTCAATTATTTATATTATTAGTGACTAAATAAATGTCATAATTAAATCTAAATTTTCATAGCTAAAAAGTTATAAGATTTAACTACAAACTCTGATTTGTCAATATTATAACAACATATTTTTAGACGACATGTTTTTGTGTCCAAAATTTCATAAATTATAAGATAAAAAATATTTTATCATGATTAGACACATTATTAGTAGACAACACTTTCCTACAAATTTTTTATGTTTCGTCATTGAAAATATTTATCTCATATATTTAAGTACAAAAAGTAAATCTTTTTACTAAAAGCAAACAATTAGTGACGAATTTGATGTCATACCTAATAATTTCATAGTTATATATCATATTTGTTGTAGTGTTGGATTCACAATCATACAAGATTAGGTAAGACTAAAAAATAACAACCTTCTCCATAAGGTACTAGTAACACATTTTGACTTTAAAATGAGAAATCATTTGAGATGATTTACGTATCATTTGTTTTTAGTAAGATTAAGATGTCAAAATCTGAATATAACTAAGTTGTGTATATAAATTTTAATATTTAACTTTAAATACATGTTTTAAATATTAAGATGTTCTATTAAGACCCTATTAATATATAGTTAAGATTATTTTTACATATGAATGTATATATAAATTTGTCTTTATCTAAAAAGTAATGCATATAAATTTATCAAAATGTGAAATTCATCTAATACTATATCAACAAAATATTATTATGTTATAAGAATATATGGTGTTGAAGTGATGGAAGAAAATATGAAATAAAAATAATAAACTCAAATCACTACAATCAAATTACTATATTACCTTTTTTTACATTTGTTTGATGTGAAATCACTTGTTAATGTTTTAAAATTTAAGTTATCAAACATAGTTACAAGTTATGTCAATTTGTCATGAACTAAGATTTATGTTGTTTAGTAATTTGAATATTTTAAATGTAGTCTATGTTATACATGATAGAACTCAAAATTTATAATGACGAGATGAAGTTGGTTGGATAGTAATCACCCGTCACTTCTAACGCAAAGGTGTCAAGTCACCAAGGGAGCAAAAGGGGTAGGAGTTGAGTAGCGAGTTCGAGTCACCAAGGGAGCAAAAGGGGTGTGAGCTCCTAGGGAGGGTAAACAAAATAAAAATGATAACTACCCTTTCATAAGAATTAATAAGATATTGAGAGTATATTGTGTGGGTTATAAACTCTTGTAGAGTGTAGTTATTAAACTTCTAAAATCATATTTAATGGGTTACGGATTACCATAAATTGCAAATTCATTTTGTGGCATTTGTAATGGAGGTTATATTAAACCGTCACAAATATACTCGTGGCATAGGTAATTGTGGCAGTTTCTAAAACCGCCTTAATTAATTTTGTGTGGGTCAAATACTGCCACAAATCGATTAAAAAAAAACCTCCATAAAATGATCCTATTTTTTTTTTTTTGTAGTGTAACAAAGCAAGTCTTTATTTGGATTAGAAGCAAGTTAAGAGTAATCGTTCCTCCATTCACTAGCTTGATTAGCTTGAGGGGTTGTGTTGAAGATAAGGAAAACTGAAGATAACAAACATGTTGATTGAAGTGTACTGGTATAATAAATGTGTAGAACTGTTAACTATTACTCCCTCATTCCAAAAAGAATATTTCTATTTCCTTTTTAGTTTGTTTTCAAAAAGAATGATCCCTTTTTCTTTTTTGGCAACACTTTAATTTTAACTTTCCATGTGGTATGTTTAAGGCCACAAGATTAAAGGACATTTTGGTACATTTGACATAACTTTAATTTAGAACCACAAGATTAAAAATTCTTCTTTTACCACAAGATTAAAAATTCTTCTTTCTTTTCTTAAACTCCATTCTAAGTCAAATTAAATCATTCTTTTTGAAACAGAGGAAGTATAAAATTAAAATCACACAGTGGCTAGGCTATTGTGTTAGCTAAATTCGACTAGGCTACTATATATGTCTTGTGTTAACTGAACTCGTCCTGCTATGTCTTGTGTTAACTGAAGTCGTCCTGCTAGGAAAAGTAATTATTACCATAGTAGTAGTCAATCACTATTCTTGTAAATTGTATATATATTTCTCTTATTCTTTTACTTTAAAATTCTACCGTGAACATACATGTGGAAAGTATTGAAGAGATTCCAACGTTCACCGAGTCCAAAACTTTCATAAATGATTTTGGATGTCTATAATCTACATAGTAGAGTAATATTTAGAATCACAAAACACATGGTTCCACAATAAACTTTTGCGGTCCAGACAAGATTCACATGAGATTTTGCGGTCGTTTTGTCTTAGCTATGGAACGACACGTGTCTTATTGGCTTCTCCTTTCCCACCATGGACCTCAATAACTAGAATTATATTCATGCATGAAGTAATTACTCTTTTGTTGTTTTTGAGACAAAAAGTTGTACTCTAAAGATCATGCTAGAGCTAGTACTAAAATTCTCAAGTGGATGGAATTTTAGTTTGTGGCTTTATGCAAGTGATGATCAGTACCTACATACATGTATCTTTTCATTAACTCTACAATTGAACACATTATAAGTTGCATGTACCTTTTTTCTGACAGAAGAAAGTACCTTTTGACACTATACAAATAATTCTTGGTGTTTAAGGTAATAACTAAGAGTTTTCTTTGTCTAACTTCTTGCTTTTTGTTAATATTTTTGGGTCCTAGATAGTTGTGGCATATGAGTGGATTGTGTCATATATATATATATAATCCAACTCTTCACCTTTTCAATTTACTTTTTAGAAAGAAAAAAAAATATATAGATAATGTATTTTTTTCTTAAATTATTAGCTTAAGTTCTTTCAAATTTACTTGGTAATAAATCTTCAAATTTGGATTTGTGTGTTTGGATTTGTGTTTGGATGTTGACTCATTAAGTCACTTTATGTTGATGTACTTTTGACTCTGTCGTTTGGCATTCAACTCATGGGATCAAATCAAAAAACCAGAATAAAGATTCAACTTATAATCGTTAGTGTCTCCTATAATATCTAATAAAGTTGTCAAAACAGTCTATTATTACAATGACAAGTAACGATGACATCACAAATAATAGGGGAAGCATTATAAAGTATGCAGAGAAAAGGAAGAGTAACCACAACAAAATAAAATGATAGCCGAATCAAAATAAATAACATGAAGTAGCAAAAATCAAGAGGAGCAGAAACTAAGAGGATAGTGCTAATACTATTGTTATGCAAGTTGAGATTTAACTACTTATTAACCAATCATACTATTTCGTGACCTTCATAACTTCCTATGTAAGATCATGTCCTATTTAATTTAGAAACACACCTTATAATGTTATAGGATAATAAGATGTTTAGAAATCCTTTATTTTTTCAACCTAATCGCTCTTTTGACTTCGGAAAAAACTTGTGACTATATCCGCTATTCTGATATTAAAATTCGATAGAGATGAAATTGGAGCAGTTGATTTTTTTTATTTCATTTTTTTGTTTTGGACTCCACAAGAATTTGTCGATATTTCCGATTAAATCTTCTTGTTACTAGATTTTCTATAGGAAAAATTATCGGAATAATTTGTTATTCCTTTCCTCTACAGAGAAACCTTTCTTCCAAGGCACACCATAAGAGCCCGGTACTAGATGTAGCCTTTCCCCCGGGCAAGATGCCAAATATTTATAACGCTCTGGTAGTTCAAGGTCGAGATAGTGTTGGTCAACCAATTAATGTGGCTTGTGAGGTACAGCAATTATTAGGAAATAATCGAGTTAGGGCTGTAGCTATGAGTGCTACAGAAGGTCTAACGAGAGGAATGGCAGTGATTGACACAGGAGCTCCTATAAGTGTTCCAGTTGGGGGAGCGACTCTGGGACGAATTTTTAACGTGCTCGGAGAGCCTGTTGATAATTTAGGGCCTGTAGATACTAGTACAACGTCTCCTATTCATAGATCTGCGCCCGCCTTTATACAGTTGGATACAAAATTATCTATTTTTGAAACAGGAATTAAAGTAGTAGATCTTTTAGCCCCTTATCGCCGTGGAGGAAAAATCGGACTATTCGGGGGGGCTGGAGTGGGTAAAACAGTACTCATTATGGAATTGATTAACAATATTGCTAAAGCTCACGGGGGCGTATCCGTATTTGGCGGAGTGGGTGATTTTGTATAATCACCTCTCCCCAATACTTTTTCAGCATATCTCTATCTCTCTTGAAGTTCAACACAGGCAATCGCCCATATGTTCTCACTAGTGAATCTACATCTCTCTCCTCTTCACACGTTGAACTATCTCTCTCACTTCCCCACCTTGTCTACCACGCCGAAGTCACTCACCTTGTCTCAATGTATGTCCATCTCAATTGTCTCTATTAGTATGTCCACACATTCACCTCAATAAATTCATTTCCACTACTCCGATCTTCTGAACAGGAGAGCTCAACACTCCTCCCATGCAACATATATAGTTAGCCTAATCACCATTTTGTAAAACTTACCTTTAATATTTGATGGTACATTCTTATCACACAAGCCTCGAGGGAATGCACCAATACAGAGAATGGCATCATAGCCGATCTCCATGTTTCCTTAAATTAAAGACTCATGATACTTGAAACATTCTCTGTTGGGGATGACCTATGAATTAAGACTCAATATTTCAACACTAACTTCTTGTGTTATACTCCTAGCATTCAGTCTTGGTCTCACTTAACCTGAACCCTATAGATACTAGAGTCAATTTCTAAACCTCTCATTTAGCATTAACTCTGTATCAAATATAATCAATTAATACTATGTGATCTGCAAATAATGTAACATATATCATGACACTTCACCTTGAATATGACGCGTCAATTTATTCATCAGCTCTAATCATGATAAATACATTACAATCTAAGGCACATGGAGTTGATACTGAATTGGTGATAAATGATTTAAAGTTAGCACCATAGACACCAACTTGTTATTTGGGCCTTCATGTCTGGTAATATGATGGCTGTATCTTATCTATACAATATGAACTTTTATTAACGTGTGATGTTTGTTTTCTGATCTTGCATTAATATGACCTTTGATAAACCATTAAAATTAAGTGTCTAAAGCAGAGGGAGACTTGTGAAAAGCATGATAAACGATATTATATATCATTGATATTAAATATATCACATGCATGCTTTAAAGAATACTTAGGCCCCCCTTTACCAAATATTTGGAAGATAATGAATTGATTTAATAAAGTAGAAATTTCATGAGTATCCTATTTTTGGTGCGTTCTTTAAATAATATCCTTCATTAAAAAAATTAGCACAAATATCTAGCATTAGAAAATTTTCACTCAAAAACACATGTCTGAAATTATAGCCAATTTTAGCATGTATGACTAAACACAAACGTTATACCAATAAGTTGAAAAAATATTTTGGCAAAACAAATTCGTACATGTGTGAGATTTAAGACAATTTTTATTTTTACATGCACTTTTGACACAATTTTAACCTCAGTCACGTGTGTTTGAATCATTTTTTTAAGAGTGGGTAAACTTGTACACAAAAGGCGGATATTAATTAAATAGCGTCCCAAAACCGATAGTTGTGTAGGTTAGGTTTTGTCTTAATTTTCTTATTTTATTTGAAGTTTATTTGATTATTATCATAACTTCGTTGTAACTTTTCTTGAAAGGAAAATATTATTTTCTTTTGTACTTGGTGTATTCTTTCGTTAGAGGAAAAGTTTGGAGATTTATAAAGAGATAAGTGTCAAAAACACACCTAAATTATTTACTTTTTTTGAGTTTCATACCTAAACTATTGAAAGTATGAGTTTCATACCTAAACTATTGAAAATATAAGTTTTATACCTTAACTATTACTTTTTAGTTTGAGAAACACACTTCAGTGGTTTGTGTAGTGCACTCTCTCTTTTATATGAAAAAACTTTAACACATGACATTAAACAACTAAAAAATATAAAAAATCTTGTGGCGGCAAGTAAAAAATATTTTCGATGTGTATATCTAAACGTTGAAAAAAATTAAAAGCAAAGGGTTAAGTGGGATGGATAGAATTATATTTTTAAGAAAATAAAATAATATCTAAATTAGTTTTTGATGAGGAGAGGTGATGAAGTAAAAAATGAAATACTTTTATAAAAGAAATTTAAACAAAATAAAAAACTTTAAAAAATGGTGCGGTAAGAATAATAATTTACATTTTATTTATAAAGAAAATATTATTTTTTGTAATAGTTTTTAAATTTTTAATTTTAACTAATATTAATAATTTATTTATTTATTGTCAAGGTTGAATATTTTGTCCATGTGGAGTGTGATGTGGAAATTCTTTAAAATAAAAGAGAGATTGTATTACACATACCATGATGAGAGTGGTATAAAAGAGAGAAGTGTGTTTCTCAAACTAAAAAGTGATAGTTTAGGTATGAAACTTAAACTTTCAATAGTTTAGGTATAAAACTCAAAAAAAATATAGTTTAGGTATGCTTTTGACACTTATCTCATTTATAAATTGAATATTCATATTCTCACAGCATAACACAATAGCGTCTACAATATAGTTGTGTAGAGACTTTTGTTTATGGAAAGATTTATTTTCTCAACGGTTTTAATATTGTCTTTTATATTAGTTTTCATATAATCATATTATTTCTTTAGTATATTTTTATTTTCATTTAATTTATCACAAATATGATTCTCAGTTGTAAGCTTCCGAATGATGTTCTAATCACTCTCAAATCCAACAAGTGGTATCAGAGCACATGATTTAATGATCCAATAGAAAATTGAAGACATGTTCAAGGCGGTTTCAAATCAATTTGAAATCAATGTGATGATAATAAAGGTATTTGTGCTACTATATGCGGAGAAAATTTCAAATATATTTTCAAGAATCCTGCTAATTCATACTTTATAACAAAATAAAACTTCAAACCATGATTACTTTAAATCATGGGTTCCAACTTTCAAATCTTGCAAACTTTTAATGTTGGGACTCCACTTTTATTTCATGTATCTTACTTTTAACACTTGATTTTCACTTTCAACTCATGCATATATTTTTAGCGCATGAGCTCCACATTCAACTCATGCATACATATTACTTTCAACGCATGAACTCTAATGTCAACTCTGCTCATAACTTTTAACACATGACTCCAATGTTTAATCCATATTTATTTTTTCAAAAATTACGGTACACAATAGTGATACATGAAGATTATGTGAAAAAAGAGGTTCAATGTTATTATGCCAAAAAATTCAAGCCAAAAGAAGAAATTTGTTAGGGTTTTGCCCTGATTTCTTACCTTATTTTAAGTTTATTTCAAAAAGAAATTCAAAATATTACTATAAATTCATCAACTTTTCCCGAAAGGAAAACATTATTTTCTTTCATATTTGTTATATTCTTTCCTTAGAACAAAAACTTGGAGATTTACAAATTGAAGATCCATATTCTCATAGCATAACACTATAGCATCCACAATGTATACATTTAAGAGTTTTGTTTATAAGGAGATTCATTCTCTCAAGAGTTTTAATAATTTTTTTTATATTAGTTTTCTATAATAATATTATGTCTTTAATATATATTTATTTTTTATTTGAATTATCACAAAATATGATTCACAGTTGTAAGCTTCGCATGACGCCTTAATTGCTTTCAAACCCAACAGTGCACTTCTCCCGTTAATAGGAGGTGGGTTATTGACCTACTCATAAGTTACTTGGCCAAAATGAGTTACACTAAAATAGATTGAAAACTAGGTCATCATCAACCCTTCTATTTCATACTAAGTTTTAAATTCTTTGTTTGTTTGAGTATCTAATATAAATACATGTCTTATAATTCCATGACTGTATAGAACATATCAAATAAGAAAGTCTCCTTTTGAAAATATTTAGATAAAATATCTCAAGGGTCAATTCAGACTACATATCAATAATCTTTAAATGAACTAAATTAAGCATATCAAACTAGGTTGAGTTAATAAAATATGGTTTAGGAGTGTCATGTCACGTCTTGAGCCTACACCCTAGACGTGACCGACACTCGAAAATCATTATTGGTCCTCAAGTGAATCATTTTCCTTGCTTGGCTACTAAGCGGAACACTAACTCAATCATAAACAAGCCTCAAAACTGAAAAATTATTTTAAAATAATTTATGAAATATCAAGCTATTTGAAAAATACTGAGTATTATCCATAAAGTTATAAATAAAATATTTGAAACTGAATACTGAAAGACTGATCAACATTGTCTATCTATGAAACCTTTATTGTATAAAGATAGGTACAAGACCCATGATACCTCAAAATGCTACTACTAACAAATCATAAAATTGAAGTCCACCGAAAGCAAGAAGGCTTAAAAAAAGTTGACGAGCGGATTATGTGATCTCAATTAACACCTATTGATGATCCTAAGTACATGACTCTCCATCATAAAAAGATGTAGGTAGAATGATATCAGTACATTTAATGTACGAGTATGTAATATATATATATATATATATATATATATATATATATATATATATATATATATATATATATATATATATATATATATATATATATATATATATATATTAGAAAGAGAGAGGGAGAAACATACTTTACTTTATTGGAGAGTTTCTCTAACCGACAACTACCACTAAATTCTCGTGATGATACAACGTCTTACCCACGTTGCTAGAGCTCCACTATACTCTGATGGGATATGAAGTGCAATTAAACTGGTGTATCTACTAAAAAGCTTTCTTGAGATAGGTTAGAGTGTTTCATCTTGCGGTATGATCCTATCTATGTTGGCTACGCAGTTTATGGGGATTGTGAAATATCTGAACTCTCCCCCGAATTATTACTCAATAATGCTCCCAAAATATATATTTGTATGCTCATATAAAATACTTACAAGGTTGAGATAATTACTCAAAAAGACATCTTCAAGAGGAAACTGGATTGTACTCAATCTTTCAAAAAACACCTAATACTTGTCTGAAAATACTACTCTATTTTCAATGTGAAAATTACTTTCTTCATAGGATAAATGAACTTTCTCTTTATCAAGCTAAAATACTTTTGAAAACTATGTATGCTCCTCTTAAAAAATAGTAATTCTTTTCTCAAATGAAAATAGTACTTTTGAAAATATTTGTTTTCTCTTAAACTCTTCTCAAAATGTACTTTAAAATACTCTTAAACTCACTTGAAATTTCACAATCAATGCGTGGAGATAAATGCAGAGACTTTCAATGAAATCTCATCAATTAGGGATCATGCGAGATATAAATATGAACAACAACCCAAAAAATTAATATATAAAATATCTTAATCTCATAATTAAGAAGTCGAGATACATAATAAAATCCCAATTCATATTTAGAATTTTATGAAAATTGTGGGTGAAGTACTGGACTGAACTCTTACTAACTAAATTTAGATGTATGGTGTGCGGATGAACTAATCAAACACTGTGAATAACCTTATATATCTAGAAGAACAAAATTCTTGAAGAAATTTGAAGAACTTGATTGGAAGACTTGAAACGTTTTGTCTTTCTTTTGATTTTCTTGAAGATGAATAGGGGAAAAGAATATTGGATTGCAAATCTTAGAATTCCATAATAGAATCTTGAACTTGGAGCCTTTAGATCTTGAGAAATTTGAGAAATCCAATCTTGGAGTTCTTGATCTTTGGAAGACTGAGAATTGGAGATTTTGAGCATTGATATACGTATAATGATGTTATTAAGTTGTGAGATGGACTTATGAGAGTCGATTTATGGTAAAAGGTCAACAATACCCTTCTAAATATGCAAGAAGATCATAAAATCAAAGAAATAGACATTTTAATTTTGATGAATCCAATCAGCGAAATTGGCAATCTAGAGGTCTTATCACACCCTGAACTACTCTCGAGATGTGGGCACGGGACCTATGATCACAAGTGAACTCAAGCTAACCATGATAGCATGACATGAGCATATTAAAGATAAGTTGAGTAATAAAAACTGTGCGGAAGCTAAATAATAATGAAATGAAAGTGATGGGGAATAACTATATACTAAAACTGAATATATGAAATCTAAGAGTTCAATACAAAGTAACATCAAACATCACTAAGTTGAATCTAACTATATCTGAAAATAGTCTCTAACTGACTAGAAGTTTTAGGACATGCCCCATCTAAGTCTAGCAAAACTGAAACTAAAAGACTGATATATTGAAAAGATAACATGACCATTGTCCTCAAAGAATGAGGACTCACCACTAATATTGCTGAACTGGAGATAGGAAAATGATCTAAGCGTGATCTGGATGCTAAGAACCTGAACCTACATCACGAAAAGATGTAGCACAGAGTATCCGTTAGTACTTGAAAGGTGCTGGACATACAGGATAGAGTAATATTGAAATAAGCATCTAACTGAACAAACAAAGTATAATCTCAGCATGATATAGATATTGAATACTGGCTAATTGAATGCAATGACCAAATGATAACATGTTGAGACTGAATATTGACTATACTGACATGCAATCAATGAATGGAATCTGACTGAAATGTGGGAGATACTAATAGCTGATCATAAAGTCATGTGAGCTAAATGTGAAATCTGGTGTATACGCCCCATCGAGAGGACCCAATATACCTAGCCAAATGTATAGAGGCATACTGACGTGATCACTAAAATGATGCCCACAAAAGGGACTTACAATCTACGTGGCTCGTAGTTTTGGGATTATATAGGTGACTAGCCCTAGTCCAACTCAACATTATACTACTCCCAATAGATTAAATGATTAACACATTATAACTGAATTTCTAGAATATACTGAATATCTCAAAATTGACATGCAAACGGGGAATACATATCAATATATTGTTAATGACACATTCAAGATTGGCATGTATATCTAAATATTGAAATATATAACCTAGCATGTGCAATTCAAGAACTAAAGAAATACATAGCTAGGATTCTGAAATTCATTCAAGAAACGAAGTAATAACATGATAATATGATTTGAAACATTAAATGAACTAATTCATGATAATTTGTTGAAGTTCTAGAAACCCTAGGTCTAGTTGACAGTAGAGAAGAATATGACTGAAAACTAGGGACCTAATCAGAGAAAGTAACCCAATATTAAAGTCCCACATACCTGGTGACTAATTCCAAGGAAAAATCTTTCGATTTTGGGGTTGGAACTAATAGATTCTTGTTGCATCCTTGAATTAGGGTTGCTCCACCACTATCTCCTTTTACGTTCTAATTTTTTGAGTTTTTGATGAATGATCTGACTTAGGTAAGTTCTTTTTTAGGCTAAAACTAACCGAAACCACGTATTTTAAGGTTAAAAAAACATAGTTAAGGGGTCCAACAAAATAGGAAAAGATCAAAAGACCCCTGACATAAACTGCTGACGGGGCTGACCACAGTCACCTTTGCGGAAGGTAAAGGTCCTTGTGGTCCTCACTTGATCCTGTGGCCTGAAGGCTTTGGTCCATAGACCATCCACGGGTCATGTGAAGGATCACGGATCGTAAAAGTGTCGGTGGTCTTCACTTAGGACTGAGAGTTTCAGGGTTGACAAGGCAGTCTACTATCTCGACTCTACGTCGTCACCACGGCCCATCATCAAGACTACGGACCGTCAAGGTGCTCGTGGTCTGATATATGATCCTGGTGACTTCCAATTTATGACCATAGGCAGGTCAATGGACCAAGGACCTTATCACGGTTCGTGAACCCTGTCGTGATTCACTCAGGTAGTTTTCTGCAAAACTTTTCTAGGTATGGTTTTCGAGGTGTTACATGTCTCCTTGTCGAAATTGTTGGTGGTTTACCAAATGGGGATTTAGATCACAAAAATACACAAATTTAAGGTTTTTGGGACAATTTGGTGAACTAATTTGTTGATTCGCCAATCCATTCAACAAGTCGCCAAATGAGCAGATGTTCTCACCAAATTTCCCTGCCCAAACATATTCCAGTAAAATTACCTATACTTCTTAATCTAAACTGAAAATAACATAAATTTAGTGGCGTTGAAAAGACTACTCATAGTCCTACAATTTGATAGGTAATAGACTATCTAATTCATTATAGGATAAGAGATATAAATGTTTGAAGTTGACCTAAGTAGAATCGTTTATTGAAACTCAACTAGTAAGAAAGTTTTTACTCAAATTTATGCTAGGGGATTCTCGTTAACTAAACTAATCTCCATATTTGTTCTCATACTAAAGAATTGACCTTAACACCTATGCACAATCAAGAATAACTCTGTACGACCTTATACACAAATGAAGAATGGTTCAGATTTTATCTTAGAAATTTTTAGGGTGTTACAAATAACATTTCTACCCTAATCCTAAACTAAGTTGTTGCTTGTCCACGGCCTCTAGGCCGACCCCTGGACCTGACCTTAGCTAAGGATCTATCTGTCGTCCTAGGATCAACGTGCACTTTCTAAAAAAGAGTAAAACACATGAAAGTTCCACAAAACAATATGACTATGGATGTATGATTAAGAATCAAAAGAAAGAGTCTTCCAAAGATTTCTTATAGCCCATGAAAGATAGGATACACATGTCTCTTCATCAATCCGCACAGCTCTACTAGACATTAGTCTAGCACAAACAACATCGGTGAACATTGTCTCATACTAATTTGTCATGATTGAAAAACCAGAGTCATGATAACACCTACTAAATCCTATAAGTTGTTAAGCCTACCCATAGCTCGGAACCAATGATAATGGGCCTAGGGAACGGAAGAAATACAAGAACCATAAACAACATAATTTAAGAAAGATCAACGGAAATAAGGAATAATATATAACATTAATTCCCAAACAAGGATAAAAGTACAAAGATCCATCCTAAAACTTAGTGGATATTAGTGCAAAGCTACTACAAAAGATGAGTACATACTAGAGATAAACAAAAAAAAATTCTAGAATTACAAAAGTCTAGCTGAAGATGTACATAACAAGATGAGTCAACCACGAATTTCAATAAGCTCACCCTGAGTCTCCGGAACACCAGCTATAGCAACACAAGAATCAATGTGAGCAACTAGAGCTTAAATTAATTTGCATTAGGAAAAAAGACACAGAGTGTAGTATGAGTATCAAAATGATGAATACTGAAAGAGGGTCGATTTTTTTTATCTAACACCACTCCTAGGTAGTCTACAACTCTTTGTGAACTTCAGCCTTACACTTACACGAATTTGACTATGTATAGAGATTCTTTACTTAGTTTTATTTAGGCAACAATCAACGTAACAACACAACCAACATACTGGAACTCTTCCCAACCTTTTATTAATAACAAATCAATAAAGTATAAGGCTTCACCAATTAATCTAAGTCTAGATTCGTTCTTCCTTTCCTTAGACGAATTTCCACCCCTTATAAAATTTTGCACAAGGCAGTTACAATGCCGATTACATTTGACATGCGTCTAACACTTGTACTTAAAGAATTCAAACTAAATTCAGCTCTAAATATTTCTAACAGATAGAATTATTTTTGAATTCAAAATACATTCTAAGTCATAACCGAAATTAGCCATTCTAACAGTTAGAATATTTTCAGCTAATTCTAATACTTAGAATATTTCAGCTTATTCCAACACTTAGAATTATTTCAGCCTGCTTCCAACACTTAAAATATTTGAGCATGCTTCCAAAATCAAGTTCATAGCCTTGTCTTGTCAAGACAACATCCCGCCTTGTCTTGCCGGCGAATCAGCCCACATGTAAGTCTTGCACGTCCAAGTTGCCTTGACAACCCCCCAGTACCTTGAAACTTTGTTGTATTGCTTTTCCCCCATGCATTCCAAGACCAATGATCAAGTCATTGTCATGCATGCACATAGTTAGATCAAGTAATTTACGGGTCTAACAAATCATCCGCACCACTTGAACTCGATGTCCTCATCGAGACTATTTAAAGGTAGTCATCGATTTAAGCATCAAATTTACATAAGTCCTTCACTTTATCCCAAACTGCATTAGTTGCACTCTTGCCTTACCAATGAATCAAGAATTATGTGTTTGTATTCTTCTTACTTGTGCCCAAAATCCAGTGATCAAGGATCTTTTCAAGTGGTGATCAAGTCATTGTCATGCATGCACATAGTTAGATCAAGTAGTTTACGAGTCTAACAAATCATCCGCACCACTTGAACTCGATGTCCTCATCGAGACTATTTAAAGGTAGTCATCGATTTAAGCATCAAATTTCCATAAGTCCTTCACTTTATCCCAAACTGCATCAGTTGCACTCTTGCCTTTCCAATGAATCAAGAATTCTGTGTTTGTATTCTTCTTACTTGTGCCCAAAATCCAGTGATCAAGGATCTTTTCAATTTCAGCATCAAACTGTGTAGGTTCTGATGGATGAGCCCTCTTTGACTTGTTCCTATCCGGATCATTTGCATCTGCAAAGTAAGGTTTGAAGAATCTCACATAGAAAGTGGGATGAATCTTTAACCTTTCTGGCATGTTCAACTTATATGCAACTTCGCCTACTCGTTTCACCACTTCAAATGGACCATCATACTTAGGAATCAATCCTTGATGCCTGGTCTTACTTGCAATCTGTTTCCAAATTTATGGAGTAAGTTTCAACAACACTTTGTCACCCACATTAAACTCAACTGAGCGACGATATTGATCAGCATAATTCTTCATGCGACGCTGAGCCTTGCGCAAGCTACCTTGTGCTTCAGATAATATTTCAAGTCTATCTCTGCAGCCCTGTATATTGTTGGACACTTTTCCTGATTTTTAGACTTAGCAACATCCAATGGCGTCATAGGCTATTTGCCTAAAACGATTTCGAAAGGGCTCATTTTTGTTGCAGACGACTTGTTCAGATTATAACAAAACTATGAAGTGTCTAACAATGCAGCCCAATTCCGTTGACTCGTTGTCACATAATGCCTCAAGTATTCTTCCAACAAGTGATTAATCCTTTTTGTCTGTCCATCAGTTTGTGGGTGATTTGCAGTAGAAAATTTCAACTCAGTTCCCGTCATATTAAACAAAGTTGTCCAATACCTTCTTCTGAATCTTGTACCCCTATCACTCACACTGTCAGCCGGTACACCAAAGTATTTAAGCACATATTTATAGAACAGATCAGCAGCATTCTCAGATTAACATATTTCAGGTGCAGCAATGAAAATAGAATATTTCGTAAACCTTTCTACCACTACCATAATAGATGATTTGTCATCTACCTTAGGAAATACATAAATGAAATCAATTCTTATCGACAACCAAGGATTTTCAGGAATAGGTAAAGGTTGCAGCAAACCTGCTTCCCCAGTCTTGTCTACTTGATAGACATGACAAGTCTTCACGTACGCCTCTATATCATCTTCCATCTTTGGCCAAAAATAAATGCGAGATAGTAGAGCCAACATCCTTTCAACACCCAAATGTCCAGCCAAAGCAGAATCATGCGCTTCTTTCATCAAGTCTTTGTGCAATCCACCCTGATTTGGTACAACGATTCTCCCCCCCCCCCTTAAAATAGAGCAGATCATCCTCGATCCAGTACCGTCTTATTGTGTCATCTAGCACTTGACCCATCCACTTTATATATAATGAGTCATTTGCAGCACACAACCTGTATCTATCAAAAAAAATCAGTTTCAAGTTTCGAAATTGAATAGACTGCAGCAAATACCTCTTTTTGACTCAATGGATTAGCAACCTGGTTGTGTTTCCCTGGCTTATGTTCCCACATGAAATCATATTCTGACAGAAATTCTTGCCATCTTGACTATTTTGGACTCAAATTCTTATTTCTCTTGAAGAATGTGTTGGCTACATTATCAATTCAAACCACAAATAGAGTCCCTAAGAGATAGACTCTTCAAACTAGAATACAGTGTACAATAGCAACAATTTCCTTCTCATGTGTCGAATATCTCTTCTCAGCATCATTCAATTTTTGACATTCGAAGGCCAGAGGATGACATTCCTGCACTAACACACCTCCAATAGCTTTATCAGACGCATCAGTATGTACTTCAAATGGCATATCAAAACCAGGCAGCTTTAATATGGGTTCAGATGCAATAGCTTCCTTCAGATTTTGAAAAGCTTCTTCATATCGTACAACCCATATCCATTAAGCATCTTTCTTCAACTAGTCAGTCAGAGTCGCTTCCCTTTTCGAATAACCCGCAATGAACTTTCTGTAATAGTTAGCCAACCCAAAAAACGATCGCAAATCCTTAACATTTCGTGGTGCTTGCCAGTCAACAATAGCCTGCACTTTCTTAGGATCCATTCGAACTTGGTTTTTTACCATCAAGATGCCCCAGAAATATTATCTCTTGTTGATCAAATTCACACTTTTCCGTTTTAACATAAAGTGTATATTTCCTCAACTGAGACAACACCATACTTAAATGATTGACATGTTCATCCAATTTTTGACTATAGATTACAATATCATCAAGATAGATGACTACAAAATCATCAAGATAGTCAAACAGTACATTGTTTAGTAAGTTACAAAAGGTAGTCGAGGCATTGGTTAGCCCAGAGAGCATTACAACAAAATTCAGAAGAACCATATCTAGTTACATATGTTGTCTTAAGTTCATCACGTTCTGCTATTCTAACCTTCCAGTAGCATACCCTAAGTTCAAGTTTTGTGCACCAGCATACCTTGATCAACATGTCCATCAAATCTTGCACCAACGGAATCAAATACTTATTATTCACAGTTGCCTTGTTCAATCTACACACATTCTCATCGTTCCATCCTGTTTCTTTTGTAACAAAATAGGAGCACCATAGGAAGCCTTAGATGGTTGAATTACACCAGCATCCAACAAATCATTTAATTATTTTCGCAATTCAGCCAATTCCTAAGGAGCGATATGATAAGGAGCCTGTGCAGGAGAAACCATACCTGGTAGCAACTCAATCTTATGATAAATGTCCATCCTTAGAGGAAAAGTCTTTGGCAATTCAGGCGGCATCACATAAGCAAACTTTTTCAACAACTCGACCACACAATTAGGCACCTCTACCGTTATGTCAGGTTTTAATTCGACTAAAGCAGCAAGTATAGTTTCATTACCCTTGTTCAGCCCTTTGTCAATTGACATAGCAGACAACATCATTTATCTATTATTCTTCATTGCAACATTACTGACTTTCCCAAACGGATGAACACCCTTCACAAATTCTTCATTATCCTCATTCATAATCATTATTCTATTGTGAAAGAACAAACTGAAATTTTCTCAAAAAATCAATACCAAGTATCATCTCAAAATCTCCAAACGGCATCACCATCAAGTTATGTTTTCCTACCCAATTTTCCAGTTGACATAGACACTCCATAAGCCATGCCCAAAATGGCTTGTGCCTTCGCATTCACTGTTTTGACGTAGGAGGGACTTTTAGTCAACTTAAGCCCCAATTTTCCAACACTATTAACATCAACAAATGTATGACTAGATCACGTATCAACCATAGCCATCACACATTTTTCTTTTATCTTCATTTCCAATGAATCAATAAAGCATGTGGCTTTGAAATCTTAGAATTCCATTCAACATTATTAACCAATGTAATATGATTGAAAGACAAGCCTGATGGATTGGCCATAATAGTCACGACTTCCTCTCCTTCATCTTGATTCACCTTTCAGGCAAGATAAGCATTCACTCTTTATTTGTTTGGAGAAGACTTAGCCAAATGAGTACCACCACAAGTCCAACAGCCTTTCAAATTGTCATCCTTATTCTTTGGCTTGTTTTCCTTATTTCATTCCTTCATTGGTGCCTTTCATTTATCATTAGTATAGTCTTTACGATTATCCCTTTTCCAGTCCCCTTTTTTCTCACCCTTTTTCTTAGATTTTGAAGTAGAAGGGACATCAGTAGTCGGTCGAGTCGTCCTGAAATCTACTAACGGATCAGCAGCAGCAATTGCCCCTAGCAAATCCTTGACATTCTGCCTTCGAAGTTTGTTTTGAGCCAAGCCTTGCATACCCGAAATGAAGTTATGTAATTTATCCTCATCAGACATAATTTGGATGTCTAACATCACAGAGGTTAATTCTTTAATGTATTCCCTCACCGAACCCGTCCGCCTCAATCTTGCAAGCCAAGAGGCGTTGCTATGAAGAAATTTGTCAGACATTTCTTTCATCAATTTATTCCACGTATCAATTCTCGGTCATCCAACACTTATAGCATGTGCATTTCGAGTTCTCCACCAAAGTTTAGCATCACCCATCAAATACATCGTGGTAATGTTTAACTTGTCAGTTTCAGGCACCCTTGAAGCAGTAAAGTATTGTTCCATATCCCAGATGAAATTTTCAATTTAGCACTCCTTGCTCCACCAAAGGCTTTAGGTTCTGGCATTTTAGCCTTAGACAATTCCCCACCATTTAAACTCAACGCTGCCACAACCCGACATAGCACAACAATCTCTGCACGAAGATTTTCGTTATCTTTATGAAGTGGCTCCAATTGTACGTTCGTAGCCTCATGAAAGTTTAAAGTTTCAGCTATGTGTTCATCAACAAGTCCTTGGGACACACTAGCATCCCTCGAATTTTGTTAGCGTCCTGTCTCAAATTGACAATCTACGTCACAAGATCAACCAGCGTTGGGTCTTCCATTACCTCATTAGTAATCCCAACAGAGGCTTCAATGATGCGCACTATTTCACGAAGTTCTGCACTCGTCACCATCATTCAGCCACGCTCTGACACTAGTTGAAAGAGGGTCAATTTTTTTTTATATAACACCACTCCTAGGCAGTCTAAAACTCTTTGCAAACTTCAGCCTTACACTCACAGAATTTGACTAAGTACAGAGATTCTTTAACTTAGTTTTATTTAGGCAACAATCGACGTAACAACACAACCAATGTACAGGACCTCTTCCCAACCTTTTATTAATAACAAATCAATAAAGGATAAGGCTTCACAACATAATATAAGGCCAGATTCGTTCTTCCTTGCCTTAGACGAAGGTCCATCCCTTATAAAAATTCTGCACAAGGTAGTTACAACAGTTACATCGACGGTTACAATGGCGGTTACATTCGACATATGTCCAACACTTGTCCTCACAGAATTCAAACTAAGTCCAACACTAAATATTCTACAAATAGAATTATTTTTAAATTCAAAATACATTCTAAGGCATAACCTAAATCAGTCATTCTAACAGTTAGAATATTTTCAGCTTATTCTAACACTTAGAATATTTTAGCTTATTCCAACAGTTAGAATTATTTCAACCTGCTTCCAACACTTAGAATATTTCAGCATGCTTCCAATGCCTAATTTTATTTCAGCACTTAGAATTATTTCAGTCTGCTTCCAACACTTAGAATATTTCAGCATGCTTCCAAGACTTAGTTTTATTTCAGCTCTTGTCTTGCCAACATCAAGTCCACATCCTTGTATTGCCAAGCCAACATCCTGCCTTGTCTTGCCGATGAATCTGCCCACACATAAGCCTTGCATGTTCAAGTTGTGTTGCCAACACCCAAGCACCTTGAACCTTTGTTGTAATGTTTTGCCCCTAAGCATGCCAAGAACAATGCTCAAGTCCTTGACATGCCTGCACATAGTTAGATCAAGTAGTTTACGGGTCTAACAGATACCTAGTAGGCTTCACAGACTGACCAAGCTCGCGATTGCAATAATATAAACAAGCGAGTATAACAAGGTAAAAAGGCAATAGTGAAGGCACAACTAGGCATGCATCAAAGTCATGATACTAAGGTGAATAAGGAAAGCAGTAAAGCTATCTAACCAAATTGGACCTTCGTAAACTCAGAAGAAACATACAAGGCATAACCATGATAAAACATACAAGTAATAACCCAATACAACCCCATAAATCCGATAGGTTCACATAAAGGCTACAATACAAGGCATACTCTAAAATTAATACCAACACCTTGAACCTAGTGTCTCTCATCCTAGAATAGCTAGTCTCTTACAAAATCCTTGTTTTAGCCATAAGCCATAAGGTAACTCAGAATGAGTCCAAAAGCGTTAGGACTCGAACCAAATGTCTATCTAGACCAAACTCAAACGCTCTCCAGCTAACGGAACCATCATAATTGCATTCTAAAGTTGCTTACCTAAATTTTCGACTGAAGTCAATTGTTCAAACTTCAAAACTCCAAAATACAAAAACTTGCATAAAAACCAAATGAACAACCATGTGACCAGACTATTAATCCCAACAAGTCAAAAATGACTTGAATTCCCTATAGGAAAGCTCTCAATATAAAAATGTTGAAAAACAAAGAAAATGACCTAGAGGGTCATTACACTTCCTCTTCATACAAGATAAGCTTTAAGATGGTCTGATTCTAGATGGTATGATTGTTAGGTAGTGGAGCCTGATTAATTTTAGGTTTTCCTATTTATTCTCTATTTTAGGTTTTCCTATTTATTCTCTGTTACAAAAAATACTCTGATTTATTAATATAAATATACCTCACCGCCGTGGAAGTTTACTCACGGGGTGTTACCACGAAATATTGGGTTTTCTCTTTCTCTCTCTAGATCTCTCATCTCTTTCTCTTGAAAGTTCTTGTGTTCTTCATTCATCTAGTGTGTGTCCGTGAATTCGATCCTAACAACTGGTATCAAAGCTAAGGAGATTCAACACGATCACAGAAGATGGATAGTTCGCTTAGAATCGAGAAGTTTGATAGATCCGATTTCAGTTTCTAGAAGATGAAGATCGAAGATTATCTGTACCATAAAGATCTTCACGAACCATTGACCGGGGTGAAGCCGGAATCCATGACGGAGGAGAAGTGGAAAATCAAGGATCGCCAGGCTCTAGGGTTGATCCGGTTGACTTTGTCAAGACACGTGGCGTTCAACATAGTGAAGGAGAAGACTACGTCCGGTCTATTGAAGGCACTGTCAAACATGTATGAAAATCCATCGGCTATGAACAAAGTATATTTGATGCCTAGATTATTCAATTTACAGATGTCTGGAACTGGATCCGTTTCTGATCATATAAACGAGTTCAATATGATTGTGAGTCAACTAAATTCTGTGGATATTAATTTCGAAGATGAAATTAAGGCGTTGATTTTGATGTCATCTCTGCCCGAGTCTTAAGATACTGTTGTTGCTGCGATTAGCAGTTCCCGTGGATCTGAGAAACTGAAGTTTGATGAAATCCGTGATGTTGTTTTTAGCGAAAGTATTCACAAACGAGAAGTGGGAGATTCATCGGGCAGTGCTCTCAGCGTTGATCGGAGGGGGAGAAGTAAGACGAAAGGACAAAATCAACATGGTTGATCAAAATCAAATAATCGAGGAAAATCACTGAACAGATCAAACGTGACTTGTTGGAACTGTGGAGAAAAAGGGCACTTTCGGATGAACTGTACAAAGCCAAAGAAGAAACAGAATCAGAAATTTGGAGATGACAATGATTCTCTAAATTCAGCAGAGGACATTGGGGATGCTCTAATCCTTAGTGTGAACAGCCCGGTTGAATCATAGATTTTGGATTCTGGTGCATCTTTCCATTCGTCTCCAAGCAAGGAGTTGTTCCAAAACTTCAAATCTTGATTTTTGGGAAAGTATATCTTCCTGACAATAAAGCCTTAGAGATTAAAGGATAGGGGGATGTTTTCATAAAGACCAACTCGAGAAACCAGTGGACATTGGAGGATGTCAGATATATTCCTGGGATCAAGAAAAATCTGATCTATGTTGGTCAGTTGGATAGCACAGGATATGTAGCAGAGTTTGGGAAAGGTTCGTGGAAGATCGTGAAAGGTGCTATGGTAGTAGCTTGTGGCACCAAATTTGGAACCTTGTACACCACTGCAGGGTGTATAAACATGCCCGTTGTTGCTGAAGGTGCTTAGGGTTCATGTCTGTGGCACAACAGACTTGGACACATGAGTACTAAAGGAATGAAGATGCTGGTTGCAAAGGGAGCATTAGAGGGCCTGAAGTCTGTTGATATAGGTCTTTGCGAGAGCTGTGTTATGGGCAAACAGAAAAGAGTAAGCTTCACAAAGACTCCTAGAGAGCCAAAGAAAGTGCGGTTGGAAATGGTCCATACAGATGTTTGGGGACCATCTCTAGTATCATCACTTGGAGGATCCAGATTCGATGTTACCTTCATTGATGATGTCAGCAGGAAGGTATGGGTTTACTTCAAGAAGTGGAAAGCTGAAGTTGAGAATCAGACCGGTTTGAAAATCAAATGTCTAAGGTCTAAAAATGGAGGAGAGTATGACAAATCAGAGTTCAAGGCATTCTGTGCAGCTGACGGAATCGGATTGATGAGAACAGTTCCTGGTAAGGCAAGGCAGAATAGAATTGCTGAGAGGATGAACAGAACATTGAATGAGCGTGCAAGGAGTATGAGGTTACACTGTGGGCTGCCCAAAACACTTTGGGCGGATGCTGTGAGCACAGCTGCATACTTGATCAACAGGGGACCATCAGTTCCTTTAGGGTTCAAGATTCTAGAGGAGGTGTGGACAGGAAAAGAAATCAAGTACTCACATTTGAGGACTTTTGGTTGCACTACTTATGTTCATGTTGATCCATAAAAGAGAGACAAGCTTGATGCCAAGGCTGTTAAGTGTTACTTCATAGGCTATGGTTCTGATTTGTTTGGTTACAGGTTTTGGGATGACAAGAACAGAAAGATCCTGAGACATTGTGACGTGACATTTGATGAGTCTGTCCTGTACAAGGACAGAGAGCAGAAGGTTCTAGAGATTACAAAGCAAGTGGGAGTTGAGGTTGAGTTGGAGAAGAGTAACCCCAGAGATGTCGAAGCAAATACTCAACCAACTCCTACTGAAGAATCTGAAGTGGAGCAAGTTACACCTGAGCAGGTATTAAGGAGATCATCTAGATCCATCAGGGCACCAGATAGGTATTCACCTTCATTACACTATCTATTGCTGACTGATGAGGGGGAACCAGAGTCTTTTGATGAGGCCCTACAGGTGGAGGATTCGATCAAGTAGGAGCAAGCCATGGATGATGAGATGAGGTCACTTGAGAAGAACGACACATAGGTGTTGACTGAGTTACCTGCAGGGAAGAGAGCTTTGCTGAACAAGTGGGTGTTCAGAATCAAAACTGAATCAGATGGCAAAAGAAGGTTCAAGGCTCGTTTAATGGTTAAAGGATATTCACAAAAGAAAGGTATTGATTATGCTGAAATATTCTCTCCTGTTGTGAAGTTAACCTCTATTCGAATTCTGTTGAGTGTTGTTGCATCGGAGAATTTGCATCTAGAGAAAATGGATGTAAAAATAGTGTTTTTACATGGAGATCTGGACATAGAGATCTATATGCAGCAACCGGAAGGATTTGTGGTTCCAGGCAAGGAACACATGGTGTGCAAGCTCACCAGGAGCTTGTATGGACTAAAGCAAGCACCAAGGCAGTGGTACAAGAAGTTTGACTCCTTTATGACCAAGAGTGGATTCTGCAAAGCTGAAAAGGATCCTTGTTGATTACTTCAAGAAATACATGATTCATATGTCTTTCTACTCTTGTATGTGGATGATATGTTGATTGAAGGATCTAGTATGAGGGATATTAACAATCTGAAGACAAGGTTGTCTGCAACATTTGAGATGAAAGATTTAGGTCCAGCAAACAGATTTTGGGATGAAGATTTCTCGGGATAGATCTGCTGGCACTTTAAATCTATCTCAGGAGTTGTACATTGAGAAGGTGTTGAGCAGATTCAGGGTTAATGATGCTAAACCCAGGACTACTCCAATGGAAAATCACTTTAAATTGTCAAAGGAGCAGTCACCCAAGATTGCCGAGGAGCGTGATCACATGGCACTTGTTCCATATGTTTCAGCAGTTGGTAGTTTGATGTATGCTATGGTCTGCACTAGACCTGATATAGCACATGCAGTGGGAGTTGTTAGCAGGTACATGGCGAACCCTGGGAAAGAGCATTGGGAAGCTATGAAGTGGCTTCTGAGATATCTGAGAGGTACATCCAGTACTTCACTTTGTTTTGGCAAAGGCAAGGTGTCTCTACAGGGTTTTGTGGATGCTGATCTTGGTGGGGATGTTGACTCGAGCAAGAGTACATCCGGGTACATTTACACCATAGGTGGAACAACAGTGAGTTGGATGTCCAGACTTCAGAAGTGTGTTTCTCTTTCATCTACTGAAGCTGAATATGTGGCAATAGCTGAAGCTGGGAAAGAGATGATATGGCTGGCAGATTATCTTGAGGAATTGGGCAAGAAGCAGAGCGAGAAGATTCTTTACTCAGATAGCCAGAGTGTCATACAGTTGGTGAAAAATCCAGTCTATCATTCGAAGACAAAGCACATCAGAAGGCGATACCATTTCTCTCGCAGGGCAGTGGAGGATGGTGATATGTGCTTGGAGAAGATAGAGGGTGCAAAGAACCCGCCAGACATGTTGACGAAATGTGTTGATGTTGGGAAACTGAGGTTATGTGAAACCTCGGTTGGTCTTCTGTAGTTGTTGCTACAGATGTTGCGGTGCGGTAAAGATGTTGATGATGAAGAGATTTTTTTTTGAGAATGTATTTTTTTTGGATGACTGGGTCAGTCTCCAAGTGGGAGAATTGTTAGGTAGTGGAGCCTGATTAATTTTAGGTTTTCCTATCTATTCTCTATTTTAGGTTTTCTTATTTATTCTCTGTAACCAAAAATACTCTGATTTATTAATATAAATATACCTCACCGCCGTGGAAGTTTATTCACGGGGTGTTACCACGAAATATTGGGTTTTCTCTTTCTCTCTCTAGATCTCTCATCTCTTTCTATTGAAACTTCTTGTGTTCTTCATTCATCTAGTGTGTATCCGTGAATTTGATCCTAACACTGATTACACTTCTGATCATGTTCCCACTACTAATCAATAACTAGACCTCCTCACCAAGGTACACCAATGTATGTATATTTATTCTTGTAATTAGCTAAATGGTCTTTCAATATCAATCGGTTAACTTAGTGATTAGTTTGTTGTTAAATTTGTTCTAATACATGAGTTGAAGTGGTTTAATGCGCTGGTTTTTTCCCATGTTATGCAAATAAGCTTTTGTATGTCTAATCATTTTAGTGTGACACACTAAGCTTATTATTAGATTGAGAATATATTTTGGCAGGGCATCTTTCTTTTTGTGATGATAGATATAGGTGTAGACAACAAGACACTTATTGTTTCAAGAGGACACAACATAATGAAAAGGAGACATTGCATGGTGGTGTGTGAAAGTTGACAGCCTCATCCGAGGAATACTAGCACCTACCACTAAATAGCTAAACAAACACAGAGAATTAAGACATGACCTTAACTTTGACAACTTTTAGCCCATTGATTCAGAAATGTGGGACCACCAAGCTAGGACTACCTAGAATTTGACAACCTCAACTTCTATTATTTCTTTCATTTGTCCTTCTCAAGTACAATATTCTTGAATGGTCATAATTTTAGTATATCTTTTCGTTTGCTACCACCCGTACGTGTGCCTTCATTTAGTGTTTTTGTTCAATTTATTTATTTAATTTTGATTTGACACAAAATTAAGAAGGTTAAAAAAACTTTGGAATGTTTTGATTTTAGTATAATACATAAACATGACTCTTAATTTGTCTTTAACGGATAACTATGCTCTCCAACTTTGAGTATGCACAAGTAGGCACTCTAACTTGTATAAAATTGAACGAGTAGACATATGCGTCCTACATGGTATAATACACGTAGGACGCCCAGGTAGGACAC
This sequence comes from Solanum peruvianum, assembly GCA_027705065.1. NCBI lineage: Eukaryota > Viridiplantae > Streptophyta > Magnoliopsida > Solanales > Solanaceae > Solanum > Solanum peruvianum. The sequence continues at coordinate 68,888,645 of JAKWJD010001755.1, forward strand.
AAAATTGTCATGTAGGACGAAAGCGTTTATTTGTTCAATTTTATATAAGTTTTTTGTTCAATTTTATACAAGTTTAAGTGTCTACTTGTGCACACTCAAAGTTAAAGGTCATAGTTGTCAGCTGACGCCAAGTTAAGGGTCATGTTTATGTATTATATCTTTGATTTTAAATTAAAGATTTATAGAATATAACAACATATTCTTTAATTCTGTGATCTTAAATATGTCAAGTGAAAAGTTATAATTACTCCATCTAGTCCAATATATAAATGAATTGTTGACACTTTTTTATAGTCCAAAATAAATGACTTTTCCAAATTTCAGAAGTGTGTTAATTTGTTAAAAATTAGAATTACCCGTCATTTTAAATGGAATCTCACTATATTTAAATTTCAAATAATGACCATCTCTATATGTAAGAAGGGTTAGACAAGAATTAAAAGGGTAATATTGACGAATCACCTTTTTTCTTTTAATGTTTTCAAATATTCTTAAGGAGTGTGACTTTACCTAGCCCCTATTTATTATGTGACTAAACATGCTTAATTATTATGGGGAATTTATAGAGATTTTAACTAAGTTCACAAAGGACTTAGGTACAAAATTAAAGGTCCCTGGGCTGCATCAAAAGATAATTGGTGGCCCTTGCCGTCTGCTGCGCAGAAGAGGGATAAGAAGTTATCCAAACATTTAAGAGGAGTCATACGGTACACTATCGAACAATTTACTTACCATCCTTCTGACAGTTAGTAAAATACAAGTATTTCATATACACATTAGGGATCGTTTAATAGTTAGTTAACAATACAAGTAACTTACGAGGGAATACATGTATTGATTTATGTCAGGATTGAGTTAGTTATTCACGTATTACTTGTTTCATCTTCTAAAAATACATAGATTCTATCATAACTAATACATGGTAATTATGCGAGTTTTTAAATTGTTAATTGAACATCATATCAATTTTATACATAACTAACTTACCTCCTAAATTTTGAGCTAACTATTAAACATGATATTACTTATACAATATCTAATACCTACCTAACTAATTTACTAATTAAGAATCATAGGACTCCTTAAGAAAAACAATAAAGGCTAATTGTTTTGTTAACCTAGAATACTAGTCACATCACCATAAATTCTTTGAATATTCAATTTGTCAACTGCAACCTAGGACACATGCTATCACATTAAATGATCAAAACAAGCACAAGGGTCTAAACTAATAAAGTAAAATGGACACAGATGATTCATTTCGGTTAACCAAATTAAACCACTTAGCTTGGCATATATAGCTGATTGATAATTGATTGATTAACTACTATAACATAAATGTGGGATTTGAAATTTGATTAATTTGTTTAATATACTATAATATCTCCCTGTTTGGAGTGTAGGCAAAGGAAGGTATGTTTTCATAATTGGCATCATGCTATGCTTATCCTTAGACATCTATGCTTAATAGGAGTTCCAAAGGGCGACACCACAAGATTTTAGAATCAAAGAGATGGTCCACCTATACATGGCTTTCTTATCACTGTCACACCCATGACCCATGTAATTTATTTTGCACAATAATAATGCACACTATAGTCTAGTATATAGAGGTCTATGTTCTTTTATTGTAGCTAGTTGGGTCATTCCTAAATTTTTGAGATCACATGTTAAGTGATTACGTTTCGTTCCTGAAATATAGAGATCAAAAAGGGAAAATAGCAAACAAATAATAATATTTATATTGAAATGATTTATATGAAGGTTACAATCTTTATGAAATTTAACAAAAAAATATAATTCGATTATTAGATCCTCACGATCATCAACTCAAGAGTTTTACTTTATTTTAAAATTGATGAAATACTTATTGAACTTCACGACAAAGGCAAAGTTCACGGAGTTATGAAAACTCGTGGCTTACAACTTCAAGACGAAGAATCCTTTGTATGTGGAAGACTTGCAAGTCACAGAAGAGTGGATATTTTCTTGTATTTCTCTTCGTTTTCTTTCCTTTCTTTTGGATATGTGAAGACCCTTTTATTTAGTTGTGAATCAGGGTTTTGGGATTGTTTGAGTCCTCAAGTAATTTTAGAGGACCTTGGGCTTGAAGAGCATGAGTTGGATCATTTTGTCAACTTTAATAGACTAGCTCAAATGTAAATTGAAATTTGTTTAAGTCATATAATTTCAACTTAAATATTAATCTAACTTTGTTAACCAATGATTTGATTTTGACGATGAATCATACTTGGTATAGTTTTTTAGAAAATCATATTTGGTGCATATTCTTTTGCACTTGCGACTTTGAGGAAGAACCACATTTGGTGCATCTACTTTTGCAGTTGCGGATTTAGCGAAGTAACCATACTTGGTGCATCTTGTTTAGCAGTTGTGGCTTGAACGACAAATCATACTTGGTGCATCTTATTCAATGATTGCAGCTTTGGCGAGAACCACACCAAGTGTATCTTCCTCTAAAATGTGGCTTGGCGACGAATCACAATTTATGTCTCTTCATTTGTAATTTCTACTTTGTAGAGAAAGAGATTTTTGTGTCGTTTGTCGTAGTTTTGGAGAGAAACTACTTGTACATGATCAACTCCACAAATATACTTCAAAATATGCTCTTATGCCAAAGATAGAGGTCCGCTTATGGCCGCATCGTGTTAGAAGAAAATAACAAAAAAAATTAAAAGCTTTGAGGTGTGAAAAAAGATCACCATATTTCAAGAGTTATTGCATGTATATTATTTTAAGGATGACAAACAATTCTCTTATCAGGATACAACAAATCTTGAAACATATATGCAATTGAATCCGCCATTTCTGGGAATGCTTCGTATATATAGAATTTAAGAAATGATTTTTTATAATGTCATGTAATTTTATAAACATAGATAACTTTTCATAATTGTCTTGTTCTTTCATTAACAAATGACTTTTCATGAAAGAGACCCTCTATTTTTTTGAACAATCACGACATTAGTTGCTTCCTTTTGAAAAAAAAAAAAACTTGTGTTGTTTAAGTTTTTGTTTCATTTAAAATTTAACTATTAAATTCAAAATTTATATACCAATTTGTTCAAAATAAATTACAAAAAAATCATTAAATTTAACTAATGATCCGACTTGGACCACGCTCAAGCCCCAAGTCCAATAACAAAAAGTACCCTCAAAGTATTGAAGATTGTATAAAATTACCTTCCGTCCACCTATTAGCTTCAAAATATCCTCCCCATCCACCTATTAGATCCAAAATATCCTCCCCATCCACCTATTAGATCCAAAATATCCTTGTCATCCACCTTTTTGTTCAAAATTGACCACTTATTTAACTGTTTTATATTTAAATTATTTAAATATTTTTTTAAATACGTGGCGCTCAACTATTTGTTATAATTTAACTTATTATTATAATTTATAAATCAATCCACTACCCACCCATTATTAATTAAACCCCTCCAAATTAATAAACCCGTCACATTATTAATGCAACAACAGAAAAGCTACTGCTAATTGAGTATTTTTAAAAATTTGAGGTGAAATTATCTATAGAAGTAAATTATCATACATTCAAGTGTATAAATAAAAATTACCGATAAACTTAAAGTCTGACTATGTTCATCTTAAATATTTTTATGTCTCAATTATGTGATGTTACTTCATAGGTAACTTTTTTCAAAATAATATATTAAAGGTTTTAAAACAAATCATAAATATTTATAAAATTATATTTTAAAAAAATGCATAAATAAATTCGGGATGTATTGATTTTTTACCTTTAATCATAAATTTTTAATTCAATCTTGAAAGAGAATCATATTGAAAGTGTCCTCCTAAATAAGCGGCTCAACCTAAATTTAATTGGGGCTTCGATTCAGACTCGAATAATTTTGAATGTCATTTTCAGAAATCTATAATTTCATTGTGTTTTAGTAGTGTTTATGACGAGTTTGATATTATTATTGGATTATTAATTGGGTGGGGTTTAGTTAGTAATGAGTGGGTAATGGGTTGATTTATAAATTATATTAATAAATTAAATTATAACCAATAGTTGAACGTCAAGTATTTTAAAAAATATTTAAAGAGTTTAATTTTAATTTTGAACCCAAAGGTGGATGACAAGGGTATTTTGGAGCCAATAGGTGGATGAAAAGAACATTTTGGAGCTAGTAGGTGGATGAAGGGTAATGTTGCTCAATTTTTAATATTTCAAGGATATTTTAGGCCCTTTTCCGTTGAATAAATTAGCAATGAAATTATAATTATCAACATAATTAGTCAAAATAACAAAAAATTAAAATATTTATTCAAAATGGCAGAAGACAATATTTTTATAAAATAATATGTATTCGTATTTTAGTATTATAAATTAATTTTATTTATGAAAAGAGTCATTTATTGGACCAAAATACACACAAATAACCGTTTTATATTAGAAAAAAAATAAACTAATACAATTTATCTTTTTTCATTACCATTCACCTTATTCCCACATTTCACGTTTCTTCACCATATATAACCTTTCAAGTTTAGATAAGATGTTAAATTGTTGCTCACACAGAAATTCTTTATTGTTAAACTAAAACTATTTATTAATTTAAGCAGATTTCTCGACTGGCAAGGTAATTTGCATCATCCGAAATTATTTTTTATTTGATGTTTAAAGCACCCATTATACACACAAATAATGAATTTCCAGTCGAATTTGTCAATTTTCATGTGATTTTGTTTAAATATTCATCATATATTTATAATTTTAAATTTTTTTTGTGATTCACTTTTAATTTTTCAGATTTTGTAGATTCTAGAAATTCATATATATGTTTATTTTGTTTGATGTTGAATACATTTTAATATTTGAATACATTTCTTAAATAATGTTGAATACATTTATATCATTATACAAAATACCAAATAAAAACTACAGTGAGTACAAATACAAATAATATATCTATTAGAATGAATATGATTAAGAAAACGAAACATAATTTTGAAGAGAAAAATAAAATAGACAATAAAAAATATAAAATAAATATAAATATGTCTATTAAATAACTACATATTCATTTGACATACCTATTGGAATGAATACGAACTAATAAAGAAATACAAGTTTAATTATACAAAATATAACATGAAAACTAGAATGAATACAAATACAAATGACATACATATTGGAATGAATACGATTAAGAAATGATACAAAATTCTGGTAAATAAAATAAATACATTGTGAGAAAAGTATGTCAAATAACATATAAAAATGCAACATGAAAACTAGAATGAATACAAATAAAAATAACATACATATTGGAATGAATACAATTTAAGAAAGGATACAAATTCTGATAAATAAAATAAATACACTATGAGAAAAGTATATCAAATAACATGTGAAACTATATGTGTTCAAATTTTTAAATTTTAAAAAATCAATTATTTTAATAGATAAAACTCTAAGGTATTATCATAAAGTTTCTGTTAATTTAAATAAATAAAATATACATAAATCAACCCATAACAAACTAAAATATTGTCATTTTAAATAAATATTGAAAGTATTGCCAAGGGATCCTATTAAATGTCAAAATATTGTTGTTTTGAAAAATTTCCCTAAAAAATTATTCTATTAAATTGACTAAATGGGCTAGGCCTTAAAAGGACCTGAAAGATGGATTCTCCCACCAATGTCGGAACTTTTCTTTTATATTACAACAATTGTAACAATCCTCCACTAGTTCGTAATATATCTCATAATACCATGCATATAGAAAAGTATCTTATCTAGATTTGAACTTTTCGTTAGTGTAAATACTTTTAAGTTTGACGAATATATTGGTATCCTGAGATTTGAATCACATCTTCTTTTGTTAAATTGAAAGTATCACACACAATATTGTAAAAAATAAAGATGATTGTTTTGGAGGTATAAATAATCTTAGATATTTAGTAGAACTTTCTAGAGTTATGTAGAGTAGTACCTTAAGTACTTGATATATCTAGGAATTGTGTAAATGTTCTAGACAAGTAGATATTTATAGTGAATTATAGGAAAATCTAGATTCTTGTTAGATAGTTAGAAGATAAGGTCATCTAGATTTTCTTTGTAGATCAATCTAGAATAACTTCTAGAAGAATCCCTACTCTAGTATGAATAGGGGTGGCCATAGTCATTTATAAAGAACCCACGCAAACCAAGCAACCCAAATCAAGTAGTCTTCTTCTATAACAAATTTCATTTATCCAAAATACTCTTACTCCCTTCTAGCTTCCTCTTCCTTAGTTAAATCTTCCGATCTTAATTAACGATCTTGGGCTAGCAGAAGGTTTCCCGAATTATACTTTTCATCTATTATTCTTTACATGGTATCAGAGCCATAGCCGTAGATTGGCTTGCTTGTGTTATTTCAAGATCGGGTTGGTGGTAGATTCGACTAGTTTGCGGAGATGAATTTTAGCGATCATGTCAAAGGACTGGGGATGGAGTTGGTGATCAATCCGATTAAAAGGTATGGAAGTGTAACGACCCATTTGTTCGTTCTGAGCAATAGAGCATTTTATTTCATAAGATACTTTCCGATAGATTTAAATGGATGTTTTGGACTATTCATAATTATAATTATGAAATTAGTGGGGTAGTTTTATAATTTATTTAGTTGGTGGTTAGTAAAAAATAATAGTAAAATGTAACGACCTGTTTAGTCGTTTTGAGCAGTAGAGTGTATTCTGGTAAAAAGTGTCTGGGTCGACGGACACCACGATGGACCGTCATGAGCACGACGGACCGTCGAGGGTGTCTCGTTCCAAAGCACTTAGAATTCTGAAATTTGGGTACTGAGATCGACTCTCTGAACTTCGCGACGAAGTGGCAGGACGGACCGTCACAGGCATGACGGGCCGTCACAGACTCTTCAAGGAATTGAGTCTCTGAACTTTGTGACGGAAGCAGCAGGACGGACCGTCGTAGGCACGACGGACCGTCACAGGCTGCGTAACCCTGACTAGGTCGGATTTCTGTTAAATGTTTTAAGGGGCGTTTTGGACTATTTCTGCTTATAATTATAAAGTTAGTAGTTGAATATTAATAATTCGATTTCTAGGGGGTTAAAGGAGATAACCTTGAATTAATTAGTGGGTTACTTTGTCATCTTTTATACTTAATTATATGCTAATTAGGGTAAAAAAAAAAAAGGGTTTGAATAAGAAAAATAGAAAGAACAAGAGAGGGAGAACGATCGAGAGAAGAGGGAAACGAAGAGGATAGCAAAGATTTTGAGGATTTGCTTGCTTGATCACAATTCTTCGGTGGAGGTAGGTTATGGTTTATGCTATTTCATAGTAAACTCTTAATAGCGGATGATATGTATTGGGTAGTATTGTAAACCCTTCTATATGCTTAATTGTATGCTTGCATGAATGTGATTATATAATGGTGATAAAATAAGCATGATGAGGCATTGAATCCTAAATCTTGAAAACCTCTTTGTTAATGATGATGCCTTAGTATAAAAGAAGGCTTGATGAACTAAAAGAATGAGGTTATAGGATCGGGTGTCACGTTCCGGCACCAGGATAAAATATGGATCGGGTGTCACGTTCCGGCACCAGGATAGAATATGGATCGGAGTGTCACGTTCCGGCACCAGGATAGTATATGGATCGGGTGTCACGTTCCGGCACCAGGATAGAATATGGATCGGAGTGTCACGTTCCGACACCAGGATAGTATATGGATCGGGTGTCACGTTCCGACACCAGGATAGTATGATGAGGATCGGAGTGTCACGTTCCGACACCAGGATAGTATGATGAGGATCGGAGTGTCACGTTCCGACACCAGGATAGTAAAGAGAATGAATCTTGAAATATGTTAATATACTCAATTTAATGAACCTATTTCCCAAATGAGTATGGTATTGAGGCTTGAGTCCTCATGGGTGTACTTGGCATACTTATTAATGATTATATTACTAGTTGTTGCTACCTGTTGAGTATTGTAGTTGATTTATGATATTATCTGATATATACTGTTTTCTATTTTGAGTTGGCCGATGATACCTACTCAGTACTTGTGTTTTGTACTGACCCCTACTTGTATGTTTCTTTCTTTTTTATTTGTGGAGTGCAGCAAACAAACCGTCGTCTTCAACTCAACCGCAACTCTAGCCAGTCTTCATTACACCAGATTTCAGGGTGAGCTAATGCTTCTAGCTTGGACTGGGTCTTCTTCTTAATGTCTTGATGCCTTGAAGTTCCGGCATGGACTAGCTTTTTATTTATTCTAGCTTCTTAGATACTCTTAGATTTAGTAATTTGAGGATAGATGTTCTTGTGATGATGACTTCCAGATTTTTGGGAATAATAAGTATTTGAATTTTAAGAAGTTATTAATCTATTTTTATTAATGAGTTTTAAGTCTTCCGCATTATATTCTGTTTATTGGTTGAAATGTTGGGGTTTAGATTGGTTGGTTCGCTCACATAGTAGGATAAGTGTGGGTACCACTCGCGGCTCGATTTGGGTCGTGACAAACTTGGTATCAGAGCATTAGGTTCGTTGGTCTCATCACACAAGAACGAGTCTAGTAGAGTCTTAAGGAACGGTAGGGGGACGCCTTTACTTTTATTTGAGAGGCTATAAGACTTTAGGAAAATTTCATTCCTTCTTTCTTTCTTTCGTGCTATTACTTGGATCCAATTGGTATCTAGGTGATACAAATTGGTATCTGACCATCTTCACTTTATTTCGCAGATGGTTAGAACTAGAGCAACGACTGCGCCAACACCAACACCGGCAAGGCAAGATGCATCTGAGCCAGCCACTGGGGCTGTAGCTCAAAGAGGAGTAGTGGCAAGAGGCCGTGGTAGAGGTCGTGGGAGAACGTCCTCTAGAGGAAGAGGACAAGCACCTAGCCCATCTAATACTAGGGCGGTGACTCCTCCACCGACTGAGGAAGTGGTAAGAGAGGGTGAGGAAGGGGAGAATGAACAAGTGCAGAATGAGGAATTACCACCCCAACCTACCCCAGAGATGATTAATCAGGTTCTTGCTTATCTTAGCGGGTTATCTGATCAAGGCCAGACACCTCCAGTGTTTTCTGCACCAGCACCTCAGGTTCCGGAGGTACAACATGCAGCTACTATGGCTCCCCGCATGGATGCCTCATTGGAAATAGGCACGTTTCCTCGTTTGACTACAGGGCCTATAATGACAAGTGATCAGCATGAACTTTTCAGTAAGTTCTTGAAATTGAAATCTCCAGTCTTCAAGGGTGCTGAATCCGAGGATGCCTACGATTTTCTGGTTGACTGTCATGAGTTACTACATAAAATGAGCATAGTGGAACGATTTAGCGTTGAGTTTGTAACCTATCAGTTTCAAGGAAATGCCAAAATGTGGTGGCGGTCACATATTGAGTGTCAACCCGCACAGGCACCACCTATGACTTGGGCGTCATTCTCTAGCTTATTTATGGAAAAGTATATCCCCCGGACCTTGAGGGATAGGAGGAGAGATGAGTTCTTGAGCCTAGAGCAAGGTAGGATGTCGGTTACTGCGTATGAGGCTAAGTTCCGTGCATTATCCAGGTATGCCACCCAGCTTTGTTTCAGTCCACAAGAGCGGATTCGCCGTTTTGTGAAGGGGTTGAGGTCAGAGTTGCGGATTTCAGCCTTACAGGTAGCGGCTATAGCAAAATCCTTTCAGGAAGTGGTAGACTTCGTGACAGAGGTGGAGGGAGTGAAGCCAGATGATTTCACCATGGCATCGACATCAAAAAGGTTTCGTAAGGGAGGTGAGTTTAATGTTTCTTACTCCAGAGGGCAGGGTTCAGGAGGTTACCCAGCCCGACCTATTAAGTCTTCACTGCAGACTGTAGTTGGGGGTCCACCGCAGACCGGTCAACATTTCTCTGAGTTGGGTGGTTATCCCCAGACTTCGTCATTCTCACAGAGGCCGATGCTTGAATCCAGAGAGTGTTATGGATGTGGGGAGACTGGACATATTAAGAGGTATTGTCCAAAACAGAGTTACAGACCTCCAATAGTCAGGGGTAGAGGTGGTCAAGGAAGAGGCCGTCATTCTGGAGGACGTGGTGGTCGAGGTAATGGTGGTCACCAAAACGGCCGGGGTGACGGGCAAACTGGGGCCACTATAGCACAACATAGTAGGGGCAACGGACAGACAGGTGAGAGGGCCCATTGTTACGCTTTCCCCGGGCGGTCCGAAGCGGAGACATCTGATGTTGTTATCACAGGTAATCTTTTGGTTTGTGAATGCATGGCTTCTGTATTATTTGATCCTGGCTCCACATTTTCATATGTATCTTCCTCATTTGCTACTGGTCTTAATTTACATTGTGAATTTCTTGACATGCCTATTCGTGTTTCCACTTCGGTGGGTGAGTCTGTGATAGTTGAAAAGGTATATAGGTCTGGTCTCGTGACTTTTGTGGGGAGCAATACTTATGTAGACTTGGTTATCCTAGAAATGGTTGACTTCGATGTAATTCTGGGTATGACTTGGCTTTCTCCAAATTTTGCAATCTCGGATTGTAATGCTAAAATTGTGACGTTAGCCAAGCCTGGGACAGATCCGTTAGTGTGGGAGGGCGACTACACTTCCACTCCGGTTCGTATCATCTCCTTTCTTCGTGCTAAGAGAATGGTTAATAAAGGGTGTTTAGCTTTCTTGGCACACCTCAGGGATGACACTACCCAAGTACCTTCAATTGAGTCGGTTTCGGTTGTCCGTGAGTTTCTGGATGTGTTCCCTGCAGATCTTCCTGGTATGCCACCGGATAGAGATATTGACTTTTGCATTGATCTGGAACCGGGTACTCGCCCCATTTCTATACCCCTTTATAGAATGGCTCCCGCTGAGTTAAGAGAGTTAAAGGCCCAACTTCAAGAGTTGTTGAGCAAAGGCTTCATTAGACCAAATGAATCTCCTTGGGGTGCTCCTGTTTTGTTTGTGAAGAAAAAGGATCGGAGTTTTCGGATGTGCATAGACTACAGACAACTGAATAAGGTAACTGTTAAGAACAAGTATCCTCTTCCTCGAATTGATGATTTGTTCGATCAGTTACAAGGTGCTTGTACCTTCTCAAAAATCGACTTGAGATCTGGTTATCATCAATTGAAAATACGGGCAACGGATGTGCCCAAGACTGCTTTTCGGACCAGGTATGGGCATTATGAGTTCTTAGTAATGTCTTTTGGGCTTACGAATGCCCCTGCCACTTTCATGAGCTTGATGAATGGGATTTTTAAGCCATATCTGGATCTCTTTGTCATTGTATTCATTGATGATATATTGGTATACTCAAAGAGCAAGAAAGAACATGAGGAGCACTTGAGAATTGTATTGGAAATGTTAAGGGAGAAAAAGCTTTATGCCAAATTCTCCAAGTGTGAGTTTTGGCTAGATTCAGTGTCCTTCTTAGGGCACGTAGTTTCTAAGGAAGGAGTGATGGTGGATCCATCTAAGATTGAAGCAGTGAAGAATTGGGAGAGACCTACTAATGTTACAGAGGTAAGGAGCTTTGTTGGTTTAGCTAGCTATTACCGTCGATTCGTCAAGGGATTTTCTTCCGTTGCTTCCCAACTGACAAATTTGACTAAGCAAAGTGTTCCATTTGTATGGTCGAACGAGTGCGAAGAAAGCTTTCAGAAGCTAAAAACCTTGTTGACTACTGCACCAGTCCTTACCCTGCCAGTGGAAGGTAAGGATTTCATCGTTATTGTGATGCATCCTATTCGGGTTTGGGTGCAGTGCTAATGCAAGGGAAGAATGTAATTGCTTATGCTTCGAGGCAATTAAAAGTGCATGAACGTAACTATCCGACCCATGATTTGGAGTTGGCTGTGATAGTGTTTGCATTAAAGCAATGGAGACATTATCTATATGGGATTAAGTGTGAAGTATACACGGATCATCGTAGCCTACAGTATGTCTTCACTCAGAAAGATTTGAATTTGAGACAGAGGAGATGGATGGAACTACTGAAGGACTACGATATCACTATCTTGTATCATCCGGGAAAGGCTAATGTTGTGGCAAACGCCTTAAGTAGAAAGGCAAGAAGCATGGGAAGTCTAGCTCACTTGCAAGTTTCAAGACGCCCATTGGATAGAGAGGTTCAGACTCTGGCTAATGACCTTATGAGGTTAGAAGTAAATGAGAAGGGAGGATTTTTTGCCTGTGTGGAGGCAAGATCTTCCTTTCTTGACAAGATTAAGGGAAAACAGTTTGCTGATGAGAAACTGATCCGAATCCGAGATAAAGTGTTGCGAGGAGAGGCTAAAGAAGCAAAAATCGATGAGGAATGTGTTTTGAGAATTAAGGGAAGAGTATGTGTACCCCGCGTCGATGATTTGATTCACACTATTCTTACAGAGGCTCATAGTTCAAGGTATTTTATACATCCTGGTGCAACCAAGATAAATCGTGACCTAAAAAAGCAACACTTTTGGTGGAGTAGAATGAAGCGTGACATTGTTGATTTTATTGCCAAATGTCCAAATTGTCAACAAGTAAAATATGAACACCAAAGGCCCGGAGGAACACTTCAGAGAATGCCAATTACTGAATGGAAGTGGGAAAGAATTGCAATGGATTTCGTGGTTGGTCTTCCCAAGACAATGGGTAAGTATGACTCCATTTGGGTAATTGTTGATAGGTTAACTAAGTCTGCTCACTTCATTCCGGTCAAGGTGACTTACAATGCAGAGAAGTTAGCCAAACTTTACATCTCGGAAGTTGTGCGATTGCATGGAGTTCCACTTTCCATTATATCAGATAGAGGTACGCAATTTACTTCTAAGTTTTGGAAAACATTGCATGCTGAATTGGGTACTAGGTTGGACCTTAGTACTGCGTCCCATCCTCAGACCGATGGTCAGTCTGAGCGAACGATTCAAGTGTTGGAGGATATACTTCGTGCATGTGTGATAGAATTTGGTGGTCATTGGGATAACTTCTTACCCTTAGCAGAATTCTCGTACAATATTAGCTATCACTCAAGTATTAGTATGGCCCCATTTGAGGCACTGTATGGGAAGAGATGTAGGTCTCCCATTGGTTGGTTTGATGCATTTGAGGTTAGACCTTGGGGTACTGACCTTCTGAGGGAATCGTTAGATAAAGTGAAATGCATTCAAGAAAAGCTTTTAGCGGCTCAAAGTAGACAAAAAGAATATGCAGATCGAAAGGTTAGAGATTTGGAGTTTATGGAGGGTGAACAAGTCTTGCTGAAGGTTTCGCCCATGAAAGGGGTGATGCGGTTTGGTAAGCGATGTAAGCTAAGCCCAAGGTATATTGGTCCATTTAAAGTTCTGAAGCGCGTGGGGGAGGTAGCTTATGAATTAGCCTTGCCCCCAGGACTGTCAGGAGTACATCCGGTATTTCATGTATCTATGTTGAAAAGATACCATGGGGATAGAAACTACATTATTCGTTGGGATTCAGTTCTTCTTGATGAGAATTTGTCGTATAAGGAGGATCCTGTTGCTATTTTAGATAGAGAAGTCCGCAAGTTGAGGTCAAGGGAGATTGCATCCATCAAGGTTCAATGGAAGAATCGGCCGGTTGAAGAGTCTACTTGGGAGAAGGAGGCTGATATGCAAGAAAGATACCCATACCTGTTTACAGATTCAGGTACTCCCTTTCGCCCTTGTTTTTCTTCTTATGATCGTTCGAGGACGAACGATGGGTAAATTGGTATCTATTATAACGACCTGTTTAGTCGTTTTGAGCAGTAGAGTGTATTCTGGTAAAAACTGTCTGGGTCGACGGACGCCACGACAGACCGTCATGAGCACGACGGACCGTCGAGGGTGTCTCGTTCCAAAACACTTATCTGAAATTTGGGTACTGAGATCGACTCTCTAAACTTCGCGACGAAGTGGCATGACGGACCGTCACAGGCATGACGGGCCGTCATTGACTCTTCAAGGAATTAAGTCTCTGAACTTTGTGACGGAAGCAGCAGGACGGACCGTCGCAGGCACGACGGGCCGTCACAGGCTGCGTAACCCTGACTGAGTCGGATTTCTGTTAAATGTTTTAAGGGAGTTTTGGACTATTTCTACTTATAATTATAAAGTTAGTAGTTGAATATTAATAATTCGATTTCTTGGGGGTTAAAGGAGATAACCTTGAATTAATTAGTGGGTTACTTTGTCATCTTTTATACTTAATTATATGCTAATAAGGGTAAAAGAAAAAGGGTTTGAATAAGAAAAATAGAAAGAACAAGAGAGGGAGAACGATCGAGAGAAGAGGGAAACGAAGAGGATAGCAAAGATTTTGAGGATTTGCTTGCTTGATCACAATTCTTCGGTGGAGGTAGGTTATGGTTTATGCTATTTCATAGTAAACTCTTAATAGCGGATGATACGTATTGGGTAGTATTGTAAACCCTTCTATATGCTTAATTGTATGCTTGCATGAATGTGATTATATAATGGTGATAAAATAAGCATGATGAGGCTATTGAATCCTAATTCTTGAAAACCTTTTTGTTAATGATGATGCCTTAGTATAAAAGAAGGCTTGTGAACTAAAAGAATGAGGTTAGAGGATCGGGTGTCACGTTCCGGCACCAGGATAGAATATGGATCGGGTGTCACATTCCAGCACCAGGATAGAATATGGATCGGAGTGTCACGTTCCGGCACCAGGATAGTATATGGATCGGGTGTCACGTTCCGGCACGAGGATAGAATATGGATCGGAGTGTCACGTTCCGACACCAGGAGAGTATATGGATCGGGTGTCACGTTCCGACACCAGGATAGTATGATGAGGATCGGAGTGTCACGTTCCGACACCAGGATAGTATGATGAGGATCGGAGTGTCACGTTCCGACACCAGGATAGTAAAGAGAATGAATCTTGAAATATGTTAATATACTCAATTTAATGAACCTATTTCCCAAATGAGTATGGTATTGAGGCTTGAGTCCTCATGGGTGTACTTGGCGTACTTATTAATGATTATAGTACTTGTTGTTGCTACCTGTTGAGTATTGTAGTTGATTTATGATATTATCTGATATATATTGTTTTCTATTTTGAGTTGGCCGATGATACCTACTCAGTACTTGTGTTTTGTACTGACCCCTACTTGTATGTTTCTTTCATTGTTATTTGTGGAGTGCAGCAAACGTACCGTCGTCTTCAACTCAACCGCAACTCTAGCCAGTCTTCATTACACCAGATTCAGGGTGAGCTAATGCTTCTAGCTTGGACTGGGTCTTCTTCTTAATGTCTTGATGCCTTGAAGTTCCGGCATGGACTAGCTTTTTATTTATTCTAGCTTCTTAGATACTCTTAGATTAGTAATTTGAGGATAGATGTTCTTGTGATGATGACTTCCAGATTTTGGGAATAATAAGTATTTGAATTTTTAGAAGTTATTAATCTATTTTTATTAATGAGTTTTAAGTCTTCCGCATTATATTCTGTTTATTGGTTGAAATGTTGGGGTTTAGATTGGTTGGTTCGCTCACATAGTAGTATAAGTGTGGGTGCCACTCGCGGCTCGATTTGGGTCGTGACATAAAATAAATAGTTGATCACTTTTATAATTTTTATAATTAGTTAGGTATACAATTAGGGTAATAAAAGTTAAATTACATAAATGAGAAGACACTATTATTCCTGTTCCAAAACAAACTAATGGCGGCTCTAATCCTTAAAGGAGAGAAGACTATGATGCCAAAGAACATCGCATGTTCGTGCAGGTGAACAAAAATTTTCATATATATATATATATATATATATTAATGGTTACAATGAGAATACCTGAAAATTACCCTCTTGCATCTGCGCACCTTTATTATGTGTTGGAATCACTGTTTATACTCCGATGATAAAACATAACATGAACCAACCGGAAAAATCTCTAGGTGTCGTTGGATTAGGTGGTCTAGGTCACTTAGCAGTGAAGTTTGCAAAGGCTTTATGATTATTATTTTTATATTATTGTTGTTAGTTGGCACAAAGTGGGTTTCAATTGAATTACTGTTGGCAAGGGGCTGATTATGTGTTTGTAGGGAAAACTTTTATGGCTATTAATCTAATAATGGTTGGATACCAATAAAATAGATGATTAGCAATCCCATGATATTATTAAGGTGCTATTGGAATTGAGAAAGAAGGATGGAATCATAATTTGCAATAATAAGGTCCAATTCGTCTTACTGCAGTGGTGTTTTGAAACTTAGCAGTAACAAATTTGATTGGTTCTTATGACTGATTATGGATTATTATTAGGTTGAGTAACGCAATAGTTTTAAACATTCTGCCATTTAATTTGTAGTACGCCATAATTTTCTAATCAACTAGGTTTAACATTATTATTTTACTTTCTTTTCATATTATCAAAATAAATTTTGATATATTATGATAGGTAATTAGATTTAAATTGCATCAAAGTTATGATAATTGGAGGAATTAAGGCCTACCCGTGTGTATGAACATTAGAAAGTTGATAATAGAATTAGGTGAGTTTTGGGTGTGGGATAGACATAAAATAATATGAGTATTTGTAGGCTTATAAACTTATAAATTATGCATATATGCTTGATAGATTGGAAAGGTTCGGAGGCACTGAGGAAAGGAAAAGTATTGGGAAAGTAGCTTGCTTGACTTCGGTTCTTCGATGGAGGTAGGTTATGGTTTATGCTATTTGATAGTAAACTCTTAATAGTGATTGATATGCATTGAATGATATTGTGAAGTTCTCTATGTACTTGACTGTGTGATTGTGTGATTTGGTTGTGTGGTTTGTGATTGGTCTGAAATCCTGAGACCGTAGAATTTATATTCTCTAACCCTCTCTATCGAAGTGATGCCTTGAATAAAGAAGGCTTGATGAAAATAATATAACAATGAATTGAAAGCAGTGATAATAAAGGATAAATTAATAGTATAATTGGATCGGAGTGTCACGTTCCGACACGATATAATTGGATCGGAGTGTCACATTCCGAAACTGTATAATTGGGTCGGAGTGTCACGTTCTGACACAGTATAGTTGGATCGGAGTGTCACGTTCCGACACAGAAACATTAAAGGAAAATGATATTGAATTAATTTAATGTACTCAATCTCAAAGAACCCATTTTCCAACGAACGTGGTGTGGAGGCATGAGTCCTTGTGTGTTCTTGATATTGTTTTAATTAGGTACTTGCTTCAATTGTCACTCATTCATGTTGTTTGTTGCTTCTCACCTATTAAGTACTATAGTTGATTTTATACTATTATTCAGTGTATGTTTGTTACTATTTTGGGTTGGCCGATGATACTTACTCAGTACATGTTGCCTCGTACTGAGCCCTACTTGTATTTTTCTTTGTTTTCCTTATATGGAGTGTAGCAAGTGTACCGACTAATTTGAATTGCCCTCAGCTCTATCAAGCCTCGTCATATCAGGTTCAAGGGTGAGCTATTCATTCGAGCTTGAGTTGGATTCTCTCAGTCATTACCTGATGTCCTTAGTTTTCAGACACAAATTAATTTATTTTATTTATTTTGGTGTCTTTGATACTCTTAGACTCAGTAATTGGGGATTAGATGTCCTTGTTGTGATGACTTTCAGGTTTTGGGAAAACATATTTAGTAAGATATTTGAGTTTTCGAATTATGTTTGTAGTTTGTAAGTTGGATTAAATTTGTTGGTTCTCTCACCTAGGGGTGTAAGTGTGAGTGCCACTCACAACTCGTTTTGGGTTGTGACAGGAAGACATGTGTCGAATCATATCTTATAGGAGAGGATTTGTGGGATGTTGTTAATGGGAATGACACAAGTCCTCCTGTTGACGGACCGAAAAATATCAGTGCATACAAGAAGTGGAAGCAGGTCAATGCGAAGGCGGAGTTAATTCTAAAGAGGACAATATCCTCCGATTTATTTGATCACATTATAAAGTGTAAATCAGCTCACAAGATATGGAGGACCCTCGATCACTTATTCAATAAGAAGAATGAAGCTCGGTTGCAGATAGTGGAGAACGAATTGGCTAAAATCACTCAAGGTAACCTTTCTATCGCTGAGTACTTTTTGAAGATTAAGAACTCATGTTCCGAGATATCTTTGTTGAATCCGAAAGAGGCTATTTTTGAAGCACGAATGAGAAGAATATTCATTTGTGGGTTTAAACCTGAATATATTCCATTTGTGGAATCGATTCAAGGATGGTCTCAACAACCTTCCTTGGAGGAATTTAAAAATTTGTTGTCATCATAGGAATTACTATCCAAACAGTTGGCTAGTGTGTTTGTCAAAGACGGAGAAGGGGATGCTCTTGTATCCGACAAGAGAAACTTCAAAGGAAAATCAAGATATATGTCGCACTCTCAATCCTCAGGTCGTCCGAAACTTCTAAAACTAATAAACAAGTAAGTGAAGAGCTCGAAAGAAAATCTGATAGCGTATCTACTATGGTGTCAAGACTTCACAAGTAATAGATGACAATATCATCTTTGACTCTGATGAAGAGGCTAATACTAATGAAATCTCTCAATATTATGGAGTTGCAACGGAAAAAGCGTGTTCCAAAATTTTGAGCATCAGAGTTCCAAACTTGTCCATTATAGATGTATCTCCAGATAATACAACTGTAGGGAGGCTAAGAGAAAGGGGGAGACTAGGAACTCAGGAACGAGATAATTCACATAGTTCATTAAATAACGAAAAATATTTATGATCTGATGAAGCAAGAGGAGTCCAGAAGAAATTGTTGAGATTTTCACCAAGACATGGTTCAAAGTTTCGTTTAAGCTCTTCCACGACAAGTGTCAGGTAGTTTCTAAAAATCACTTCAAGGGGAAGTGTGAAAAATAAAAATGATTTTTTGGAGGTATAAATAATCCTAGATATTTAGTAGAACTTTCTAGAGTTATATAGAGTGGTATCTTAAGTACTTCTTGTATCTAGCTTTGTTGGGAAAGACAAGGCACTAACAAAGAATGCCTGACAGGATAACAGCGGAAGAATACCCAAGTCTATACTTTCCCTTTCGATTTGAACCAAGAGAAGACAAACAACCACAAGCAATATGATAGTAAGGGCAGCAAGTAATTCAACCAAACAAATATAACAAGCAATAATAAACCAATCACACAAGACACCAAAATTTACGTGGAAAACCCTTCGATGTGAAGAGTAAAAATCCACGGGACCAAAAGCTCCACTATAATCACCAAGAGTTACAATATTTTTCTCCAAAATTGTCCACAAAACAAGTGCCAAACAACGAGCAACAACAAAATAAGATTGCACCAAATCTAGAGAATTAAAGGAGCAAAATCACCAATTTCGCAGCTACTGTTCACGACAGCAAAACTGAAGTTGCAGGCCACCAAATCCAACATGTCAGTTCCTATTCAAAGATTGAGATGAATATAATATGCTGTCCAAAAATCAGCTCAATCGGACAAGAAATGAAGCGGGAATCGCAATTTGAAGTTGGCTGTTAGGGCTGAATTTTGACTGCGAAAACTGCTCTCTTTCTCTCTTTTTTGGCTGCTAAAAAAACTCTCTGTGTATATGAAAATAAGACCTAAATAGGCTTATATTTGCCTCATAAAAATGGGCCTATGGGCAAAAATGGGTTGGTCCAAATTGAGCTTTTATTTATCTACATAGGAAGGGAAAAAGACCCATAACCCAGCAATTCTCCCTCTCACGACTATGTGGAGGAGACCGCCATCCTGGCGACCATGCAACAATCTTCAAACTTCCCTCTTGGCAAAGCTTTAGTCACCATATCGGAACCATTGTCATTTGTATGAATCTTTTCAAGATCAAGCAACTTATAATCCAACACATCTCGAATCCAATGGTATCTCACATCAATGTGTTTAGACCGACCATGGAATGTAGAATTCTTGCCAAGATGTATAGCACTTTGAATGTCACAATAAAGCACATACCTCTCTTGAGCACAACCAAGTTCCCCCAAGAATCTCTTCATCCAAAGCAATTCTTTACAAGCTTCAACGACAGCAATAAGCTCAGCTTCTGTAGTAGATAGAGCAACACATTTTTGCAATCTAGATTGCCAAGACACAGCTCCCCCTGCAAAAGTAACCAAGTAACCTGAAGTAGACTTGCGAGTATCAACATCACCAGCCATGTCTGAATCAGTATAACCACAAAGAATAGGCTTCCCTGTACCAAAACACAAACTCAGACTAGAAGTGCCACAGAGATATCTCATAACCCACTTCACAACATTCCAATGTTCTCTTCCCGGATTAGAAAGAAAACGGCTAACAACTCCAACAGCATGAGAAATATCCGGTCTTGTACAAACCATCGCATACATCAAACTACTAACAGATGAAGCATAAGGAACTTTCTTCATATCTTCCTTCTCATCATCACTAGAAGGACACTGTTTCGTGCTCAATTTGAAGTGCATGGCTAAAGGTGTACTGACAACCTTAGCTTTGTCCATGCTGAATCTGCGAAGTACTTTTGAATGTACTTCTCTTGTGATAATACCAATTTCTGGCCTTTCTATCACGGACAATCTGCATGCCAGAATCTGCCTTGCTGGTCCTAAGTCTTTCATAGCAAAAGACTTACTCAACTCTTGCTTCAACTTTTGAATCCTGCAAGTATTATGACCAACAACAAGCATGTCATCAACATAAAGCAACACAATAATAAAGTCACCATCAGAGAACTTTTGCACAAAAACACAATGGTCTGAAGAAGTCTTCTTGAAGCCCTGCTGACTCATAAAAGAACCAAACTTCATGTACCACTGCCTGGGAGCTTGTTTCAAACCATACAAGCTCTTCTTCAATTTGCAAACATAATTCTCTTTACCCTTGACTTCAAAACCTTCTGGTTTCTCCATATAAATTTCTTCATCTAAGTCACCATGGAGGAAAACAGTTTTAACATCCATTTGCTCAACCTCTAAATCTAGACTTGCAGCCAAGCCTAGAACCACACGAATGGATGACATCTTCACAACTGGAGAGAATATCTCATCAAAATCAACTCCCCTTTTCTGATTAAATCCCTTGACAACTAATCTAGCTTTGTACCGTGGAACTGGATTACCATCTTCATGTTTCACTCGAAAAACCCACATGTTTTTCAAAGCTTTTCTGTCTTTAGGTAACTTAACCAAATCAAAGGTATGATTATCATGCAAGGATTTAATCTCATCTTCCATCGCATCAAACCACCTTTCTTTTTCTTCACTTTCCATGGCCTCATCAAGACTCTCAGGTTCTCCCCCGTCAGTCAAGAGTACATACTCATTAGGAGAATAACGAGATGAAGGAATTCTCTCTCTACTAGATCGTCTGAGAGAACTCTTTGGAGCATCTATAATTGGTTGTTGGACAACCACATCATCTTGCACTGGAGCATCAACAACATCATGCCGGTCATTCTGAACATGATCACCATCTTCATTATCTACTTGATTTTCATCATTATGAAGATTTTCTTCCGGTGCAATAGTCAAAGGAACTGGATCAACATCAACTAAGCTCTCACTACTCTGAAAATCAGCCTTGTCAGCTTTGTCAAAATCTTCAATTGTTTGGTCTTCAAAGAACACAACATCACGGCTTCTAACAAGTTTCTTCTCAACAGGATCATAGAAACGATAGCCAAATTCATCTCGACCATAACCAATGAAGATACACTGCCTAGTTTTAACATACAACTTTGACCTTTCATCCTTAGGAACATGTACAAAGTCTTTACACCCAAAGACTCTAAGATGATCATAAGAAACGTTCTTACTAGTCCAAACTTTGTCAGGGGCATCACCATCTAAAGCAACAGCAGGAGATAAATTGATAACATAAGCAGCAGTATTAAGTGCTTCTGCCCAAAAGGAATCTGACAACTTAGCATCTGAAAGCATACATCTAACCCTCTCAACTAGAGTTCTGTTCATCCTCTCTGCTAAACCATTTAACTGAGGAGTCTTTGGAGGAGTTTTCTGATGCCTAATACCCTGCTCTCTGCAATATCTATCAAAAGGACCAATATACTCACCACCATTATCTGAGCGGATGCATTTCAATGTCTTCCCTGATTGTCTTTCAACCAAGGCCTGAAAACTCTTGAACACATCAAGTACTTGATCCTTGGACTTCAAAGGAAATACCCAGAGTTTGCGAGAATGATCATCAATAAAAGTCACAAAGTAAAGTGCACCACCATGAGATCTTACCTTAAAAGGACCACACAAATCAGAAGTACCAACTCCAGCAAATCAAGCTTTCTTGAAGGCGGATGACTCTGAAAAAGAAACTCTTTTCTGTTTACCGGCTAAGCAATGAACACATTTCATCAACTTTGCTTGTTTCACTCCAGAAAGCAAATTTTTCTTAGCCAAACTATCAATCCCCTTCTCGCTCATATGACTCAGCCTTCTATGCCATAACTCTGCTGAAGTATCATTCTCCACCAAATTTACTGAGTCTCTGGACATGGAGCCCTGGAATACATACAAGTTAGACAACTTGTCACCACGGTCCACAACCATCAAACCTCTAGTAAGCTTCCACTGGTCAACACCAAGTGTATTAACATAACCCTCATCATCAAGATATCCCACAGAAATCAAATTCAAGCGAACATCTGGAGCATGCTTGACATTATTGAGAACTAGTTTGGAACCATTGTTACTTTCCAAACAAACTGTCCCAATGCCAATAACTTCAACTTCATGATTATTGCCCATTTTCAACGTTCCAAAATTACCTGGAGTATAAGAAGAAAATAATTCCTTCTTTGGTTTGACATGAGAAGTAGCACCAAAATCCACAAACCGGCTAGACTCATCACGAACAAGATTAATGGCATTTGCATCACAAGAAACAAGAAGATCATCATTAGAAACAACAGCAACACGATTTTCATTATCGCCTTCTCTCTTTTGTTGTCTCATATCTCTCTTGTGCTTGTAACAATATTTCATGATATGCCCATTCTTGTGGCAATAGTCACATGTAATATTCTTGTATTTAGACTTTGACTTGCTTCTACTTTTACCTCTATCATTCTGACCTCTGACTTGTTTCTCCCCCTATCTTCAGTAACCAAAACATCGGAGTGTGAAGCTGAAGAAGATGAGGCTTGAGATCTTCTTCTCATTTCTTCATTCAAGACACCACTCTTAGTATATTCCATGGTTACAACACCACTGGGAGCAAAATTAGTCAAAGAAACTCGAAGAGTTTCCCAAGAGTCTGGCAGAGTATTAAGAAGCCAAAGTCCCTGTATCTCATCATCAAACTTTACACCCATTCTGGGCAGCTGGTCAAGAACACCCTGAAAATCATTAATATGATCAGAAATAGGAGTGCTCTCTTTATACCTGATATTCATTAATTGTTTCAATAGGAACAACTTGTTGTTGCCAGTCTTCGAAGCATAAAGTGTCTCGAGCTTGTCCCACAAACTTTTGGCATGTGTCTCATTCACAATATGATTTCTAACATTATCTTCAACCCATTGTCTAATATAGCCACAAACCTGCAGATGCTCAAATTCCTATTCTTCATCATTCAAAGACTGAGGCTTATTAGAAGCAAACACAGGTAAATGCATCTTCTTGACAAATAGAAGATCTTTCATCTTGCCTTTCCAAATATGATAGTTACTACCATTTAAACACACAATTTTGCTCATATTTGCCTCCATCATTCAAAACGACAATCAACAATAACCAATTCTCTGATACCACTTTGTTGGGAAAGACAAGGCACTAACAAAGAATGCCTGACAGGATAACAGCGGAAGAATACCCAAGTCTATACTTTCCCTTTTCGATTTGAACCAAGAGAAGACAAACAACCACAAGCAATATGACAGTAAGGCAGCAAGTAATTCAACCAAACAAATATAACAAGGCAATAATAAACCAATCACACAAGACACCAAAATTTACGTGGAAAACCCTTCGATGTGAAGAGTAAAAAACCACGGGACCAAAAGCTCCACTATAATCACCAAGAGTTACAATATTGTTCTCCAAAATTGGCCACAAAACAAGTGAAAAACAACGAGCAACAACAAAATAAGATTGCACCAAATCTAGAGAATTAAAGGAGCGAAATCACCAATTTCGCAGCTACTGTTCACGACAGCAAAACTGAAGCTGCAGGCCACCAAATCCAACTCTGTTAGTTCCTAATCAAATATTAGAACAAAGATGCAAAAAGGGACAAATCACTTGCTCTTAAGGTGTCACAAAGTGAAGTACCTAAACTAGATGAGAACATGGGCTATCTCACTCAAAGATTTCAAAAGATCGTGACCAAACGTGGAACTCTCATGAAGAAAGGAAATCTTGACGCTACAAACTCAAATGATGTGTGTTTCAAGTGTGATAAAATAAATCACTTCATTAGAAACTGTCATATGCACAAGGCTGAGCACAAGAAATACGTCAAGTCCGGAGAAGACAAGAACAAAAGTAGGGATCAGGTTCGTGACAAGTCAAGCAGAAGAGGAATTGTTGATCATGTTGTGAAAAATGCTCTTGTTGTATCGAGTAATTCCTAAAGTGACTCAGAAGAGTCAGAACATTTTAAAGATGCATCCATGCTTGTAGTCAAAGTTGGTGAAGATGTGTTTGATGCCATGTTCGCTTTCATGGAAAAGGCAGATGATGAATTTGTCAATAAAAAGGTAACCTTATCTGACTTCAACAAAATATGAATGTTTTTTTTCATTATAAAATTAAGAAAGCTAGTTGTTGTATCATTGATGCAATCAATGAGCTAACTACTGAGAAAGATCCACCGAAAAATAGCTTAGACATTTTTCAAGATGAAAAAATTGCTATGGTTACCCAAATATCTGATATTGAGAAACAAATGGATGTTCTAGAAGCTAAAAATCTAGAATTGAAGGAAAGATGAAAAGGGTGACAATTATAGTTTCTAAAGGAAAGAACGAGGTTGGCAGCTTGCAACAGGAGCTTGAAAATAAGTTGCACACTGCTGAAATGAAGATGAACTAGGATCTAAAAAGAAATTTTGTGATGGAGAGGGACCTAGTCCGTGTAAAAGAGGAATTAAACAAATCCCTCAAATGGACCATTTCCTATAAAATGCTTACAAATGTAATTATTCAAGGTTTTGTGAGAAGACATATTACTATACAATCCTCACACCAAAAATGTGTTGTTGTAGACAAGCTAAAATATTTACATTGCGGGAGAGATAGTCAATTGAAGAAAGAGTGGCCAGCCTTGAAGAGATCACAAATAAGTTCCTCAAACTATTCTCAACGGAAGAACAGCAGAAGAAGGGACATGGTCGTGCATCTAATCCTAAATTGGAGAAATTAATCTTCCTCATTGGACAAAGAACTCCCTTATAACTCCTTTATCTGATTACTGGAAACTCTGATTAAAGTGGGTTCTCAAGGCTAACAAGTGACATAGTATGCAGGTGAGAGGAAGTAGCAGCAGTCTATGTTGTTTCGAATAGTGGATGCTCAAAACACTTGACTGGAAAACTAAAAACTTCCTCTCTTAAGGCACTTCAAGGTGGAGGTGTCTTATTTAGCGATGACAAGAAAGGGTATATTCTTGGTGCAGGCATGGTGGGGAAATCTGTGAAACATACCATTGAGGATCTGTATATGTAAATGGTTGACGTAAAATCTTTCAAGTGCTTCATAGATTTGTTATAAACTAAATTGAGTTAAGCCCTTATGAGATAAAAAGGTGTTCATGTGATCTTTAGATTAGTTAGGAAGAATTAAGCAGTTGTAAAAAAAAGAAGTTTCTGAGATAGAAGAGCTGCTTCAGATTCGGAGAGATAGGCTAACTAGTGAGTTTGTTAAAAAAACATCCTTTTCATGAATCCAGTGAGCTCAAGGAAGCTAATGCTGATGATGAACCTAATAAAGAACTCGGGTCCTGTAGACAAAGCTGAATAAGGATGATGCAGTTCAAACTAATAATGTGAATTGTGAAGGAATATGGTGATGTTGATTATGTCGGGTATCATGCTGATAGAAATAGAAGGAATGAGTTATTTTATGAGCTCATATCTTATTCATGAGGAATAAAAGACTATATAGTGTTGCTTTTTCAACAATTCAGGCAAGGTATGTAGCTAATGCAGACTAGTGACCTCAAATCATATGGATCAAACATCAGCGTGAAGTTCTTAGAGTGGTTACTCAGACTATTCCTCTTCTATGTGATATCACGAGTGCTCTCATGAGTGGTCTCATTGTGTCTAAGAACTCAGTCCAACATAAAAGGACTAAGCATATTTATGTGAGATGTCACTTTCTGAAAGATCATGTTGAGAAAGGAAATATCAGCTTGAATTTGATAAGATCAAATCAATGATGTCTTCACAATATCTTTAAAGAGGGACCTGGTCCGAATAAGCAAATTAAAGTTGGGGATGCTAAAACCGAACTGAATGGATCCTGCCTGCAAATATCAACCCTCTCATGACTATGAAAATAGACCAGGTATCCTTGTTTTTCAGTTATGTGTGTTTTAGCAAATTCTGTCTCATACCTTTTATAGGTATACACACATGGAAAAAGCGCTGAATGAAAACGGAGGTCAGGGTAGATCTAGGCAATTCCATTCAACCTACAGAGAGGGACCTGGTTTGTTCTCGAAGGTAAGCACTCTTAACATTGCATTTTGTATTATGCATGAGAAATGTTGTAATTGTCACTTGTCTGTCATCCAGGTATCTGTTTGTTGAGCCATTTTGATTACCAAGATGACACTCTCTTTCACATGATATCCCCTTCCACTTCCCTTGTACTCCATATTTCTATCCATATCCCCAAAAAACTCCATCTCCCCTTCCAAAAATAAGAAAGTTTCAAAACCCTTTTTTTTTAATTCACTCAAAAACACTTCAAATGTTTGAATCTGTTGTTCCTATGGATAAATTTTTGTTAAAAGAAATTTTCGAGTGTGAAGAAAGACCACGTCCAGTAAACAAAATGAAGAAGGTGGAAAAGATGATGTTCAAAAGGGAAAAGGTTGATACTCTAAGAATTCAATGTATTCTGAATAGGAGGGTGTCTCGCTTTGTATAAAAAAATTGAAAAAAAAATGAAATGGTCTCTTAGTTGAGTTATTTATATCGGAGGCCATAAGTAAGTTTCATCTTGCTAATATTCCAATCATGAGAAACTCAGGATTGATTTGAAATCTATGACAGCTGCTCTGGCCAACAGGGATACTATAATAGTTGGTTGAAGGCTTAGCTTCTGGAGGAATAATCGGAGGGACCAGGTATAACAAAACAAAAAGGTTGGCAACGAAGCATGTTGATCCTTAAGAGAAGCTTCTAAAAAACCATGCTATGGATATGTTTTACTAATTCTATTGTTTCCACCCCTTAATCCTAAGACATTCCCTCTCTCCCTAAATTCCCGTGTCAATCTTTTTTTCTCTTCTATATCGACACTCAGTGGATATTGCCTTTGTTCTCATTCATAATGATGTTTGCAATGATTCGATGGCTGATATTTTATTTGTGAATGAAAAATGTCTTGTCTCTACTAACTTGTTTCCTTACTTTATGCATTTTTACTCATGCTCATTGTTGCCCAAGTGGCCCTGAATTTTCTTGAACTACATTTCTGGCGACTTGGTTTACGGCTTCTACCCTTTTTTATGATGTCAAAAGGGGGAAGAATGTTTAGGTATAAGATCAATAATGACGGTCTGGTATGCGATGAATGATGACATGGTCTAGTATGAGATCAATGATGACATGGTCACATCAATAGAGGTAAGAAATATTGCTTGAAGAAGACATGATCATGTCGATAGGGGGGAATCAATAGTATCTACTTGAAGAGATATATGGTCATGCCGATAGGGGATATAATGTTAGATATCTGAAGAGGACCTGTTCCTTTCAATAAGGGAAGAAAATGTTTGTTCAAAAAGGGGAACATGTTATTCTGATGTTTTGATGATTTGACAAACTTCAGAGATGATGAAACTCCAGTTGATAGGGGGAACTGGTGAAAAATTATGTTGTCATCATAAAGGGGGAAAATGTTAGTTCGAACTTGATATAAAATTTTGATGATTAAACAAACTTATTGATCTAACAAGGAACCAGATCCTTGTAATTGGGACTGCTGGCACTGAAATAAATGAATAACATCAATGTGAGGAATATCTACTTTAATCATCCAAAAAGGGGAAAATGTTATATTCTAAGTTTGCTGATGATCCTCACAAATATAGTGGACCTGGTTCCTTGCAGAGTGTTCTCGCCCAGATTCAAATGAGGTACAACTATAAAGTTGTCATGTCAAGTGGTAGGAGAAAAGTGCAGTGTCCTACACCAATCGGAAGAGCAGACGAGATTGAGTGACTCACAAATGCAGGGACCTAGTCCCTGACAGAGTTCTCCTCGTCTGATACATAATGGTGTAAAGTTGTCATGTCAGTGGTAGGTGATGCGCCAGCGGACTGAACCAATCAGAATGGAAGAGGTTATTTGTCCAACGGTTAAAAACTTTTTATGATTGATACTTTCAACATGACAAACAACATATTAAGTTCATTCATTCAAGAAGAGAGAGATTCAGCAAGTCTTTGTCAAGAACTCAAGCATCAAAGAACGCATCAAGGGACCTGGTCCCAGAAAGTGTCTGTACGTCAAAAGGATGAAAAGATACCTGTCAAAAGATTGTTAACTCTGATGTGCTTGGCGCACACCCTTTGAGAACAGCAGGCTCTCAGCCAATGGCCTTGTCCCAATAGTTTATGTTCATTTTTATATAGTCTCTTCTCCTTCAACATTAACTCAAGATTTGGCAAACAAAAACTTGGATTTTATCTGAAAAATTCATAATCTTGAAAAGAAGAACATCTTCAAGGAAGAACAATACTCATACTCAACAAAGAGACCTGACAGAGTGTTGAAGCTTCCCTGTTGAGTTTGAGTTTTGTGTCTATCTTTTTATAAGTTTTTGCAACTGGAAAATTCTCAAGAACACTTGCAAAGACTCGCTTTCAAGAAGTATTCTTCGGCAAGCACAACAATGACCTAATCAAGCTGCAAGCATCAGAGTGTGTCTTAGGAGTTATACTTCCGTGCATATATTGTAAATTATTCGTCTATAAAGGATTTAGCTATTTGCTTTTAGTTTGTAAAAATCTAAATTAGTTAGGGTTAACGGATTTAGTGGGCAACATTGTTTTGTTGCTTAGTCAAAATTCTAAGCCATCTAGGTCGGATGGTTTAGTGGGCAGTGTTGTATCTGCTTAGTCAAATTCTAAATCATCTGGAGCGTGGTTGTTTAGTGGGCGGTGTGGTATCCGCTTAGTGAATTCTAAGTTATCTAGGGGTGATATTTAGTGGGCGGTATTGTATCCGCGTAGGCTCTTCAAGTAATAGAGTTAAAACTTGGTCGTGAGATTAATAACTTTTTCTCACATTGATGTAACACTTTTGCTTGACAAGATTAGTGAAGACTGTTGAAAATCCTGTGCAACAGGTCATGATTTTACTCCCTTGAGCAAGGAGTTTCCACCTAAACTGCTTGTGTTGTGTTCTCCTTACTGTTTTTAGTTATGTATTGTTCTTGTTGTGTCAAGGGACCAGCTCCATTGACTGATAGTGGACGCTTACATTTCATCATCTTCATTTAAATATTCAATTCAATTTTAACATCCATTTGATGTACAAAAAAAATCATATATAGATGTCAAGGATGGAAGTATTCTAATAGATGTTATTCTTATTACTAGAGCATATGTATCAAAGTAGTCAATATCTTCCTTTTGAGTAAAGTCTTTTGCAACTAACCTTACTTTGAAAGCTCGTAAAGTACTGCTTGTATTATATTTTCTCTTAAATACCCATTTACAGCCTATAGGCTTAGATCCACTAGGAAAATTAACTATAATCCAATAGTGAATCCATTTCATTATTAATCATCTCTTTCCTAAAGGCAACATCTCTCGAAGATATAGCTTCTTGAAATGTTCTAGGATCTTCTTTTATACCAAACAGATATTTGATTACAGGCTTTAGTTCAATCTCGCTCCACTAGAAAAGTGAACAATTTTAAGATATACAACTCTTTTGTCAATTCAAGACAATACAGGTGTTTATTATAAGATTCGAGAAATAATTGAAGGACGCTACTTGATTGACCTCGAAAATAAAGAATGACTGGACGAGCTCTTACTCCCTCCTGGCGAACCTGTCCTCCACAGAATACTCTATGAGGTGGGATCCATGGGAACTCATGAGGTCCATATATTCATCTGAAATTACTTTTCGCCAGACGATAATTAATCAACACTTTATTTCTTAATATAATATGTATTAAAACCATCGGGACCATTTTCCATTGGATATAAATATTTTCTTTTAAATTATTTTTTTCATAATACCAATCTTGTGATTCATGAGGAAAATTTGCACGCATAATCACATTAATAAAATAAGTTTGAAATGTAACAAGTATATAAAAATGTCTTATATACTTGAGTAGATCTAACTATTGGTGAATATTATTATTGAAGTGGATGGAACATACCTCAAAATGACAAATGATGCAGCATATGGATTCACATCTCTGCTAAATAAAGAATATTGTGTCAAGCTATAGACCCTTTTTAGGAGTTGAATAATCTGAAAAACTGTTTCAACTTATTATGCAAAATGTATGCGCACGAATTATTATATAGTTACATTTTACTTTATCCAACCCAAATATACATATCTACATATACACCTCCATCCATTATAATGTGAACCACAATTTCATATTGTTAATTAAAAGGTCAAATCTCTAATCCAAAAATTAAAAAGAGGAAGAAAAGATAGATTGATCTTGATGAGTCTAATAATTTCTATATAAATACACACATACGTGCGAGTATAAATTAACCATAATTTCTTAATTTCGAATTTATATAGACCTTTGAGAGTTCTTCATTGTAAAATAAATGAGGATAGTCATTATTTTATGTTACAACTATCATATAATTGAATTTCCTATCTTCTGTCAATCTCTTATCGGAAGTTTTTCCATATGCCCTATAAATTATAATTAGGCGATGGCCTTTTAAGGCTTCATATTCTTTAATTATAAGTTCACACAATTAATGTTTTAGGATGCTAACATTTTATTCAATTAAGTAGTGAGTCTATAAGTCAAAGCATCCTCTCAATAGACAAATATTGTCCACAAAAAAAACGTGGAAAAGAGGTTAAGAGTTTCAAATATTTTTAAATTCAACGTTTTAATATTCATTATGACAAAGAACTTGATAAATTATTCCTTGAGTGCAAAAGTTGGTAAAGAAACAAAAATAAGATGCCTCCTCGTGCTATATTTTTTTTTTATACATGTATATATTTTGGTCGACAAATGATAAAAACTTCAGAGTAAATTCCTTATAGTTGGACATATATGTCTACAAATAAAAAGATATCAACATTATAAAATCTTTCTATCCATATCCACACTTTACATATAAAATAAAGATAATCACAAAATAAGTAAAACTTACTTGATTGAAGTAGCACCTTATATATTCTTAATACCTTGCCCCTTTCTTTCATAATTAGTCGGCAAGGAAGTTAAAACCATTTCATTAACATCCTAAATATATATTATTTTCATATTAATCAGACAATTCGTTGTTAGTCATAATGTCTTTTGTGAATCTGCGGGATATGATCGACATGATTGTCAAATGAAGCTATCATATGTTGCTAAATTATATATAAATGCACTCCAAAAATCTATACACAGATAAAATCATAACATCAATTAGCATTAGATAGTTGAAAGTAAGATATTTCAATTTACAAAATAAATTAAGCAAGTCTTGAAGAAACCGTTAAATTGAACCTCTGATCGAATAGAGAGAACCAACTAAAACAAGATGAGAAACGAATATAACAATGTATTAAAAGAAGAGTTCTTTGTTTGGTATGAAGTAATTGTATACCATACTCATTAAATGTCGCTCTGCTACAAATAGATATGTGACTTCTTCAATTGTCGTGTCATGCCCCAATGCTATTTTTCTTCCTTAGAATCCATATCTCTCTTATATGTTTTAGAAATTTCATTTTCATATGGCCTTGTAAAGTTATATATATATATATACATATATATATATATATATATATATATATATATATATATATATATATATATATCAACTTCCTTTTTGAATCCACACTTTTGTATCTCCCTTTTTAAAATTACCTCTCTCTCTCTCTCTCTCTCTCTCTCTCTCTCTCTCTCTCTCTCTCTATATATCTATATATATATATATATATATTATATATATATATATATATATATATATATATATATCAACTTCCTTTTTGAATCCACACTTTTGTAATCCCCTTTTTAAAATTACCTCTACTTCCACATTATACTTTCATAATCACTTTATGAATAAATTATTTTTATTCCTTCATCTAGTTATTTTAAGGTTGCTATATTCTTGTCCAATATGACATTTCCCACCTTATTAGATCACCTTGTTCTATCCGTTTCGTTGTCATTTTTTCACTTCTCATTATGTCTCTTTCATAAAACTTCTATGTCATACTTATAGCATGGGGGAAAACATACATCAAAAAAATACTATTATTAATTAGCATTATGTTTCTTTTCGTAGTTCAAAATTATTATTTCTCGCCTAAGTTAATATAGGATTTGGCAACATAATAAAAATGTCAATATCCAGTCTACTTGACCAAGAAAAGATAAATTCTGATTTAACAACAGTATCATAATATTGAATCATCACTTGAATCTGAACATGAAATTCAGTAAACAAAACAATTAAGAGTTAAAATATGAAATTTATAGTACCACATGTTGCTATCATTTCATTCCCTATAAATATTAAATGTCCAAAATAATATTAATACATAGTTTATAATTTTATAACTCAAAGAAATGATAGAATTTACTCATACAAATAGAGAAACATAATTTGCGTCTTACAGTCAGTAGAGGAAATCATATCATTCTTGACACAATCCAAATCGAAGGCATATTTTCATGTGGCCTGCCAGAAACAGCAAAAAGAACATAGCAAAGATCACTTTTACTTGATATATAATTGTGAAAAATTAAATATAAATGCATAACATTAGAAGTGTTTTGCAATCGTTTGTAGCATTAATAATGTTATCCAACATGAGTCATACACATACTTTCTTTTTCACATCTATTCATTACCTCCTGGAGGAGCAAAAATAAGTAATTTGGAAGATTATATTTCAAAAATTCCTACGGATTCATGGACATTATCTATTTCATTAACAGGGGAAATGAGAAACAAAGATTTTGATGGTAAAAAGAACTCCTAAAGTGTCATTATATTTTATTTTTATTATTGAACTACACCGCCAACTATTTATCAAAACATCCACCAATCATTAAAAGTTCACTTCTCCTATATGATTGATATTTCAGGTAAGAAACTCACACACACAAAAAAAGCAAAATCGATGAATTTTCCGAAGCGATAAATAAATATGACTTCCCTATTTTGAAATACCCAATTCCATTTGTTTCCAGTATTCTTGTATAATTGGTTGCATACGATCAATTAAGAATCCGAGAAACAGAGAAAATCTTGTGTTATATGTGTCATTCAAATGCAGATAAATTAGCATAAAAGGAAATAATAAATGAATAAGAGAACTCGGAAAAATGCAAAATTCCAGTAGCATGCATATTTTTATTTGTCATATGTAGTGCCTTTTTTCAGTGGTTAGTAGATCTATACTTCAGACTGAAGTTATGGTTGCAAGACCGAAAAATCTAAATCCATTTTGACTGCTGCGTAGGAGGAACAACTCTTAGACTTGAGGGTAATGGCATGTTCTTCACTCAAACAATTAACATCATTTTTTGTGCTCTTGCGTTTGATTTTATTGCTTGTTTCCTTGTAAGTTGTAACAAAGCTGAGGGGCGAGGGCTATTGTGACTTTGTGAGGCCTTATCCTTGTAATTTTGTTGATTGTTGTTCTTGTTGTTTGTTTCACTTTTGTATAGATGGCACAAACTGGAAGTAAGGAAAGTGAGCTTCAAATGAGAGCATACCATACACCTCATCTCCCAGTGAGGTTGAAGTTGATGTTGATACTTCAAAGAAAAGAAAAACCATGGAACCTAGAGCTAATTGTTGGAAGCATTTTGAAAAGTTCACCGATGAAAATGGAGCTTGTAAAGCCAAATGCAAGTATAGTGCAAAAGCTTATGCAGCTTCTACATCATCTAATGGTACGTCATCAATGAATAGTCATACGAGAACATGTCCTAAATTTCCTCGTGACACCGTAGATAAAGGTCAAAA
This sequence comes from Solanum peruvianum, assembly GCA_027705065.1. Lineage (NCBI taxonomy): Eukaryota > Viridiplantae > Streptophyta > Magnoliopsida > Solanales > Solanaceae > Solanum > Solanum peruvianum. The sequence goes on from JAKWJD010001755.1 coordinate 68,923,013, forward strand.
TCTAATTAATTTTCTACCATCTTCAACGGGAGAAAAGGAAGGGGTCATTAGCACTTGGAAATTTGACCAAGCACAAAGTAGGAAAGCTTTAGCCAAAATGATAATTTTTGACGAGCTACCTTTAGTTTTATTGATAAAGAGGATTTTAAAAACTTCATGAGAGTTACAATGCCGCAATGTCATATTCCTTCTCGTAGAACTGTGACGAGAGATTGTTATGAACTATACCTTGAAGAAAAAAAACTTTTGAAGAAGATTTTCAAAGAAGCACGTCAAAGAGTTTGTCTTACAACAGATACTTGGACCTCTATACAAAAAATAAACTACATGTGTTTGACAGCCCACTTTATAGATAAAAATTGGATTTTGCATAAAAGAAAAATAATTTTTTGTCCTATTTCTAGTCATAAGGGCGTGGATATGGCGGCTTTCATTAATAATTGTTTGCTTGAATGGGGTTTGGATAATGTGTTTACTATTACAGTTGATAATGCTAGTTCTAATGATGTTACTATGAAACAAATGTCTTAAAAATTGAGCAATTGGGGAACTAACATTATGGATGGTGACCATCTTCATGTGAGGTGTATGGAACATATTCTTAATCTTATTGTGCAAGATGGGTTAAAGAAAATTGGTAAGTCTGTCAAGCTAGTGAGACAAGCCGTGAAATACATTAAACAATCTCCCGCAAGACTTAGAAAGTTTAAAGAATGTTGTGAATCTAAATTGATAACTTGTAAGAAATTATTATATTTAGATGTTCCTACTAGGTGGAACTCTACATATTCGATGATTGATATAGCACAACATTTTGAGCTTGCATTTGAAAGATATAGTTTTTATGATATTGGATACTTGAATCATCTCCGTACCTTTGGTTCTGATTCTTCTGAAAACAAAGATGGAACTAGTGTTGAAGATGGAACTAGCGTTGAAGATGAAACTAGTGTTGAAGATGGAACTACTGCAAATATTCTTTCAAGTGTTGACTGGAAAAATGTGAGGCCAATGGTGAAATTTCTTGAAACTTTTTATGTACTTACTTTGAAGGTCTCTGGTTCTAGTTATGTCACTAGCAACACAACTTTGTTGAAATTGCTTAACTTAATCTTATTTTAAAAGAGATGATGACAAATGAAGATCGTAATCTGAAAGAAATGGCGAAAAGTATGAATGAGAAGTTCAAAAAGTATTGGGGTGAACCACAAAAAATGAACAAGATGATCTTTATTTCATCTGTATTGGATCCCCGTAACAAGCTTGATTGTGTTCCATTTGCAATTGTGGATATGTTTGGAAAAGAAGTTGGGGAAAAGTTATGTTCAGAAGTGAAAAAATACATGAACAAATTGTTTGAGTATTATGTCAAGAAATTCCCAAAAAGCTCTTTACATGTACCATCTTCACCCACTTCATCTGACAATTCATCAAGTATATCTAGTATGAGTGGTTGTGGCAACTTTGTAAATAGAGGAAGAATTAGAACAAAACAACAATTTGAGAAGTATAAAGAAGTTAGTGGAAGTTCAGGTAATAAATCAGAATTGGAAAGATATCTTGCGAAAGATGTTGAGTCAGATAGTGATGATTTTGATATATTAATGTAGTGAAAAGTTAATGAGCCGAGATTTCCTATTCTCGCGGAGATGGTTCGTGATGTGTTAGTCATTCCCATTTCAAGTGTCGCATCAGAATGTGCATTCAGTACAGAAGGTCGTGTTCTTGATCCCTTTAGGAGTTCATTAACTCCTAAAATTGTGCAATCTCTTATTTGTGTTCAAGATTGGCTTAGAAGTGAGTCTTTTTCAATCAATATTGTGGAAGATTTAGAGTATATTGAACAACTTTAACTTGGTAAGAATTTGATATTTGTATTAACTATATTGAAAATAATTTTGTTACTTGTGTTTCTTAACAACTAACAAATTCTTTCATATTTTTTTAGATTTTGCTTGTAGTGGGACTGAATCTAGTATAATTGATATATAGTTGCAGCTTGTAAGTTCAAATATCAACTACTGATGTGTGGTAACGAGTAAGTAAAGAACTTATTTACATAACTTGCTTGATAGTTTTATATATTCTATTGTGAAATGTAGATCATTTGTCTAAATAGTTCTATTTTCTCGCAGGTCCATCAATGTTTTGTTTTTTCTTGGTTGCTATCTGCTAGAACATGGGAGCTATTGCAATGGAGGTTGCAAGTTGCAACGATGTTTTGTTGGTTTTCTAAATCTCTTTGTTGCTGGAAGTTGCAATGAGCCAGATAATGATGAATTTAGTTTGTAACTAACTCTATTTTAGTGATGGACACAAGTTTGTTGAACTTTCTAGTGTTGTTGTGATGTTGTCTTGACTTTTGATAGTTTTTTTATTATTACTGATTGAGTCGATATTTAGTTATCACGATGGCCGTTTTACCATTTTTTGCATTAAATTTGGTTAAATTAAAACCGAACCGAAATAAACCGAACCGACTTTATAATAACCGAATTATTTCGAATTTTTTTGGTTTCATATTTGGCTAAACCGGAAACTGAAAAATTGAATCGATATTTACGAACCGAACTGAACCGACCGAACGCCCAGGCCTACGTACAATACATAAATAAATATATAAATATATAGAATAATAAAATAAAATAGTATAATTTAACTTGCTTGTGGTACAATTTTTTATGTTGTGTTAATCCTCTCCAACTATCTCTTCTAAATAAGTGTATTATAAAGAAAGAAAGAAGAGAGAGGAGAAAAAACTAGCCAAGGCACCTTAAAGAAAATTTCATTTATGACGAACTTATTAGATGAAATAATATTAAATGGGTATAGTTTACCTAATTACATTTCATGGGTATAGTTTAAGTTATAGGTATCTTAAATTTTGTATATAATTTTTTTTTTTGTTTATAATTTATAAAAAAAAATTAAAGTGAAGTGTAATTGTAGCGTTAAATAGGGTAACAAAAAATTTAGATAGTGCCACAATTTAAGGTAAACGTCCAAAATTGATTTTTTTTAAAAAAAGAATCCTACAATAATTGAAAGACATTAATTATACAATTTTCTCCTGTATATACAAATTTGAATGCATGTGTCGTGGTTTGTGGGTTGAGATTTTTATATATTCGTAGCGTAATTATATATATAATTTTCTGGGTTGAATGATTTGAATATATGGATTGTATATGGTAAAAAATTATGTATTCTAGTATTTATATACAAATTACTGCAATAATATAAACATTCAAAATGTATATTAATTTTGTGTACACGAAGGCCTGTGAAAAAATTATATATATTTATGAAATTTGAGTATTGTGTTTAGTTTCATTACCTGTAATATAGTTGTATAGGATACGTTTGTTGAAGAAGGAAAAAAATAAAAAAAAATGGATTCACGGCTAGATTTGGCGGTTATCTTTGAAAGTAGAAATCAATACCAGAGGGAGAAGTGAAATTTTTGCCAATTTGAATTTCAAAATTGGATAGAAGGAGTGATTATAGGAGAAAGAGGTGGAATAGGAATAGGAGAGATAACATTGATTTGTATAAAATTATATACAATATCGAAATAAATATTTTTACGATTGGTTAAAATATAGGTGGTGGGTCCCATTAATTATGGCAAAAAAAACTATAATTATATAAAGTAAATAAATTAAACTACACCCTTATTATATAATTCCTTAAGGATGTTTGTCATCCCATGTAATTTTCCCTTAAAAAAATAATTAAGTAAAAAGTTGCAGGGCAACGATTTAAAAAATATATATATAAAAATTGCCAAAGCAACAATTTTCATGAAAAAAATTAAAAACAAATTCTATGAAAGTGTTGGCACAGCAACGATACTAGCGGAAAAAAAAAGAATCGAAACGGCAATGTATCAGAGGGAAATCGCTTTGACAGTAGCGATTTTGCCCTTTTGGAATTTTTGATAATTTTTTGTTTATCTTTTTGACTTCGAGATAAATCTAAAATTAAGAAAAGTATGGTTAATTTATACGTGCATGCACATGTGTATATATATATATATATATATATATATATATATATATATATTATATATATATATATATATATATATATATATATATATATATAATTGGAGTCGCAACCTTTGGAAGTTCCTTATCGGTCATGTATAAAATAAATGAGGATAGTTAATATTTTATGCTACAACTATCGTATAATTGAATTTCCTATCGTTTGTCTCTCTCTTATCGAAAGTTCTCCCATATGCCCTATAAACTATAATCAGGCGATGGCCTTTTAAGGCTTCACTTTCTTTATTTACAAGTTCACACAACTAATGTTTTAGGATGCTAACATTTCATTCAATAAGTAGTAAGTACAAAATTCAAACCAATATCCTCTCAATAGACAAATATTGTCCACCAAAAGAAACGTGGAAAAGAGGTCAAGAGTTTCAAATGTTTTTAAATTCAACATTTTAATATTCATTATGACAAAGGACTAGATAAATTATTCCTTGAGTGCAAAAGTTGGTAAAGAAACAAAAATAAGATGCCTCCTCGTGCTATATTTTTTTTATACATGTATATATTTTGGTCGACAAATGATAAAAAGTGAATCAAAATTTTGCACTAGTACTTAATAAAGTCCTTCATTGTATAAAATATAATCAATCGTTTTGAAAGAAAGCTTCTTTACACTAAGCTAATATGTTATTTCCCTTTCTTAGATCAAGAATAAAAGGTTAATCTTTTAGGGTATATAGCTTTAACTAAGCTGAATAAAATTGGTATCACTTTTTTTTTGTATTTAGATTAAGCTTAAAAAGCTTTGAATTATAACAACCTTATGTGTGAAAACTTAGATAGAAAGAAGAAGAACAAAAGAATATTTGGCCTTTAAGCAACCTTTGTTCCAAGTAATTCTAAAACTCTTATCCTCTTTATGGGTAATTGTGAAATTAAAGTTGTATATATATTTTTTTGTAGATATCAAATTTGTTTTCCTATTGTTGCACAATGGCTGTGACTCATGCTGATCTTGAACCAAGTCGCCCTAGCACCAATTTAGGTAGCAAAATGGGTGCATTTCTTATGGTTTGTCAATACTTTTTGGCCTCTTTTGCTTCATTCTCTCCCTCATTGCTGAGGCTACGCGTTCTCAGGTACGTTTTTATTTTTTATGGCCATATAAAGATATTTATATTGTACCATAATGTTCCGAGTTAATAAAATCACGCATTTTTTAGACATGTTACCTATAGTTATCTTTTAGATGATGTAGTGATTATTAAAAGTTGTTTACATTATCATCAATGTATGGAATTAAGTTAGACTATAGATTTTTTTCTCAAAAATATGGACAAATTTTGTTGAAGTATGTTTTGTTCATATTCAATATATATTCATTAACAGTTTAGAAGTATGAATAAATGTAGATCTTTAATTTAACTTATATTCTCGGGTACGTTTTAATTTCTTTTTTTGACTCATCTTGTATATAATGATGGTATAAAGATTTTTTATACTACTAGTGTTTTAACTTGTTGTAGAGATGCTCCAAATTAATAAATCATGTATTTTTTGGATACATTACCTATAGTTATCTTTCAAGTTATGAAAATAGTTTACATTGTAAAGAATTAATTAGTTAGACTATATTTTCTCTCAAAATATGTACAAATTTTCTTGTTCAAATTTAACTTATATGATTGAGGTTTGTAGGTGAGAATGAGAGGTAAAGATGAATGCACATATAGTGGTAGTGGGAAGACACCTCTGTTGTGTGCTAGTGCTGCTTTTTTTGTTCTGGCTATTGCTATGGTGATTGAGCACACTTACTTGTTGATTGTTGTGAGCAAAACAACTCCTCCTCATGTACTTTATTGGGATCCTAATTCCCCATCTGTCAAAACTCTTGTTTGGCAAGCTGGATTTTTCTTTGTTTCTACCTGGTACGTATGTGGCACCTTTTCTTTTTTAGTAATTCGATAAATAATCTTCCAAGAAAATGTATGACATGTCTAATAGGGTAGTTAATTAATGCATGCATGCTGTGTTTCAATCTTAAACAGGGTTTCATTTGCTGTTGCGGAGATATTATTACTAATAGGGCTAAGTGTTGAGTCCGGACACCTAAGACACTGGGAAACACCAAGAGAAAGTTGTTTAGTACTTGGACAGGGGTTATTCTCTGCTGCTGGAGTTTTTGGCCTATTGACAGTTTTCTTGGCTGCTGGTTTATACATCACAGCTCTCCGTGCACAACGACTCTTACTTCATCAAGAAAACATTAGTCGTCAAATCCTGGAAACCTCTATGCTTTTTGCATCTCCGCCAAGATCTCCTCGAACAACCATTAGACCTGTTCCTAATGAAAATCCAATTTTAAGAACAGATCAGAGTAATATTGAACATGAAACTACTTCACTAGCACAGTACTTATCTGACTTTGACAAGTACTTGCACTTGGTTTGAAGGAAACCACAACATATGAGTAAATTGTAAATGCATATACTATGTGTGATCTTGAATGTGTGGGCAGAAAATCTTGATTCCACTGCAATTCATCATGTAGCTGAGAAAAAAAAACATATAGCGTGTGTTTTTTCTGTTTCCTAACAAGATTGATTTGTATATAATTTTTACCAATCTTTTTTTGGTTTATGGACATAACTGTTTCTAAGTGTAACTACTTCACATTCTTCATATTGATACCAAAAATACAGTTCTATGTAAGGGGGGCTTTCACTTTTATACGATTACTCGTTGTAGGTGTTTCTTAATATCCTGAAAATAAGATATGATACCTACATAATGATAACTTGGTAAAATCATGCGAAGATATTTATACTATCTTAAACTTGAAACAATATATATATATATACCATGAGGCTTGAGCCAAATACAATGGTGTTACGGATATGCTTCACAGATAAAGGAGCAAAAGACTTTTGACAGGTCTGGAACAAAAAAATGATAGGCAAAACCATGTTTATACAGTTACAAGAACATCTTCTGGTTGATGAAAACTCGTATCTTCAACTGTAGAATCAGCTTAACCAGTTGTGAATCAGCACATTGTTGCATTCTTTTCTTTTCACAAAACTGTACAACTGCATCAAAAAGCCTGAAATTGGAAGGGAAGGAATAAGAAAAAGATAAAACTGTTTTTTTTTTAAAAGAACTTCTTTCATGTCTAAAAAGCAGCATTTTGTAAAGTTTGTATTCAGTATAAACAACTCAATTGCAACGTAGTAGTATCAAATGAAAGTATAATAGTATAATTTGGTTAAGAGTGTCGCCAGTTAATAATAGTAATACGAATTATATCTAGTTTGCTTCATTGGTAATATCATTAACAAGGAAAACAATTACAGTAGTAGTTATGAATACATCTTTTAGCATCTTCAGAAAAAAATCTTACTGATTGTATGATTGTGTACCTGTCATAAAGCACCTCACAATAGGATGGCTTCAAAATTATGTCCCAACAGGTTTCATCAATTCGCAACCAAAAAAAAAAGCTCCAACTGATCTGACGAGAAAGAGATAAGGTTTGATCCATTTTTAGAAAACAGACAGTTAACAAAATACACTAAACAAGTCTGGTTGCTTCATGTACCAGCAAACGAGAAAAAAGCATACCTTCATCGTGCAGGGAAGCATGTCGTAGGCACCACACGTGGTGCATGAGATAGTTTTTTCAAATATATGACAGAGATTCTCATGCTGAACCATGGCTTCTAGTATGTTATCATCTGACAGAGGATATGAAGGATTCACCTGGCAAGTATTCACTTCATTCCTAGACAAAAGTACGTCTGAATGATACTTTTTCCTCGTCTGTTGTTGGATCTTGTCAACCTCCCATTTTGATATCACTGGACAGTAAACATGCACAACTCTAGTCTGCCCATTCCTGTAAGCTCGACTGATGGCTTGCTGTTCTACTGAGGGGTTCCAGAGAACGTCAAGCAAAACCACTCTTGAAGCCCCTACAAGACTTATCCCGCTTCCGAACATGCTTTTATTGATGCAAGAAGCACTTTTACATCACTCTTAGGGTCATTCAGAGAGTTTATTGATATCTGCCTCCCGCTTTACGTCAAGTTTACCATCCATATAGAGAATCTCTCGGCCTGTAGTCCAGTTGAAGAGAGAATTAAGCTGCTCCTTGATCAGCTTTAGAGGATCAAGTAACTGGCTGAATATTATAACCCTCTCATTCAAGCCATCACAAATCTGATCAGTTCAACAGCAAAAATTTCATTTTTACTCCAGCATTTGGATCCAATCGGCATCCTCTTTCTTTTAACTGGCTTTCTAAGTCAGAGAACTCACTCCTATTTGCCACTAACGAAGGGTGAACAGAGATCAGAGACACCGCATTTTGTTTTGTAAAAGGAGCCTGGGTTCTCAGGAATTCTCTTAAGCAGCTCCTTCTGCAAATCTGTGGGTTTCAAGTGTATCACAGTGTCCCTTATACCCGGAGGCTTTCCTTCTTTACATTTTCACCGCACATTCGTGAACTAGTGGTGCAATCATATCCCTAAGCTCTTCCAAGGCATGGACATTCTTGTCAATGCAATGCTAAGAGAAGTCCATTTAAGCTCCAATCTGCAGCAAATTTGGACTAACTACAGAGAGGGTTTGTACAACTCTTTGATATTATTCTGGAAGGGAGTTCCAGACAAAGTATACGCTTCTCTGTTTTCTCCACAACCCTTGCTCAAAGCTTGCCACATAAGACTTTGATCATTCCGAGCAGTGTGGCCTTCTTCAAGGACCAGAAGACCAGGTAATTTGAGAAGTATTTCTCTAATCTCTTTGGCGTAACCATCCCCATCTTCTCCGTCAAAATCCTGAACAAGTCATAGCTAATTCCCAAGACACTCTTACTTTTAGCCCAGGATCTTAGCTTCACCATGCGTATAAGCTGTGGATCTCTTTTTCCAGCACGGGATAAACAGTGGAAGACACTAACAGTAGCTTCATCTTCCTCGAAAGAGAATCTTTGTTGTTCAAGTTGTGGAAGGGAATGTCCACCTCCCATTTCTTGAACTCGGCTTCCCAGTTAAGAAGCAAATTTGGCTGGAGCTATGATCACAGGGCCGACACTTTGGGAACTGCTTCAGAAATGCCTGAAGAAAGACTATAGTCAGACGGGTTTTGCCAGTGCCAGGTGGATGCGAGATTATGCATCCCCCCTACTACCAGATAGAGGCTCTCTGATTTTCAAGAATTATGTCTCCAGCAATATTCTTCCACATAAACTCAAATCCTTCCCGCTGATGAGGGTACATTGTTGCTTTGGCATTCATGGGGACTAAATCCCACACGTTCCTTCCACATAAATAGCAGAATCATCGACTGCAGAAGAATCATAATATCTAAAGCCGCCAGCATCCAAAAGCAATGATGAATCTCCAAAATACTTTCTTCCATACCTCCCTCGGGTTCTGTCAGCCTGCAGATAACATGTCAAAGAATTTAAGAGTGAACAAAACCTAAATTGGAGAGCAGAGTTTATAAAATCAAATGTAAGGATGGAAAGAATATGTAACCAGGGGTGTTAAGTATAAAATACAACTGTATGGAATAAGGAACTATGCCAGAAATTTGTCTGGAATCAGCAAAGGAGTACACGAATGGAATATTACTTTTAGAAGGCTGCTGCATGATGGGGAGTTGGAAAGAGTTGATGAATTTTTCAAGATCTTGGAATGATTCCAAGGGTTCAAAGACACTGAAGATTCACTTAAATGGAAGCCCACTAGTAAAGGAACTTATTCTGTATGCTCAGCTTATAACATTCTGATTAGGCACAGACAATCAACTAATCAGTAGCCATGGAGATCCATTTGGAAGATGAAGGCTCCTTTTAAATGGTATGCTTTTCTTTTTTGGCTAATAGCAAGAAATGCTTGTCTCACACGGGATAAACTTCAAAGAAGTGAATTCCAACTGTGTTCTAGATGCTTTTGTGTGGAGCTACTGGTGAAAATAATAGTCATCTACTCATTCATTGTCCTGTTACTGGACAATTATGGCAACTTTTCTTGAACATGGTATTAATCAGATGGTCAGTGCCAGCAACAAGTGTTGCTTTGCTGAAATGTTGGAACCAGAATGATGAGGCAGTAAGTCAGAAAATTGGTGGAAACTCGTCCCTGCTTGCATATGGTGGACCATTTGGAAGGAGAGAACTATAGAGCTTTTGAAGACGAATATAATTTTTTGGAGAAAATCAAGATGAATTGCATATTTTTGCTTCATTTTGATGTATAGAAAGTTATGCTGATGAGGCTAAATCACTAGTTGATATGATAGAATCCTTATGAAGCAGTAGCCTAAGCTTGGTTTTGGGATTTTGTGAAGTCTTTTGCACTGTTATGGTATAATTTAAAAAAAAAAAAAACGTGTACATATATAGTCATTACCAGACCAGTTTCAAAAAAAGAACCTCAACTATTTTGCGACAAATTTCATTTACTGCTATAAATCTTTAGCATGTCCATTTAATTGAAAGAGAAAACATTAGGATGTAACAAACTGTCAAAAGTTCCACATCCAGAACTTATTACAAATTTCTTAGGCATAGAACCAGCTGCATTGCCCCTATTCTTAACATGCACTATGTCAAGCACACTTCCGTTCTCAATTATCCTAACCGCTAAAAAGCATCTTGTAAATTGGCATGCACAAATAGAGCAAAAACTAGTACTAAATACAGTTATTAATATAAAAGATGAATCTGTTAAAGTAATAACAATAGATCCTGTAAATTGTGTTTTTAATTGAAAGGTAAGTGCTTGAAAGGAACAAAACTCGTATACTTACAAAAGAAGGGAAGATATACTTGATCTCCAGATGCACATGTGAACAAACTTTACAAATGAGTCCAATTTGTTCATCTAGAACAAGTTGGTGGTTCCCCATCTGACAGTCACTGACTTTTGGTCCCTGCATTGGCAAAGCAGATGAATTTGTGAAGCCAATACATGATTCTAAGGTACACATGTCCATTTCAGCAAAAAGATCTTCAATTTCCTTTGCCATTCTTGTTTCTCCAGGGGAGAGGCTCCTCGTCTTCAAACCGGAATATCAAAGGAAGTGGTTCTTTGACAGGAACCTGTTTCTTCTCTTCAGGAGAAGTAATTTTATCAGGATTATCGCCATTTATTATAGAATCAACAACGAACCTCAAATTCAGAATCTTTAAGAATCTTCTTCCGAATTCTTCTATCCTTTTGAATAACATCCTTTTGTTCCTTTTGAACAACAGCATTTTGCACCGACTCACCAGCCTCTTCAGACGACGAGGATATAGACCCTTCGTCATCACACTAAGAACAACCGGTCTACTACAACTCTTCCACGGTTTAAACATTTTCTTTTTGGACTTGGATAGTGAGCGTGGCCGAAGAAGATATGCTCGACGTCTGTGCTTTTCATTCGCAACAGCAAGCTGAGGTACTAGCCTCCCATTTGACTCCTTTTCCCTTCTTCCTTGGATTTCTGCTTAGTAGAACAGCTCAAATCCATCTTCTGATTCCATTCTTCCATCATAGTCATTATCAAACCACTTCTGATATAATCAGATCCTTTTCCCTTTTCATTGTTCTGTTCTGCAACACAATTCAGATCAAGAACATTATCTTCTGATACCTTTCTTCCATCATAGTCATCATCAGAACCACTTCTCATATCATCATAATCCTTTTTTGATGCCTTTACTCCATCATTGTCATCATCAGAATCACTTGATGTTGATGATTCATGCACCCGGTAATCCTTGTCTTCGGGGCGATCATTATCCTCATCACTTGAAGCTTCAGATTCTGACTCAGAAGAATCAGTTGTATCACTAAACTCTTGTTGTGATTTTAAAGGATCAACAAACTCCTCTGATTTCTCAATATCAACCTGCTCCTCTGATTTACGCGACTCACTGGACCCATAGTCCTACACATGCTCGAAGTAGATGAAATAACATCATCTGCTTCATTCAACATACCACTCCTTAACCCAACAGAACCCACATTGGACAAAGACCCTGAACCTGATCCGCTATTTACAATACAGTCTGCAGCATCATCCCTAATAAAAACAACATCAGAATCCTTCTCCAAATCATCTTTATCACCATCATCAGAATCAGATATTTCTGAAGGCCTTTTCATGACAGACTCACAAGTTCCTGGACTTAACTTCCTCTTACCACTATCCACCTTCTTTTTTCCTTTTCCCAAACTTCTCACCATACTTCCACCACAAGATGTGTTTTTTTCTTCCACCTTCATTCTCTTTTCCTCACATGATCATCCTCTTCAATATTCACACAAGTAGTAGTAGTAAGAGAGAAGAGTGGTAGTATTACCTTTTTTCATTCAACTTGTTCCTCTTCTCAATAAACTCAACACAATATTTCAGAAACTGTTGTCTTGTCCTCCTCCTCGGAACAGACGACCCATCCCCTGAATCCATCTTTCTAAAATACTGCACCTAAGTCAAAAAAAAAAAACACAATTTTGTTAATCAAAATGCTAAAGCACATTCACATATTCTTCGTAATCACAATAAAAAGAATCACACAAATACTTACCTGAAGAAAAACCCTTCAATTCTTGAAACTGTAAAAAACAGAGACTGATCAAATAGACGTGACACAAGAGAAAAGAGGGGGATTGGGCGGGGGGGGGGTAATTGGTTTAGGTAAGGAAGAGAAAAGAGAGGGAATTTAATTATATCATTTTTTTCAATTTTTAAAAGCAGAGTTAAATACTGAAACGGGAACAAGAAAAAAGGGGATTGGGTTAGGTTGTTTGTTTACGTATTAAGAAGCATTTAATGTTTTAACAGCTGTAAATTAAAATTAAAAAAGGAATTGGATTACTTGTAATAGAGTCTAATCATATTCGGTAGGTTACAGTTTTATAGAGTAGCTTAATCATTTTTTTTTTGGGTAAGAGTATCCATTGATCCGAAAAGAATTGATTTGTTTACTACCTAGGGAAAGTAAATTTAAGAGTTTTGCTTCAAAAAAAGATCATCTTTAATTCAAAGAATATTGCTAAATGGCGGGATATATTTTTGGCAGGAATTGACATGACAATGCTAAATAACAAAATAGTCTTTTGGCTATTGATTTCAAAATCACTTAAATTTCTATCTTTTTTCGGCCTACGTGATAATAATTGAAATATCAACACGCGTTGGGCAGATAGTGTCACGTAGGCCGAAAAGGGGTAGAAAATTCTTTATAAAATAAGTTTATGGTGATAATAGGACCTTAGTATATATAAATGTGTCTCTGAGATTTCCGACATATGTTAAGGGATACTTGTGCATTTTTTTTATGGTATTATTACCTCAGTGATTACATGAATTTCAATTCCAGGTGACTTTCCAAACATACCCTTAATGAATTTCAAAGAGTAATAAATGAAATTATCTAGACGTAGATACACTCCTTAATTTCTGCATTATATTAAGGATTTGATTAGTTTAAATTTTCATAATTAATTATCCATATATTATGAAAATCCTCAATTACTCATTTAATTAAGGAAATTAGTTACAACCCATTCAATTCAAGCTATCGAATACATATATCTGACAAATAATGGTATATGTATGCACAAGGATGAAATAACACAAAAATTAATGTTCAAAACTATCAGAACCCTAATAATTAAGACCTAAACTAGTAGATTTATATAGTTTGTGTTTGAAGTGTTAAGGTGAGAAAGCCCAAAAAGTTTTAAAAGGAAAAATGCCTTGAAAATTCGTTTAAAATGAAACCCAAATTAGATTATATGTTTAACCATTCTCAATATCAAATCAATTCAAATGTGACCCAATTAACCGTCCAAAGTCCGTCCAATAAAAAAGTAACCCTAATATGTACTTAGAAGCTAGGTTTTCTCTTGTGTTGCGTGATCGGTACGTCATCAAAGACACAATTCTAATACAAGTGTCGATCGACCGTACCGTATAGTAACCCAACCAAGGGTTTGAATCGTTTCCACAGGGAGTGATTGTGAGATTTAGTAGAAAAGTAAAAATCTAGTTCTAACTAGTTATAGTTATAGACATTATCCAATAAAAACATATTAAATCAAGAGGTGTCACTAGTAAGTAAAAAAAAAAGTGCTAATCAAGGAGAGAGATTTTTGGAGTGCGATAGGATTACGAGATAAACGAGATTATTGGGTACATGCTTTTGATAGAAGAATCATAGAATAATTGCGATTAGGCTAGACTTTAAGGGGGATACACGCTCTCTCTCGAGCAACTTACCCCGTTTCAAATGGGTTCCTCTCCGACACCCACTTGCCGCATGAAACACAACCTCCGCTTTAACCCACTCATCCTCTCGATTTGAGTGTGTGGTGTGAGACTAGGGTTCATTCTCTCGAGCTGAACTTCATGTCAACCCACTCCAACCGGCGATCAATTTAGTAGTCTTAGTTTTTCAACTTCTCTCTCGAGCAAGCCAAAACACTTATATGAGATTATATTTACAAGTACAACCTCATTAGATTCATTCACAACTACTAAACAAAATCACAATTAAACTACTGAACTACCAAAACAAACCCCACCACCACTAATTGATAAAATATTCACAAAAAAGAAAACACCCCAAGAATTGAGGTTTTTGTTAGACATGAACAAGAGATAGAAATTTATACCAAAATGAGCTTGCATTCAAATGGGTATGAAAATTTAAGTCTTGTTACAAGACAAAAATGAAGAATCCAAGAGACCAAACTCCAAATCTTCCAGTGTGCAGAGCCCTGAAGGAAAGGATCAAATTTGTCACGACTCAGATTCTGGGATTCGGATCGCAACCAGCGTCGTTGACCTCTCAAAGGTCGTAGACAAGCCTCATCTTGCATTCATCTAGTTAAATTTGCGGAAAACTTAAAAAAATTTATATGTATGAAGTATACATAGACTTCATATAATTATTAACTAGATACATCATATACTAAGCTCAACATAAGAGAACAACCATCTAACACAAAAAGATTAATTCGAAACTGAAGATGAATATATCATAAGTACTTGCCAAACACGGCCTTATTACAAAGCTTCGAAATGAAAGTACGAAAAAAACGCTAGGGACAACATCCACTAGATTTGTCTAACACTAAGGCTAGACTAACACTAAGGCTAGACTAAAACTGTAGCATCCTCGAAATTAAGAGGACCTACCAAATGGTCTGGAGAAACGCTGGTGTCCAAACCGTTGCAAGAGTCGTCAATCTGTCCCTTAACCTGCATCTATAAAATAGTAAATAGTAGGGGTTAGTACACCACTTATACTAAGTATGGGTGTATGCACACATACACATAAGGCTATGCATGATCAAGAAAGCTCTTCCTAAACAACATGCTATTTCTGGAAAGCCTAGTGACTAGACTTTCCTAAATCATTAGATGTGAATTGTGGTATGAATATGATGTATTTTAATGCATTCAAAGAACACAACTCATTTTCTGTCTGATTACAAAACATTAGTATCATCCACATAATTTTAGAACAACTCGAGCGAAGATTTAAAAATTGGATAGTCCAAACCCGAGAGCCCTATTTTTGACACTTAGATTATTTTTCACACTGTTTCTCCTTCTTGTTATGTAGTTCAATGATCTCCTTTAATCATATGTTTCACTTACAAGTGTGATGGTTCATTATAGTCCCATACCTACAATGAATCGAGTAAGCAATTCACATGACGAAGGAGATGACTTGGCTACTCTACTTTAGATTCTTCATTCTTATTTCCTTTGGGTATGATTATATATATATGCCAATATTTATTGGCTATGCCCATTTTTTAGTTGATTTATAATCCATGCTCCATTATTGTCTACCTTACTTTCAAGCTAATTATTTTATTCTTAAATTGGGTATGAATATATTTATAAGCCAGTCTTTATTGGCTATGCCCATTAATTGGTTATTAACCCTGTTTATATACCTTGAGGCATCTATTCATACTCCAATATTGGCACAAGCCTTAGTTTATTTTTCAGTCTTTTTCTTCTTGTTGTTGAGTAGTTCAATAATTCTTTTGATCCAATGTTTTACCTACAAGTGCAATGATTCATTATAGTCCCATACTCACAATGAATCAATATAAGTAATCCAAGGACTAAGGAATGATTTCCCTACCTTATAGTGAGTCATTCTTTACACTATATATTCATTACCTTTCATAAGCAATTCTCGATTGATCATGCCATTGATTTCATTACTTTCATGTTTTATATATTATACATTTCATATAGATAAGACATCTCAAGTGAGGGCCCAACATATGGGACCTCAACCCGAGGGTCTTCTTTAGCAAACACAGAGTCTGCTTCATTCATTCATTCGTACTTCACATTATTCATTTCATTCATTCGTAGGCTGATGTAAACACCAGCTATACCTAAGATGAAGTTTAAGAATCTCATCGGAATCATGAAGTGCAATGACCAAGAATGACCTAATGTCATTACTTGAATCTGATTTCACATCCTGATTGTCTTGCACAAACACCTTCGGTATCATTCATTTCATTAGCTTTCATACTTTGAGGAACTCCAACCTTAACTGACATAGATCATGTGAGCATCATGAAATCTAATGTCTACCTCATACCAAAAAGAGGTGGAATCACCGGCCAAATTGACCCAAAACATGCTAGCGTACATGGGAATTTAACCCCGCCAGATCCCTATATTGGTTGTATAGGCTCGAAGACTAGGAGATATAAGGAGACTCATACCCGGCATGAACCTTCGCCCTCCCTGAAGGCATCAACCTCTCGAGAAAGAGGATCATAGCTATCCTATCGGTGCTCACTATAAAGTTCCATTACATCATCAACTCATATGTCATGGAAGCTGGCTTCTAGTATGAGGACATCATAGCTCAATAGATAATTTCTCATCTCATCATTAGTATTAAGTATACATTAATCTCAATACTTTCGTTGGAGTGTTCATAGAGACTGGTCTTTTCTTTAGCTTTACACTCTCATAGGTGAGTACGTTTTGGTAACATTTACTTAGGCTCATTTGATATTGCTCTCGTCTTTCACATCATCCTCTTTATCATGTGTCATCTCATCACTTCCGTTACACATTAGCTCTATTTGTCTTTCTCAATTACATTCACTACTACTTTGCTCTTTCAGTTGAACTGTCTTTACTGTTTATTCATTTCTCATCATCTTCTATTGTACTCAAAAGCATTATGGGGTTTGCTTCTAGATTGAGATTTACTTACTCTATTGATGACGGTCATCCTTACTTTACATTGATGAAATGTGAATTTCCCCTACATATCATCCTTTCTGTTAATGAGCGACTCACAACACTTCTAACACCTTCATAGGCGAGTTTTCTTTTAACATAGTAGCTTTTATGTTAAGTGAGGCTTGTCTCACTTCCTTTAACACCCCATTCTGGTCACTTACATACTTTAGACCCCTTTAATTATGTTATAACTCATGTTACTTTCTTAATTTCTTAAGTACTTCATATCATAGTTATTATCTGACACTCATGGAACACTTCATTCAATTGAGTGTTTGATGTAGTCATATTTCTTCTTTAAAGCATGTTGGGAGTTGTCCCAATGAGTGGCATGCCCTTGATTTGGGTTCATTGAATTAGTTTAGAAGTGCTTATATTATCATTTGATACTCTAACTACACAATGTTGACATATTATTAGTATTGCCTCAACGTTTGAATATTTAAACTACATAACCATTTTTTGTTAGCATGTGTCAATCCTACGTATGTTTCATATTTAAATTTAATATGTATGAACCATTAGCCAATCTTTTAATTATTTAACATAATATTATAGCCATTTACATATCATCACTTTTTGAATGTATTGTTAGCCATTTTTTTGCATACGATTAATATTGGCATAAATAATTGGGCATAGATTTCATAACCATATTTGTTGGCAATAAGCCAATTTTCATATGCAACATGCTGAAGTTTTTATACGTTATACATTATTTCATCAAAAAACCATACACATTAAGATCATCCAGCACCACATACCAACAACATGATTGCTAACCTATTCAATATTGAAATGGAAACAAGGATACTAGGGAAAAGAGTTCGACAAGAACGACGGGAAATAATTCTAGTTTTCATGATCTTTAAATCATTCGAAAGAAAGTTCTCTTGGAGAAAGAAGTCCAGGAGAGAAACCCATACCTTATTTAGAACTTGATCTACGAAGACCACCTTGAACAAAACCTTGAAGAAACCTTGAAATCGCCCTAGAGGAATCGATAAATTTTTCTGTTTTTCTTTCGTTCGTTGCTTGCTGTTTTTGCGTCGCCTTTTCTATGAGTTTGAACGTGATTTTTTTGGTTTAAAAACTGATATTGAATGATAAAACTTAGGTTTAATAAGTTAATTTAATAAACTAATTAACCAATTACCAAAAAGCCCCTCCTAAGTTGATTAAACATAGGAGAACATAACACTTAGTCAAATCTGGAAATTGGTGTTGACTACGGTTTTGGTCAACATTTTGACTTTATATTAATTAATTAAATCCTTAATTTAATTAATTTAGGTACCTAGGGTAAGTACTAAAGTACCCCTAAGTAATTGGAACCAAAATTAAGCTTTTTGGACCATCCTAGGTTAAGTACTAGGATGTTTCTTGAGTTGTACTAGGTTAGTGTAAGAATTTCGTTTTGATCATTTAAACTAATTAATTAAATTTCTAATTTAATTAATTAGGTGACCTAAGGTAATTACTAAAGTACCCTTAATTCGTTAGGACCATAACCAATCCTTTGAACCATCCTAGGCTAGGTACTAGGTTGTCTTTTTCTTGTTTTAATCGAAATCTGGATATTGCTTGGTGATTTCGGTTTTGCCCCTTTAAATTAATTAAATGAGTTGCTAAATTAATTAATAAGTATCCTAGAGTAATACTAAAGTACCCTTAAGTCGTTAGGACTATAACTAACCTTTTGGGCCATCCTATGTTAGGTACTAGGTTGTCTCTTTAACTAGTACTAGGTTAGTGTCAACCCGATTTTGGTACTAGGTTGTCGGGTGCACTAATGGGTCCAATTCGGTTGGTTATTTAGTTATTTAGGGCAGTAGGTTAGAGTCTAGAATTTTTAGGGAGGCTAGGCCCCACATGGAGTGGTCCCTTGTGCACGTTTTCCCTTTAACTACCCTAACCGAATTCGGTTAGGGTGGTCCCCTCTTCACATGTCTTGCACATGTGCTTGCACATGGGTTGGTTGCACTTTCCTAACTAACTATTATTTATGGATTATTTGGGAATGTTACTTATTGTCTAAAGGATCCTCGCTATGTCCTTGAGCACTACTTACTCTACATGATCATTTTAATTGATCATGTGACATGATATCTAGGCTTGACACTTGGATGCTTCATACCTTTTTTTGTGAGTTAAGGAAAAAACATTTTAATTTAGGGGATTCTTTGCAGGTACATTTCTAAACAAGCTTGGACTATATTTTGCTTATTTGGGTATATATAGAAATTGGCTAACACCCCTCGGCCATTTTTCTATGCTATGCCCAATATTTCTCAATATTGGGAATTGGAATGCCTATATATCCCCAATACATATTCTAACGGACTTACTGGCTCTTCACTAGACATATGATTTTCCAAAATGTTACAAAATTGGCGGTGAAAAGGAGTAGTCGACGCATCGCCGAAAAGCTTCGCGAAGCAGTACCTTATCACCAGTGATCCAGAACACAAAGATGCTTGGACTAAGCGCAAGACAACGATGAAGTTACCAAAGGGTGAATCATTGATTTGATCAATGATTCCGACTAACTACGCCGAGTAATCTGCTACAACACTAATATTTTAAAACTGCAAATACTTGTTGAAAGTTTTAGCATAGTATCAAATTTTATTAATTTTTTATAAGATTTTATAGAGTTTTATCAAATTATTAATTTTAGAACTTCTATTTTTGAGCTCTAAGTTTGAGAGGTTTTTTGGAGAAGAAATTGAAGATTTAAAGGATTTCATCTCCAAGGATTACAATCATAATTCATAGCCTTTTCATTTTTCAAAGTATAAGAAGTAAATTACATTTTTTTCTGTTTGAATTATAGAGTTTTGTTCATGTTTTAGGTAAATCTTGAATAACACGTGATTTTTACGTACTTTTTATTCTTCTACAATAAAAAATTCAGCATATCTAAATACTATATGCCTGTGAGTCGTTATAGATGTTGGATATAATTTTGTATCAACTAAACACAACAAAATAAGCTTACTATAGAAATTCTCAAAAGATATTTTCATGGTGTCCGTCTAATTCATTGAACATGTTTATTATCTGAATTTTCTTAAAAATCATATATTAGGACTCTCTAAAAATATCAATACGATTTAAGACCTGATTATTGCCTTACGATATATATGCTTTTAAAATCGTACATAACTCGTTTTCTCTGTATTTTGATGACTACATTAAAATTTATTTTTGAAAAATATCACAACTTTTAAAAAACTCATTAGTTATATCTTTCCCCATCCCAAGCCAACCCCTAACTACTTTTTTTTTTAATGATATTTCAAAAATTTAAATCATTTTTACACCACCTCTATTCTATCCCCTAAAAAAACTATTTTCTTAAAATTAGTTTTTGAAAAATATTTCAACGACGGAAGTCTAGGTCGTGGCCTAGTTTTAATATCAGGGTCAGATCCTAAATCAATTATGCAGATTGATTATTTTAAGGTCAAAAATTATTTTTCTAAAGAGTAAATTCTAGTCTCAAATAAAAAAATAAAATTATTTCTGAAATTTATTTTTCATTCATCAATCAGATATTAAATTATTTTTATCATCAATCAAACATGTGAAAATAAATTGAAAATCTACTTGCTTTCTAAGAAAACATTTTGGTTGATACCAAGCATGAGCGGGTTTGGGGGTTGTGCAATGAACCAAAAGCAGATGCAGAGAAAAACTTGGGCTTAATTAAGCCCACAAAAAGAGGGGAGACCCGGCCCATGAACAGAAGAAGACTAGAAGAGGAACTCTGTCCCAAAACCCTCGTCATTCACGGTCTCCTCTCCAAATATATTTGGTATATATAGTCTCTCTCTCTTTCTCCTTCGATTCAATTATCATTGTAGGGTTTTCTGTAATTGCTTTTACTATCTCATCTCTCTTTTGCAGTTTTCATTCTCTATACCATGTCTCTGAGGCCAAGTGATAGGACCGAGGTTCGTAGGAACCGATACAAGGTTGCCGTTGATGCCGACGAAGGCCGCCGCCGGCGAGAGGACAATCTGGTTGAGATCCGTAAGAGTAAACGAGAAGAGAGCTTGCTCAAGAAGCGTCGTGAAGGCCTTCAAGCCCAACAACAACAGTTCCCTTCTAATCTTCAAACTTCCACCGTTGAAAAGAAGGTCAGTTTTTTTAAAGTATAATCTGTCTAAAATGATGATATCTTATCAGGAGTAAAGTGAAGTCTCCTTGATCATTTGTTAAAAAAATGATTTTAATCAGAAATCCATGACTTGATTTGGTTTTGGGTCGTTCTATGTTTTGTATTTGTTTGTTGATATGGTTTTCAAATGATAAGTAATGGTTGCTTTACAGTTGGAAAGTCTTCCATCAATGGTTGCTGGTGTTTGGTCAAATGATAACAATATGCAGTTGGAGGCGACCACACAATTTCGTAAATTGCTCTCTATTGGTATGACTAATCCTGCTCCAGCTTCTGTTCTATTAATTTTATTCAATTTTCCTTTTAACTTACATGCAAACTTTGATCAACAGAAAGAAGTCCTCCTATCGAGGAAGTTATTCAATCTGGTGTTGTTCCTCGTTTTGTTGAGTTTCTGATGAGGGAAGATTTTCCACAACTCCAGGTAGGGAGTGATGTGTGCCTTTAGCATTTTGTGGTTGTAGCTTCTTCATTCACGCTCGATTTACTTATGGTTTTGTGTTTGTAGTTTGAAGCTGCTTGGGCGCTCACAAACATTGCGTCTGGTACCTCAGAGAATACCAGAGTGGTGATTGACCATGGCGCTGTGCCAATTTTTGTAAAGCTTCTGGCTTCTCCAAGTGATGATGTTCGTGAGCAGGTATGTTAAAAGATTGGCAGACACCTATACTGTATAGACTGAAGTTATGTTGATTAGTAAACTGATTGTATTTTTTTTCCAATTATAGGCTGTGTGGGCACTGGGAAATGTTGCTGGTGACTCTCCTAGGTGCCGTGATCTTGTACTTAGTAATGGGGCGTTGATTCCTTTGCTGTCTCAGTTGAATGAGCATGCCAAGCTTTCAATGCTGAGAAATGCTACATGGACCTTATCAAACTTTTGTAGAGGCAAGCCTCAACCTCCATTTGAGCAGGTTGGCTGTTGTCTTGTTGGAACTTTTTTATGCTTGCAGTTATTTGATTCAAAATATTGTGCTTTTCTTAATCCTTCAAAATGCCTCATGTTGATGGTCATCTTATTTGGTAAAATGAAATGACTTACTGAATGCTTTGCATGATTGATGACAATACATTTATCAGGTGAGACCAGCACTTTCAGCTCTTCAGCGGCTTGTTCATTCAAATGATGAAGAGGTTCTAACAGATGCATGCTGGGCACTTTCTTACCTTTCTGATGGTACAAATGACAAAATTCAAGCTGTCATTGAAGCAGGTGTTTGTCCACGTCTGGTCGAACTCCTCATGTGAGTGGAGTGTTCTAATTTCCTCAGTTGAACTACTTTCTTATTTTTATTTTTTTATATATCTAACGTTTGATTGAATCTGGTGTATATGTCAATTGATCCGCAGGCATCCATCTCCTTCAGTACTCATCCCTGCCCTCCGTACAGTAGGAAATATTGTTACAGGAGATGACCTCCAGACTCAGGTATGTAGGCTTAATGAGCTTTTAGAAGCTTTCAAGGTTGAATCCAAAGACTTTAATGAATTGGCCAATTAAAAAAATAAAAGCAAAATGATTGAATGGTGGATGCATCTAAGGCATGATTTATTGAAAAGATATTTCAGCATTCCTAGAATCAGATCTAATTTGATTGTTGTTAGTCCATTTCTCAATTTTACATCATTGTGCTTTGTTTCCTCCTGCACTTGTCTGGTTCCTCTGTGCTGTCTGAGCAATCTAGAGCGATCTAGTACAGACTTCAATCATAGCTGTCATTTTATTGCCTTACACAGCTGCTCTTTGTGTACAGTTTTGTGGAGAAGATAAATACATTTTTATGTATTGTAGTATTATTAGTCAGTAGCATGCTGGTCTTGTTCCCATTCTATATGCACACCTTTTTTTAGCTTCAAGAAAAATAGGCTAAGCCACATTAGGGGGACAGGATTCATCAATTAGCAAACCTTAACCCTATCTTTGTGATGCAGCAAAGATATTAATTACTCTGTTCCAAATAAATTAATGAAGCTAAGGTCTAGAAATGGAAATTAGCTGTTGGCATTTGGAACTGTATAACTGGTGTTTTATCCCACAAAATACAACCACTACAAGAATAATGAAGAGGATACTGAAATGTTGTAAAATAGATTTGGGCTTGTATTCTATTTTGTATTGAAGTGCCTTTTCTCAAGTCCTTTTTAAGATAATAATTACTGAACTCCCAAAACTAAAAATAGTAGTTACGGAAATTTTTTGCTGGTGCTTGCTGTTTGCTTCATTATTTCAAGGCAAGTTTAGTGTTCGGGTACATTTTTAGTGTTACATTAACTTAACCCCTTTAATTTTTAACGACAGTAGAAGAATGTCGTCTTTGATGTAAGTTGGTAATAAGCAGTGGCAGATCTAGAATTTTCATTCAGTGGGTTCGAAGAATAAAGTATAAACTTGTGAATAAGCTAACATAACACAATTTCAAGAAGTAGTAGTATATAGTTTATAGGTACAAAAAGTTAGTTCTGTTACAAGAGACCTTTTAGCACGTTTGGATTTTCTTGGGTTTAAATAAAGAAAACGTGAAACATTGGTCCCGAATTTAAATGAAGAGAATTTAAAAATAGAACATGTTCACAATGGGATTCGAACCTGGGACGTGTGGGTCAATTTAAATGGAGATCTACCACTATACTACAACTTGCTCAAAATTAATATATCTACATAAATATAAAAATTACTTCATATAAATAGTGTAATTTTTTTCTTTTGGATGAACCCCCTGGAACCCATGTAGGTCCGCCCCTGGTAATAAGAAATTGCAAGATGTCTAGATTTAGTCTGAAATGCCCAGAGTTTGTGCTTTACGATCTCGTTTGTAGCCTTATACTTCTGTAAATTATTAATAACCTGAAGAAATTATACGTTCATGAAAATCGTAAATTACTCGACAAGTATTTCCCAAGCTATGTGATTGTTTTGCAAAACATGAGTGAAGTTATGTAGTATTGTTTGAAACGAGAATTCAGTTTTGTTTAGCAGGGTAACTTTTTGCACATCCAGTTCTTTCAGAAACCATGTTTTAAAGGGAAATAATTTAATCACCCTTGTAGAATGACAGTATCTTTGGATTGGTTTGCTGGAGATCATGAATTATATATGTCTTCCTTTACTGTCTTGTACAACTTCTATTGTATCACCCATCCTTCAATTTGTGGATGAATGCATTGTGCAAAGACCACATTGGAAAATGATTTTTTTTCTTTCTTTAAATCTTCTGCTAAAATGTAGCTGTGCTAGTCTTACGTATACTTTTTTATGGTTACTAATATCAACTATCTTCACAACAGTGCATTATTGAACATGGCGCCCTTGCTTGCCTGCTGAGCTTGTTATCTCACAGTCACAAAAAGAGCATCAAGAAAGAGGCCTGTTGGACTATATCAAATATTACTGCTGGGAACAAGGAACAGATACAGGTGTAAATCCTCAAGATTTAAAGGACAGCTAAATATGGTTTATAGTCAGCTCTTGGATACGCCGTTTGCATATCTTCTAAGTTTTAGCATGTTGTATAAATCAATGGGTGTGAATATGATGATATACTAGTATGTGTAGTAGTTGGAACAAGAAATGGAAATTTTAAGTTGAGGTGTTTTCTGTTGATTTTCTTTTATTTTTGTGGATTTCTCATTTGAAGGAACCACACATTATTTGCCATTTATCTAATATTTTTTAATTTTTGAGCAGGCTGTGATTGAGGCTGGATTAATTAGTCCTCTGGTCAATTTGCTTCAAACTGCAGAGTTTGACATCAAAAAAGAGGCTGCCTGGGCTATTTCAAATGCTACTTCCGGTGGGAGTCATGAGCAGATCAAGTATGTACTTCATATGGGGGTAATCATCTATGATATTGCTGATATTCTTTACTGAATTCAGTGTGCTTTTGGCTTCAGGTTTTTGGTGAGTCAAAACTGCATAAAGCCTCTGTGTGATTTGCTTGTGTGCCCTGACCCAAGGATTGTCACCGTCTGTCTAGAAGGATTAGAAAACATATTGAAGGTTGGGGAAGCAGAAAAAGCCAACACTGAAGGCATTAATTACTATGCTCAGCTGATTGATGATGCTGAGGGATTGGAAAAGATTGAAAACCTTCAGAGTCATGATAACAATGAAATATATGAGAAGGCTGTTAAAATACTGGAGACATACTGGTTGGAGGAGGAGGATGAAACAGTGCCGGCTGGTGATGGAGCACAAAATGAGTTTAATTTTGGTGGAAATGATATTCAACTTCCATCTGGTGGTTTCAAGTTTGGTTGAAAGTACTACTACACTCATCCTCCAATTATCTCCCTTAGCAGGTTGTCAGGTTAACATTGCACTGGAAAGATTTGATCAGAT
Source organism: Solanum peruvianum (assembly GCA_027705065.1). Classification (NCBI taxonomy): domain Eukaryota; kingdom Viridiplantae; phylum Streptophyta; class Magnoliopsida; order Solanales; family Solanaceae; genus Solanum; species Solanum peruvianum. The sequence goes on from JAKWJD010001755.1 coordinate 68,948,838, forward strand.
ACCTTTATCTTGCATGCTCTTTTTGGATCAAAAGCATTTTTGTTAATTCTTTGTTGTTGATCTGAAGTGTGTTAACATGTGCAGGCTGTGTATGGTGGATGAGAAGTGCAGTTTGAAAGATGACATGTTGGTAGTGGTGTCATGTCAAGTCGAGTCAGTTCACCTCCCCGAGTCTGGTCAGTCCGGGTCAAGAGTCAGTCGTGGTTGAGGAGGTGTGCCGAAAAGGGACGGTCGTAAATAAGACTGCGTGAAAAGGTAAAAGCAGTGGGCATGTTGGGAATTTGATAAACGTTTCCCGTGCATGCTTGTATTGTTTGGTGAAAAGTATGAAAGTTATTATTATCAGTGAATTAGCATCTCAGAGTGTGGAGTCCTTTTCCCAGTCAGCACATGAGATGTATCTGCATTAGTCTGTCTGGAAAGAGTCGTCTAGATTTTTATATTGAGTTGGCGAGTGAATGTGTATACTTTATGAGTCATTTCTTATTAAATACTGCTATTGAACAAGTTTCAGCAAATTTTGATTATTCTTTTTGCCCTCAATTTTAGTTCACCTGGTTGGAACATTTGACAAATTCGGGGTTCTAGTTCTGTTTTGGATTTTCGAAAAATTAAAATTGAAAAAGCTTAAATCTGCGTGCATGTTGTTTTTATTAGAAAAAAAATTTCATTCTTCTTAAATAACTTATATATAGGAGCCCATGACAGCAGCATAGGCTCAATATATCTCATTTTTTTAAAATTCTAAAGTTAATCAATTATTTTATATGTTTTTAAATATATTTCAAGTTGTCAATATGTTACTTTTTATGTCTTTTGACTTATCTACCAAACAATATATAAAATTTTGAGAGTTTTGTCAAATTTTTTGTATTGTTTTTGAATTATTATTGATTATACTAGTACAAGATACAATTTTGAGACTGATCAAAAATTTTAAAATATCATCTAAAATATGTAGTAATGATTAATATTGAAACCAGTTATTTGAAGTTTTTTTGAATCTTAGAAATGAAATGTGGAACAACATAAATTTTACAGTTAATTTTAGCTGTATGAATAATTAATTTTTGGTCGAAAACACAACATTGTCTGGTCTCTTACAATGGAAGGACGATTAACTAGCAATATCAATAATTCAAGCATCATATGTTGATCTCTTATAAAGTTTGGTTATGATAACGCTAATAATACGTTCTTGTATTGTGCTTTTTAATAATAAAGATGTGCGGTTCTTACAAAGATTTGAACGTGAGAGAATATAACAATCGATTTATTAACTTTTTTTTTTAAAAAATATTTTTTAATTAGAGATTTTGATCACAAACAATTCAAAAGAAAGAAGAACAGAGATTTCATTAAATTCAAATAACAAAATTACTAGTTTTGTATGGTAAAAAAATAATTAATATTAAATATACAAATTTAAATAGATAACAAAGGCTGATATATTTTTGGGAAAATTGTATATAATAGCAAACTAATAACTAAATTAATGGAATAGCTAGGGTTTGATTAATTGTGCTCCATAGCAAACATTAGCTAAAATTTGCCAGCGTCTCTCTCCCAAAATCTCCCTCGCCACTCTCCTTTCTCCTCGCCCTCTCGCTTTATACACAGAAGTGTATAATTCTATTACTGTTTTATATAACGGAGAAAATTGTATATACACATGCAAACATGTATATCTTCGTGTTATATACTTAATTATACAATTTACAAAATTTTAATTCAAATATTGCCGAGAAAAGGCCAACGATTATCAATTGCGAATTATACAATTGCAGTGATTACAATTTTCTCTAACTTTATACAACAGAAGTGTAATATATTGTGTTTCTGTTTTGTATAAAGCGAGAAAACATATATCTTCTTGTTATACATTATAATTATGCAATATACATACATTTTAATTCGATTCAACTGTATGCAAACAAATTAACAATTGCAATTGCAACGAATGGCCAGCGAATTAATACAATTAGGCCATGAATTATACATTGTATATTATAGCAAATTATACATTTTATGGTTTGCTATGGAGCGTAATTATGCAAAGTCTATAGCATACAAATATGAATTTTTGTTTGCTATATGTGAAAGTTGCCCTATATTTTTATATGAAAAGGTGAAGGGGGATTCTCAAACCAAAAACAAAGTTTGAGGGTATTTTTAGATCAAAAAGTGAAAGATTTTCGAATAATTTTCAATAGATTATGAGTGTGCTAGAACCAAAAAAATAGGTCGACGGTATCTTTAGATCAAAAGGTAAAATGAGGGTATTTATGAGCCTTTTTTCATAGATCAGGGGTATTATTGAGTTTTTTCCTAATTTTTGATATACTAAACTAAATATACATAAAAATAATTTTAAAAAAATTAATGCAAGCATAACTTATACCAACATCACTAAAATCCTTAAGAGCCTGTTTGGATGTTGGGAGCCTAGAAACACTTGTAATGAGAAAAATATATTATTCTTTTTGAAAAATAGGTGTTTGGCAAACCTGTAGAGCTGGTTTTAAACGGAAGTAGAAATAATTTTTCTATCATTGATTAAATTTCATTAAATTTTTTATTTTATTCTATATAATAAATTTTATTTTTTATTTTACGTTTATGTATTATTATTTTATTTATTATTTTACGTATTATTTTATAAAACTCGAAAACAAAAAAGAATGTAACAACAATACTTTTGTAAGATTAAAGAAAAAAGAGAAAATAACATTAAAGATTTCAACCCTTCAAAAAATATATAATATTGATTCAAAAATTGAATATGAACATTTTAATTTAATAAAAACAAAATTTGATTTAATTTTTTGTAACTGATGTTTAAATTCGTCTCTCTATAAAATAATCTTAATATTAACAGTACATTGTTACTTGCCTTTATCGGAATTTGACTCTCAAATGCATTTTCTATAAAAGATTAGCCAAATACAATTTGCATATAAAAAACATTAATCAAATAAAAAAAGTTAAAACAGAAATTATATTTTTCAAAAGCACCTTTTAAAAAGATATTTTAAAAAAGTGTTTATTAAAATAAACAGTTTTAACAATACCAAACATGTAATATCAGTATTACTAATACATCATATACTACATTAATTATACACCTTACCAAAAGATTGTTGAACAATTTCATCAAAGATGCATCTACTATCTCATTAGTAATATTTATTAGTTTAGCTTGATGTGGCCTACCCGTGTTAAATAATATTATGGTGTACATTTACATTAATTTTTTTTTTCAAAGACTAATGATTGCGAGAAACTGCAGATCCTTTGCACATTTTTGGTAAAATTAGAACATAGGGATATGTGTATTACATTCTTTTGGCTTTTCTTTTTTTTATTAATTACCTTCCAACTCTATTTTATACTAATTAATTATTAAGATTTTCTAATAATTATACGATTTTCATCACTAACTCTCATCCACTTTATCTCTAATCTAATAAAAAAAATCATTCATTTGAATTTATATTAAGATTCTCTTCATTTCTTCCGCAAAGAAAAATTAGACCATCACCACCACGAATCAAGCTGCACAACGCCATTCCTTCTTCTTTTCAGACAAGCCATTGACCACCAAACACCCACCTAAAACCACCACAAAACAACCATTCAAAATTCAAATCATTCACGGAAAAATATCGAATCAGACACCCTTACCTTTTCCATTCACTTAAATTCACGGAAAAATTTAAGTGAATTTTTGAGGTCGTGAAGAAAAATAAAAAATTGTGATTAAAAATAAAGAATGAAGAACAGAGGGTAAAGGAAAGAAAATTTTGATTCTTTTTTAACTTAAATTTTTCTGTTGGGCTAGTTTTTACATTTTTTACCACGGTCTTAGAGAGTAAATACTACTACAATTAACACTACCACAAGTGTTCAATTGACGATGCCTCAAATCCAAATTTCTCTCTCTCAAAAAAAAAATTAGTTTTATGCAATGCTACCATTTTATTTACATAAGCATATATTAAATCATATAATTAAAACAACACGATGAGTCTTATGATTTACATACCTAATTTTAAAAGAAATACTACTACTCCAATTAACACTACCACAGGGGTTCAATTTGACAGTGCCTCAAATCCAATTCCCTCAACAAAAATATCAGGGCCTCATCTTCTCCACAATGGGAGAAGCGCTTAATGAAAGGACTTACTCTTTGCACCTAAAGGAAATTCCAATGAGTTATATGATTTAAATAATATAACAAGTCATCTAAAAATAATTTTTTTCAACACTTTGCCTTATAAAGTTCAAGTTGAACAAAAAATATTTATCGACATGAATTTGATTTCACCCTTATAAGTTACTTGGTTTAGTGAAACTTTTATTTTGAAGAAGGTATGTATTATTTTCTTGCACAAGTATTTACTAAAAATATTTAAAAGATCATTAATCTGTATATCAAAATGTCTCAAATAATATTTATATCAAATAAATTCAAACTTAAGTTAATCTAGTTATGAAAGGAGGGAGGGAATATATATATTACTGAAATTGAAATTCAACATGCCAAATCTTACACATATTATAATATTTAAAAAAAATAAAATAAATTAAGCTAGTAAATAGATGACTTCAATAGATCAATAAAACAAACAACATGAAAAGAAAAGATAAACAATATGAAATATAAAGGTATAATACATTTAAAAAATATGAAAGTAACATTGACTCAACAACAAAAATATAAAATACAAACCTAATTATTTTTCTGGGATGCTATCGTTCTTCTCTTCAATATTGTTGTCATTACCTTAAATTTGTTGATCTTCTTCCTGCAGTTGTTTCTTACGTCCAACAACTTTAGTCTTATTAAGAGCAATTAGCTTTATCATACCTTTAAGTTCTCTAGCATCGAGTTCCTGTAACACCTCGTAGTCTGATCTACGGCCCGTACTGTTGGTCCGTAGATTTCCACTGTAGCCCCTCCCAAACTCAGCTCAGAAAAATTGGCTATGTCTCAACCCACGGACAGACCTACGGCCCGTAAGTCAGACTACGATCCGTAGTCTGTGTCCGTGGATCAAGACCCCAATACCTGTTGGGTTATGGGTCTTTTTCCCTTCCTATGTGGATAAATAAAAGTCCAATTTGGACCAACCCATTTTTGCCCATAGGCCCATTCTTATGAGGCAAATATAAGCCTATTTAGGTCTTATTTTTATATACACAGAGAGTTTTTTCAACAGCCAAAAAGAGAGAAAGAGAGCAGTTTTCGCAGTCAAAATTCAGCCCTAACAACCAACTTTAAATTGCGATTTTCGCTTCGTTTCTTGTCCGATTGAGCTGATTTTTGGACAGCATATTATCTTCATCTCAATCTTTGATTAGGAACTGACAGAGTTGGATTTGGTGGCCTGCAGCTTCAGTTTTGCTGTCGTGAACAGTAGCTGCGAAATTGGTGATTTTGCTCCTTTAATTCTCTAGATTTGGTGCAATCTTATTTTGTTGTTGCTCGTTGTTTGACACTTGTTTTGTGGCCAATTTTGGAGAACAATATTGTAACTCTTGGTGATTATAGTGGAGCTTTTGGTCCCGTGGTTTTTTACTCTTCACATCGAAGGGTTTTCCACGTAAATCTTGGTGTCTTGTGTGATTGGTTTATTATTGCTTTGTTATATTTGTTTGGTTGAATTACTTGCTGCCTTACTATTATATTGCTTGTGGTTGTTTGTCTTCTCTTGGTTCAAATCGAGAAGGGAAAGTATAGACTTGGGTATTCTTCCGCTGTTATCCTGTCAGACATTCTTTGTTAGTGCCTAGGCATTCTCTGACACCACTTGTTAGGACCGAAAATAAGCAGGTGTATGCGGAAGCTAGCAAAGCAAACCTCGAAAGACAACGAGTAAGAAGACAACGAGAAATATACCAAAAGACACAAAGATTTAACGTGGTTCGGTCAATCGACCTACGTCCACAAAGGAGATGAGCAATCCACTATAAAATATGAGAGTACAAAATACAGAGAGAAACAACCTCAACCAATTCACTCGGAATACATTGGAGGTTCACACAAGTGATAACGTATCAAGCTTGTGACCCACAAATTCTCTCTCTAACCAAAACTCTCAAAGCCCTTAAGACTACATTGTGAATGCTGATTAAGTTAGAAGGAACATGCCTCTATTTATAGGGTCCTTAACCTTTTCCTACAAGAAAAGGATTAGTCAATCCAAAACCTTTTCCTACAAGGAAAACCTATTTATGGTAAGAAATTTAGGGCAAATAAAACCCAACAAATCTCCCCCTTGGCCTGAAATTCTGACAAAATAAATTTGTCCACCTTCTTCACTTAATCTTCAACAACTTGCTTCTCCTCTCCATAATCTCCTTTGCAAAATTTATGTCTCAACACAGAAAACCTCTCTGAAACAATTTCTCCAACAAAATCTTCATTACTGTCAAAAAGGTTGCGACTACAACTACACCCGTCAAGATGAACACATCCTTCTAACCTGGTTCAACCATCAATTATCGAACCACTAAACCTGACTCCATAATTGAATCTGGCTCTGATACCACTTGTTAGGACCAAAAATAAGCAGGTGTAAATGCGAAAGCTAGCAAAGCAAACCTCGAAAGACAACGAGTAAGAAGACAACGAGAAATATACCAAAAGACACAAAGATTTAACGTGGTTCGGTCAATCGACCTACGTCCACAAAGGAGATGAGCAATCCACTATAAAATATGAGAGTACAAAATACAGAGAGAAATAACCTCAACCAATTCACTCGGAATACATTGGAGGTTCACACAAGTGCTAACGTATCAAGCTTGTGACCTACAAATTCTCTCTCTAACCAAAACTCTCAAAGCCCTTAAGACTACATTGTGAATGCTGATTAAGTTAGAAGGAACATGCCTCTATTTATAGGGTCCTAAACCTTTTCCTACAAGAAAAGGATTAGTCAATCCAAAACCTTTTCCTACAAGGAAAACCTATTTATGGTAAGAAATTTAGGGCAAATAAAACCCAACAATACCCAACCTCTTACATGAACCACGGATGACCAGCACGGACTGTAGTTCGATCTACGGTCCATAGGTATGACCGTAGGTGAAAGTTAGCAGTAAGTTAGGGGGAAAATGCTGTTGGGTCAAATTCAAATGGTCATAACTTTTAGCACAAAATGAATTGGGTGTCCCATGACCTATGAAATTATAAACAATTGAATTATCTTTCCAGGAACACCAAGTTTGTTAAAATCCGACCTTCGAGTGAAAAGTTATGCCCATTTTAATAAAGAGCTGTCGAGCAGACTCAAACGATGGACCCAAACGGAGGACCGTCGGTTGAACGACGGCATGTCAGTCCTGGTCATCGATTGCTCCTACAACAATTAACTCATGGGCCTTTTGTTATTTTCCTACTTTGTTGGACCCCTAAGATACGTCGTTTTGACCCTAAATCATGATATTTTAGTCAATTTAAGCCTAGAAAAAACCAAAACTAAAACTTACCCAAGTCAAATAATTAAATCAAAACTTAGAAAATTATAAGCAAGAGAGGAGAAAAAGGTCAAGAACCCTAGTTCAAGAACGTAGCAAGGTTCCATCACTTCCAGCCCTGAAATCTAAAAATTTCTTCGTGGATTTCATCACGAGGTATATGGAATATCACTAGTGAGTTCCTTTCACCCATTGGGTCCCTAATTTTCAGTCAGTTACTTGATTCCCTTATCATGATTAGACCTATGATTTCTAGAACATCAACAGAATATTATGAATTAGTTAGTTATATGTTCCAAATCAGATTACCATGTTATTACTCATATTATTACTCATATTATTGCATGAATTTCAGAACCCTAATTATGTATTTCTTTAGTTCTTGAATTACACATGCTAGGTCAGATATTTCAGTTATTCAGCTATACATGCCTCAGTTATTAATGCATCATTATTAGTTTAATTGTTGCATTCTCAGTTTGCATGTTCAGTTTGAGCTATCTAGTATTTATAGAAACTCAATCATAATTAGTTAACTACTTAACATATTGGAAGTAGCATAATACCGAGTATGACTAGGAATTAGCGTACCCAAATAGTCCAGAACTATTAGCCAAGTAGGTTGTAAGTCACCTATGTTGGCATCAGTTTAGTGATCACGCCAGCATGCCTTTATACCTCTGGCAAGGTATATTGGGTCCTCTCGATAGGGCGTATACATCAGACTCCATGTTTAGCTCATGCGGTTATATTATAGATTATTAGTAGCTCCCACAGTTCAGTCAGACTCTATTGCGTTGACCATATTTAAAGTTCAGTCTCAGCATGTTATAAGTTTGGTCATTGCATCCAGGTAGCTCAGAACTTAGTATATCATGTTCATAGTATTATACTTGCTTTTATGCTTGTTCAGTTATGTTTTATTTCAGCTTTACTCTATCCTACATGCTCATTACCTTTCAAGTACTGACGTATACGTGAACTAAATCTTCTCGTGATGTAGGTTTCGGTTCTCAGCATCTAAATCACGCTTAGATCGGTTCTCTGTCTCCAGTTCAGCAGAGTCGGTGGTGAGACCTCATTCTCCGAGGACACTAGTCATGAGTTTCTGTTCAGTATTTAGTCCTTTAGTTTCAGTTTTTGCTAGACTTAGCTGGAGCCTGTCCCTACATTTCTAGTCAGTTAGAGGCTATTTTCAGATATAGTTAGTTTCAACTTAGTATTGAGTTAATATGTTCTTTGTAATAAACTCATCAATTTTCATATATCTCAGTTATATTTTATGGGTATTCTCATCTTTTTATTTTAATCATGATTTAGCTTCCGCATTAGTTTATTATCTTTAGTATGTTCTTAATCATGCCAGCAGGTTTAGCTTGAGATCACTTGTGGTCCTAGGTCCCGTGTCTTCTTCTCGGGGGTAGCTAGGGGCGTGACAGTTCCAAAAAGCTTTTTCCATCAATAACTTCATTAAATAACAACTCCATTTGTTTCTCCTTTTTCTCCTGTTCATTATTCTGATGTTTCTTCTCAAGCCTTCTTCTTTTTTTTCAAGATTGGTTTGATGTGTAACAAGATTATCATTCCTTGTATCCCAACCAAAACTTAATTTACAAATTTTTTCTTAGTTTGATTGTTCACCATAAAATATCTTCGTCTAGAGTGAAAATAACTATCCCAGGTTGTACATCACACAAAGATGACAATCTTGTGCTTTCTCCATTAAACTTGCTATTTTTTCATTAAGGTTTTTTTTGTATTACCACCACTTGATTCTGTATTGTTATCAAGGCGCTCATTATTGGACATATTTTTTTTTATACTTAATAAAGAGGAGAGCTCCTTATTTAGTTCTTGAATTAAACATGCTAGGTAAAATATTTCATCTACTTCAAATATACATCCCTCAATTATAGATGCATTATTATCAGATTAATTGTTGCATTATCAATTTGCAGTTTAGTTTAGAGCTATCCAATATATACTGAAATTCACTCATAATATGTTAATTACTCTATTCATTGTGAGTAACATAATATTAAGTTGGACTAGAGTTTAGCGTAACCAAATAGTCCAGAACTACTAGCCAAGTAGGTTGTAAGTCCCCTTTGTGGGCATGAGTTTAGTGATCACGCCAACATGCCTTTATACTTCTGGCAGGGTATGATGGTTTCTCTCGATAAGACATATACATCATACTCCACATTTAACTAATGTGGTTTTATTATCGGTTAGTAGTACCTCCCAGAGTTTAGTCAGACTCTATTGCATTGACCATATTTATAGTTCAATTAGTATTCAGTCTCAGCATGTTATAAATTTGGTGATTGCATCCAGTTAGCTCAGAATTCAGTATATCAAGTTCAGAATATTATGCTTACTTTTGTGCTTGTTCAGTTATGTATTATTTAAGCTTTACTTTATCCTACATGCTCAATGCTTTTCAAGTAGTGACATATACGTGTGCTACATCTTCTGGAGATGTAGGTTCTGGTCCTCAACATCTACGTCGCGCTTAGATTCTCAATCTCCAGTTCAGCAAAATCAGTGGTGAGTCCTCATTCTCCGAGGACAATAGTCATGAGCCTATTTTCAGTATTTTAGTCCTTTAGTTTCAATTTTTGCTAGACTTAGCTGGGGCCTGTCCCGGCATTTCTAGTTAGTTTAGAGACTATTTCAACATAGTTATTTTCAGCTTAATATTGAGTTAATATATTCTTTGTATTAAACTCATCAATTCTCATATTTCTTAGTTATAGTATATGGATATTCCCTATCTTTTCATTTTATTTATCATTTAACTTTCGCATCAGTTTATTATATTTAGTATGCTCATGATCATTCCTGCAGGGTTAGCTTGGGATCACTTTTGGTCCTAGGTCCCGTATCCACAACTCGGGGTAGCTTGGGACGTGAAAAAATTGGTATAAGAGTAGTAGGTTTAAGAGTCCTAGGATGTGTGAAAAGCCGTACTAAGTAGAGTCCTTTTCATAGGTGTGAAGTGCACCACATCTAACGAGAGGAGGCTATGAGGTGTTTTAGGAAGAACTGCACTTTTTTTGATATTTTTATCGTGTGTAAGGTATGATCTAATTCCATTCTGACCTGACCTTGTACGTTTCAGATCATGCCTTATCATAGAGTTAACGCTAGGAATGCAAATGCCAAGAATGCAAACGCATCTCCTCCAGTCCCAAACTAGGAAGTCTCAAATGCTGAATTCAGGAATGCCATTAAGATGTTGGCTCAGAGTGTGGCCAACTAGAATAGTCAGCGGTTCAAGCTCATGTGAATGGAAATGGTGGATCAATAAGAGCAAGGTTCCGTGACTCTTAGGATTGCAGACTAGTGAGCATCCTCAGGAAGGCCCAGGAATTTATGAACTTAAGGCACAGAAACATGACAGTCCAAGAGTATGGGCTCAAGTTTAACCAACTCTCCAGGTGTCACGCCCCGAGCTACCCCGAGATGCGGACACGAAACCTAGGACCACAAGTGATCCCAAGCTAACCCTGATGGCATTAAGCATGAGCATACTAAAGAATATAGACTATTGCGGAAGCTAAATCATACTTTAATTAAAAAGATGGGAAGTACCCATATGTTAAATCCGAGATATATGACAACTGATGAGTTTAATACAAAGAAAATATTAACTCACTACTAAGCTGGAACTAACTATGTCTGAAAATAACCTCTAAACTAGACTAGAAATACTGGGACAAGCCCAAGTTAAATCTAGCAAAAACTGAAACTAAAAGAGTAAATACTGAAAAGAAATTCATGACTATTGTCCTCGGAGAATGAAGACTCACTAGTGAATCTGCTAAATTGAGATTGTAAATTGATCTATGCATGATCTGGATGCTGAGAACCTGAAGCTACATCACGAGAAGATGTAGTGCACGTATGCGTCAATACTTTGAAAGGTACTGAGCATGTAGGATAGAATAAAGCTGAAATAAAAATAACTGAACAAACACAAAAGCAAGTATAATAATCTGAACAGGATATACTAAAATTTTGAGCTAACAGAATGCAATGACCAAAAGACCCCTGGGTTAATTGCTGTCGAACCGAACGACGACCTGGACAGACAGTCCGTCGTTCCATCGACGGTCCATCGTTTGGGTCCGTATGTTGGGCCTGTTCGACAAACCTTTTCTAAACGGGCATAACTTTTTACTCGGAGGTCTGATCTTAGCAAGGTTTGTGGCTATAGAAAGCTAATTCAATTATCTAAATTTTGGTATGTCATGGGAGACCCAATTCATTTTTATAAGAGCTATGATCATTTGAAGTTTACCCAACTGCATTTTCGCCCCTAACTGTTTGGTAACTTCCACCTACGGCTAGGCCTATGGTTTACCTATGGACCGTGCTATTCAATCGTGGTTCTTGTTAGATAATGGGTAATGAATGGATACAGACTATAGACCATAGTTGACCTATAGACCGTCGGTCCATCCATCGTTCGACACTAAGTCAAATTTTCCTGTGCTGAGATTTAGGGGTTTTTTTGACTCTATGTACGGATGTGCAGGACGGACCGTAGGTCAGGCTACGGTGCATCGATGGCCACTGTCTATTGCACCTGTACATTTTCTGAAAACTGGTTTTTGGTCTGTTTTGGATAGGGGTGTTACACCAGGTATGCTCCTCACATAGTTGCTGACTCCAGGGCTCAGATGAATAAGTTCTTGTATGAAGATTCAGATTTGGTGAAAACTGTGTGCAAATGCTATGTTACTGGGAGAAATCTTTAGGTTACAACTCATGCTTAGCAGGTTGAGGGTGATAAGCTTAGGGAACAGGCCAAAGATAATAAGAAGGCTAGGACTGAGAACTATGAATATTTTAAGGTGAAATTGGGTGGTGGAAATCGTTTGTAGAGTCCGCATAAATTTTTAAGCCCAACCCCTTCATCAGCTAGTGTTCCATACTCCAAGAACAAGTATGATCAGTAGGTTAGGGTACTAGGCTCTAAGTCTCAGGGAAGTGTTTCAAGCACGAAGACATACCCCACTCGCCCTAAGTGTAGTAAGAACCATCTAGGCGAGTGTTTCGCAAAAAAAGAAAGATGCTTTGGATGCGTTCGTTCTGGTCACAAGTTGAGAGATGAAGATGTGTGAATCTATATATGTATGCTAAGAATATGTTTTATGAACTATGACTAATGACTCCTCGAGTTTATTTACTTAGTATGAGGGGTAGTATGGGTTGACACTCATACATGGCATAAGTAGACTTCTAAGCAACCATGGTGCAGTTCCATTTTATTATGATGGCTTGTGAGTTAATGCATGATCCAATTGAGTTAGTAATACGACTGTCTTTCCTTGACATGAGTTAGTGATTATGAATGTATCTTATGGTGATGTTGCTATCCTGTGTGCTTTGATGAACTATATGCGATTTACTTATGACTTGTGATTCTCCAACTCTTTTTAGATGAAATTCAAATGTTGCATCTAGCATGGTTTCAACTAACTGTCCCTTTTATGCGTGTTTTAAGGAATTTGTGTATCTTTCCATACTTAGTACTTAATTGTGCTAACCCATATTTTCTCTTACTTTATTACCAGTGTATGTTTCGGCAAGTGATAGAGTACTCTAGATCAAGGGCTTGGAAGAAGTTCTCCAAGACCAAGTGGTATGTCCTCATGATTTGAGGACAAGTGTTTAGAACTTTCTTCTATTTAATTTGTATAGATTATGTCTAGTTTTGTTTTTGGCTTTCGATAGTAAAGGGTCATTACCCTATCTTTAGATTCCAATGTCTTGGTTAGATGACAATGTGAGTTGGTCGACTTCCACTATGTTTTTAAATGGTGTACTTTTGATGTGTTTGTTTTTAAATAAAAAGTTTTAATTTAGTGTCATTTTTTCCTTATAATCAAAAGTTATGAATGATATGAGGCTTGTATGAGACTCTTAGGAGTACAAAATGGAAAATAGTGTAATGAGTTACATCTTTCACAAATTTATAATGAATATTTCTTGCAGGTTTGTGGAATGAATGAAGGCCATTACGTGGGCATCTTACCTCTGCTTTATGATTTAATGGGTGATGAAACTTAGGGGAAGGGTGTGAGAGTGAGACATCTAAAAAATGATGAAAGGGATAAACTTATGTATGTATACGAGAATTGGACGGGTTTTTTGGAATCCTCTGTTGGGTCCATAGCAGTCAATTGATTTGCGTCCATAGTGGGCGTTCAGGTGAGTGACAAAGTGGAATACTGCTGTTGTTAAAAATTGATCAAAATATCATATGGGATGTAAATATGAAACACACGAGTAGGCACCATTGTACAGAGGAACGATATCCCATTCGTAAAGGTAAGTGGAAAATGCATGAATGTGAACCTGTATTGGGCGTGTGCTTGTGTTAAATCATTTGTGTCGATACAAGCAGTGTCTACATTTTCATCCATATAAGTAGCCCTGGCAGGAGATAAAGTAGAATGGAAAAGGAATTTGCTTACAACATCAAGGGCAGGAGACAATTAGAATAGTACAGGTGTTCAGAAAAAAATAGGGGTTGAAAAAATTAAGCAATGTTAAGGGGAACGTAACATGATAATGAAAAAAGTACGAATGATTACCTGGTTTGACGGGGGTTTTCATTGATATCCTTTGGGTACATAAAACCACGCAGTGAAAATGCTTGTATATTTGCAGATGGGGGATTGAATGTAGCTGTTGGAAGCAAAGGAGAGAATTGAAGGTTGTGTGCTGGACGCAACGTAGTAATGTAAGGAAGGAGTTTCAGTAAAGGCGCTATTTGTAATACAGTGGTGATGGTACAGGAAGAGGCGTGATGGTAAGGCAAAGGAGATGTTGCTTAGTTAGAGATACGACTGTTTGGAGAGCACGGGTATTTATGGTGATAAATAAATTGAAGGGAATTAAGGCTTGTGGTTGCCAACATCACCAGATTGAAGGTTTTCATATATATATATATATATATATATATATATATATACATATATATATATATAATATTAATTATTAATAAAATACTATAAAAGACATAGTTCTTAATCAATGTCTTAAATTAAATATAAGACGATCTAATCTAAACATTAAGTCTAACAAATCAAAAACATTGCATGATAAATACGGTAAATTAATTATAAGCTTTCTAGTTATTGTGCTATAGTATGAACATACAATAGAATATATGGCATAAAGTATATCTAATTCTTATTATTAAAGTTTGTCGAAAAATAAAAAGTTGACCAAATATTATATATATATATATATATATATATATATATATATATATATATATATATATATATATATATATATATATATATATATATATATATATACACAATGTATATTTGATTTGTGATGCGTTAATTCATGGGAAAAAAAAAAAAAACTAAAACACTAGATTTTCATCGTAAGCTTACAACTCCGCCCCACTCCCAAAGCACCACAAACGAAGATTTGGAAATGTTTGGCCTTTTAGTTTTGATTCACTTCTTATGAGGCTAAGTTATTATATTTCATGGATAAAATACAAAACATATCTCCATTAAATGAAGAGAGAAAACTCAATTAGGGAGTCATGACAAAAAAATAATTGGAATTCAATTAATTTATTACACAATTTGTAAATAATTATTGATAATATATAGTATAATTTCTCTCAATCGCTCCGTTAAAATTTTAATTATAAATTTAATATCTTTAGAAGAAGATTAATACAATTCATTTTTTCTATAACTAGTATCACGATCCAAACATCAAAAGTAATGACACATGTCTTATCCCACTTGGACATGTCAACTTAATCAACCCACTACAAAGGAAAATGCAGAAGTAATAACATAATTCAAGTGTTTTGGATTCAACGCTGGTATCAGTGCTCAACAAGGGAGCGAAGTTGGTTAGAGGGTTGTTTACCAACCACTATGGGTGGCTGGCCGACGGTCAGGTTTGGAATTAATCTAGGGTTCGGTGGTCATTGGTTAATCATAGAGCACAAGAGGTTTAAACTTTATTTCTTCTTGGTCCACCATCTCTCAGTATTTTAAAATTAAGCAGTGTTGTCTTATCTTGAAGGAAGTACGTAATTAGTCAACAATATCAAGAAAACACATGAGGACTCAGGCCTATACTCCATAATATTTTGGTAAATGGATTCTTTTAGGATGAGTATATTAAGTTATTTAAATATAATTTTAATATTATCGTGCCTGAACGTGACACCCGATCAAATAACATTGTGCTAACTCCTAGCACCCAATCCAAATATATCATAGCATAACATGGCACCCGATCCAACAATATAGTTAATTCATCATTATCATCACTTTACACTTCATTGATAATATTTCATCGAGTCTTCTTCATTAAGATATCACTTTGATAGAGCAAGTTCTAAAGAATGGATTTTGCAAATTTGGAATTACAGACCAATCAGAACATGTAAATAATCCAAACTACAATAATTATGTACATAAGAAATTTCACAACATTTCTCAATGATTAGCAATCTGTATTGTGAGTCTCTCTATCAAATAGAACAAATTACAACTTGTAACACCCCAGAATTTTTTTTAGCTAAGACGCGAACCATCCTTCATTATATGTAAATTCTTACCTAGGAATTTGAATTTTCTAAAGTGTTAAGGTCAGTAGATATAGAACCTTGAGTTCCAAAAAGAATTAAAGAGAATTCGTTCAAGTCATTAGTAATTTCTTCTAAGATTTGGTCACCTTCAAACGACCATAACTCTTAGAACGAAATGAGTTGGGTGTGTCATAATATGGAATATGAAAGGTATTTAAATTATCTTTCCAATGCCCCCAATTTTGCTAGGTTTCGAGGTCGGGTGAATAACATATGCCCTTTTTGAATCAGGTTGTTTAGTTAAGGAAAGTTACCCAAAAATAGTATGGGTATTTTGGTATTTTCCTTACCAAATCAGATTTAATTCATTTTTAGTAAGGTCTTAAACGTCTAATCCTATTTGGTGCATATTAATAATCCTAATATACTCCTATGGTTTTAGTTGAGATTTCAAGAAGAGAAAATGGGAGAAAAGAGGAAAGGATAAAGGCATTCATCGAAGTTCTGGAGTTGTTTTTGCAGATATTCACCATAGGTTTAGTCCCTAAGAGTTCATGATAAAAATTATTGGAATTCAATTAATTATTACACGATTTGTAAATGATTATTAACCATATATTATATAAATTTCATATCTTCATAAGAAGTTTAATACAATTCATTTTTCTATAACTAGTATCACGACCCAAAAATCAAACGTAATGGCATATGTTTTATCCCACAAAGACAGGTCAACTTAATCAACCCACTACAAAGGAAAATGCAGAAGTAAGAACAAAATTAGGGTCTTTTGGATTCAATACAGGTATTAGTGTTCGCCAAGGGAGTGAAGTTGGTTAAAGAGATATTTACAAACCAATATGAGTGGCTCGCCGACGTTCAGGTTGGGAATTAAAAAAAGGGTTTGGTGGTCATTTGTTAATGGGAGAGCACCAGAGGTTTAAACTTTCTTTCTTCTTGGTCCACCACCTCACAATATTTCAACATTAAGTTTTGTTGTATTATCTTGAATGAAGTACGTGATTAGTCAACAATATCAAGAACAGACATGAGGACTCAAGCCTCTACTCAACGCTATTTTGGTAAATGGATTCTTTAAGGATGGGTATATTAAGTAATTTTAATAGAATTTAATGTTACCGAGCCTGAACGTGAAACACGATACGATAACATTATGCTAGATCATGGCACCCAATCCAAATATATCATGTAGAACATGGCACCCAATCCAACAATATAGTTAATTCATCGTTCGTTATCATCAATTTACACTTCATTGACAATATTTCATCGAGTCTTCTTCATTAAAGACATCATTTTGTTACACCAAGTTCAAAAGTATGGATTTTGCAAATTTGGAATTACGGACCAATCACAACATGTAAATAATCCAAACCACAAAAATTATGTAGATAAATTTTTTTGCAATATTACTCAATGATTAGCAATCTCTATTAAGAGTCTCTATAGAAAATAGAACAAATCACAACATGTAACACCCCTGAAAATTTTAAAGCTAAGACGCGAACCATCCTTCATTAAGAATACATTCTTACCAAGTAATTTAAATTTTTTGAAGTGTTAAGTTCACTAGATATAGAATCTTGAGTTCGAAAAAGAATTAAATGGAATTCGTTCAAGTCATTCCTAAGTTCTAATATTTGGGTAACCTTTCAACCACGATATCTCTCGGTACATGATGGGTTAGGTGTGCCATAATATGGAATATGAAAAGTCTTTTAATTATATTTCCGATGCTCCACAGTTTTCTTAGTTTCAAGGTTGGGTGAATAACATATGCCCTTTTAAAATCAGGTTGCCTAGTTAAGAAAAGTTACTCGAAAATACTATTGGGTATTTTGGTCTTTTTCTTACCCAAACAAATTTAATTCGTTTTAGTAAGACTTTAAAGGTCTAATTCAATTAGGTGAATATTTATAGTCCAAATATACTCCTAGGGCTTTAGTTGAGATTTCAAGAAGATAAAAGAAGAGAAAATGGGAGAAAAGAGGAGACGATCAAGGCGTTCGTCGAAGGTTCTTGAGTTTTGTTGCAGATTTTCGGAATGAGTTTAATCCTAAGAGGTATGTAAGCTTACATAGTGTTGTATTTGTTCACCCACACGCCAAACATGTTATTTTAAACACAATTTCATTCTTGAAGTTTAAAGATTAGAGTTCTTTGTGAGTTATTTCTAAGTGTTCTTGAAGTTCATTGTAAATCTTGTTTTGTTGTAGTTTTAATGATTTATAGAGATGAAATTTATTTATTCGGGTGTTTTTTGAGTAATTTAGAAAGTACTTATGTTAAAAAATTTAATTCAAGTGATTGAGGAAAAAACCATTCGATTCTAGGCGAATTAGGGTGAGAAAATGAGCAACTAAATTTGTCACGTTTTCTTGTTCGAGACTTGGCACTCGCGCCAGCCAGTGCGACCCAAGTTATGTTATGTAGTTTAGGGGCTGGAACCGTGCGCCACTAAGTACTCCAGGGTTGACAACCTCTTACTGTTTCTAGTCGGTTGCGCCGTTTGAGTTCTTTTAAAGTGTAACTTCACTCCCTTTCGATTATACCTACTCTAAGATGCTCCTACTTTAAGATACTTCTAGAACTTAGAAAACATTCATAATATGAATCATTATATTGAATTCATCATTAAAATTCAAGTAAAATTTAAGAGTTAAGTCTTGAGAGTTCTTTCAAACACTTCGAGAAAGTTGTTTTGAGTCTTTTTGAGGAGTCTTCTACAACATCTAATAACTTGTTTGAAGACTCGAACAAGTGAGTATGAGAATGAGGAAAATTATTCTTATTTATCATCCCAAGATCCTTCATATCATGAACCATCACTCTTGAATTCATAATTCACATTCAAGAGAGAGTTAAGAGTAGAGTTCAAGAAAATTTTTAAGTTTAGTTGTGAATCCTTTGAGTTCAACCATCGATTTGAACTAAGTTTTTAGTAAGTATGTATGAGAATGGGAAGAGTTGTACCTATGAGTTCCAAGTTGTTATGTAGACCCTCGAGTCGAGTCGCTCATGCCCATAAATTCCGCATGAACTGCAAAAGTTAAGTATCTTTGAGAGGAGCAATATCTTAAATTCTATGTCTTGAGTATTGAGTTGATAATCTCTTTGATATTATAGTCCTAATAATGGTACTATTACATGTTACCCATGAAGTCCTTGAGTTAAGTATCTCATGCTCATGATTTTGCATGAACCGTATAAAATGAGTAGTCTTGAGATGAGAAGTATCTTTAAGTCATTGAGTTGAGTAGTCCAAGCCCATAATTCCACATGAACCCTCTGTGTCTAGCATTATTGAAGCAAGTATTATCATTCAAGTTCATGAGCTTTGAATTGTTGAGTCTCGAGTATTGAGTTCTAGTTACGACTAGTGAAAACATCTAATTGTGTCTTTCACATCCATAATTCGACATGAATTTTATTTCGAGAAGTCTTCTACAATTTTTTAAACCTGTTCTAAAACTTGAGTATTGATTTGAGTAAGAGTAAGAGTGAAGTTCATTTCTTCAAGCGATTGTATGGGAACTAATTATCTCAAAGAGCAAAATGTTTTCACATTTGAACACGAGAGGAAACACCAATTTCCAATACAAATTTTAAGATAATTTTTGAGTAATAATCTTAAACTACAGAATGGGTTCTACTTTTTAAAGATCTGAGCTGAGTATATATTTGGGAGTAGTATTGAGTACCGAAATGGGGACGAGTTCTGATAACTCTAATCTATATAAACTATGTATCCTACATGGGAAGAAAGGGTCATACTTTTTAGATGATTCCTTAATTCCTTTTAGCATAGACTAGTGGATCCACTTAGTTGAGGCATTCTATATCCTCACAAGTTATAGGAAACTTATGGTAACATGGGCGAGACATTGTATCACCACATAGCTTATAGTGATGGTTGTGAGTCAGAGGAACTGCTATAGAGTTGTATTAAATATGTTTTATTATAAATACAAATTGAGTTGTTACTATATTGTTCAATACATTGAGTTTGTATCTACTATTTAAAAAAGTTCTGTATATGTTGAATCTTTTATTGTTTGTTTATCC
Source organism: Solanum peruvianum (assembly GCA_027705065.1). Classification (NCBI taxonomy): domain Eukaryota; kingdom Viridiplantae; phylum Streptophyta; class Magnoliopsida; order Solanales; family Solanaceae; genus Solanum; species Solanum peruvianum. The sequence continues at coordinate 68,969,002 of JAKWJD010001755.1, forward strand.
TTCAGTGTCTTGGGTTGAATATATTGAGTTGAGTATCATGTCTTGATTTGGGTACCTTTGAGTTGAGTATATTATCATTGAGTTGAATATATTGTTATTGAGTTTAATATAATATCATTGAGTTGAATATTTTATCATTGAGTTGAATATCTTATCATTTCTATCAAGTTCAAGTTTATATTTATGCTTTAAAATTCTCCTTACATGCTCGTACATTCCATGTACTGGGTCATTTGGCCTGCATCATTTTATGATGGAAATACAGGTATTCATGGTCATCAATAGGAGTTTCGTTGATACCACGTGGAGTTTGAGTTAGCTATGGTGAGCCTATTGCTTCCAGAGGATTACAGTTGTACTTTCAATTATATAAATTGTTAGGATGTCATGGGTCTTGTCCCTACTTTCATCTTTGTCAGTTAATGTCACGACCCAAATCGGGGACGCGACTGGCACCCACATTTACCCTCCTATGTGAGCGAACCAACCCATCTAAACCTTAACATTTCAAGATATATCAACAGAAAATAATGCGGAAGACTTAACTCATTAATAAAATCAAATCAATAACTATTATTATTATCCCCAAAATCTGGAAGTCATCATCACAAGAACATCTATGATCGAATTACTAAACTAAAAATGTCTAAGAAGCTAAAACAAATAAAAGCTAGTCCATGCCGGAAGTTCAAGGCATCAAGACTTGAAGAAGAAGATCCAGTCCAAGCTAGACGCATTAGCTCACCCTGAATTTCCGATATAGTGGAGACTGGCTAGAATTACTGCTGAGTTGAAGTCGACGGAACGTTTGCTGCATTCCACAAATAACAAAGAAGAAAACATAAAAGTAGGGGGTCAGTACAACCACAAGTACTGAGTAGATATCATCGGCCAACTCAAAATAGAAGATAATATATATCAAGTAATATTATAAATCAACTATAAACTCAACATGTAGCAACAACAAGTACTATAATCATCAACAAGTACCATCAAGTTCATCCATGAGGGCTCAAGCCTCAATACCATACTCATTTGGGAATTAAGTTTATTAGATTGAGTATATTTATCATCTTTCAAGATTCATTATCTTTCTTCCTCTTGTGTCGGTACGTGACACTCCGATCCCCTACCACTATGTGTCGGTACGTGACACTCCTATCCCCTAATTCTACGTGTCGGTTCGTGACACCCGATCCCCTATATGTGTCGGTACGTGACACTCCGATCCCCTATATGTGTCGGAACGTGACACTCCGATCCCCTATATGTGTCGGTACGTGACACTCCGATCCCCTAATTCTACGTGTCGGTTCGTGACACCCGATCCCCTATATGTGTCGGTACGTGACACTCCGATCCCCTAATTCTATGTGTCGGTTCGTGACACCCGTCCCACTAATACTATGTGTCGGAACGTGACACTCCGATCCACTAATACTATGTGTCGGAACGTGACACTCCGATCCACTAATCTCATTCTATCCATTCATCAAGCCTTCTCTATACCAAGGCATCATCAATCCCATTACTTTAATTCATCAAGCCTTCTTTTATACCAAGGCATCATCATTAATAAGTAGATTAAAGTTTCTTTCAAGATTTGGGATTCAATGATTTTCATCATGCTTGTTTTATCAAAATCACATAATCATATTCATGCAAGCATACAATTAAGCATATAGACAGGTTTACAATACCACCAATACATATCATTCACTATTAAGAGTTCACTACGAATATCGTAAAAGAAACCATAACCTACCTCCACCGAAGAATTGGAATCAACAAGCAATTTCCCAAGCTTTGTTTCTTCTTCTCGTTTATCCTCTCTCTCAATTCGTTTCCTCTTCCCTTTTCTTGTTCTTTCTCTTTGTCTTATTCAAACCCTCTTTCCTTTACCCTAATTAACATATAATTAAGAATAAAGATGGCAATAATAGCCCACTAATTAACTTAGGGTTGCCTCTTTTAACCCCTAAGTAATTAGACTTATTAATATTAACCCTCTAACTTTATAATTAAGGAAAGAATAGTCCAAAGCGTCCCTTAAAACGTGTAAAGAAATCCGATTCTGCCTGGGATTTGCGCAACCTGTGACGGCCCGTCGTGCCTGCGACGGTCCGTCACGCAGGTCGTCATAAGGGCCAGAACTCCATTTTTCACTAAGGAGCCTGTGACGGTCCGTCACACCTGTGACGGTCCGTCCTGCAAGTTCGTTACGAAGTTCAGAGAGTCGATTTTCAGTACCCAATTTCAGAATTCCTAAGTATATTGAAACGAGACCCTGCGACGGTCCGTCGTGCCTGTGACGGTCCGTCGTGGGGTCCGTTGCCTCAGCCAATTTTCCAGAAATTAAATCTGCTGCTCAAAACGACTAAACAGGTCGTTACAGTTAAAGGCTTCATAGATCAACAGTAGAGTTGATAGGTCTTTTTCATTTACTTTTCTAAATGTTTTAAACACTTAAGTGCCTATATTGTGGCGAGTTGAATTTATTATTTTTATGAAGAGTTTTTCATTTGAGTTAAAGCTTTGTATTTGAGTTTCATAAATTTGTTTTTTTTAAAAGATTTGTATGCTTGAGTTAGTCTTTCATTTGTAGTCAGTCAGGATGAGGGTTCACTTAGGGACCAACAATGGTTCTAGAGTGTCGTCCACTTCTAGGGTGTAGGCTGGGGTCGTGACAAACTTAGTATAATAGCACAGAATTCAAGTGTCCTAAGGTGTCTATGAAATAGTGTGAAGTAAGATATTATTTATGGTTATGAGGCCCCCACTTCTATAAATAAGTGACTACAGACATTTAGTAAAAGTTTTCATTCTTTCATACTCTTAATTGTGAAATAGAGCTATTTCATATATATCTATCCATACTTGTGAATTTGTTAGATTCATTTGACTATCATTCATACTAGCGGCAGTTGAAAATCAAAGTCATTACTTTATGGGTGAGTTATTCATAGCAAGAGTCTTGAGGAAGTCATGTGACTCAAGGGGGCTTAAGTGAAGCTCTAGTGTTAAGTTTCAGAGGAATGCACCCATATTCACATGAATCGTGCGTTTGAGCTTAACACGAGTTTTACTCTCTTCGCTAGGCCTGGTTTGAACTATGATCCTTATGAGAAAGTATGTTTAAAGTTTAGGCAATATTTTCATTGAAGGTAGCATAAGCTACGAGATTATGAGAAGTAGTAGTAAAGAGTGCCCCTTAAGTTAAGAGAATAGTATGCAGAGATTTAGTAATCTAAGGGAGATGGTATTTCAATGAGCTACATTACTATAGTGATCCACCTTGTAAGTTAGTATTGGGGAGTTTTCCCTTATGGGTAGACTAAGAAGTGATGAGTTGTGAAGATTCCATCATAGGAGGTCGAATGTGTTGGAGCTAGAAAGGAGTTTGTGATAAAGTGTCATTGTGTAGGTATTGATTGACCAAGCTTAAGTGTTGAATAGATCTAACTTAGGCTTTGATTTTAAGGGAGAGTCCATTATATTCAAAGTGTCATAGAACTGTTTAGGCATTAATGTATAGTGAATGAGTGAATAGTACTAAAGTTGTGAAGGAAAATGTGATACTAATTGTAAGTATGAATAATAAGAGGTGAGGATTGACTATTTGTTATAAGGTCCTAGTTGATAAGTGTTTCTGAATTTGTGCGTAGAAGTTGTAAGTTTGTATAGTAAGCTAGCTATGATATTAATATTTGGGTTTAACACCATCACTTTAACGATAAGAACATCAACCTCCTCATTTGAACATCACTCAATTACTAAAGGACATTCAAAAAGACATCCTCATACTCTTTGGAACTCATTACTATCGTACTCTCAAACATTTGACCTTATTCTTATCTTATCATTTGTCCCTTAGTTCTAAAGGTAACACTTGAAAGCAATGACCTATTCCATCATCTTGAAGTGGGCTACATTTTCTTTTAATCTAACATATGAGAGAAGTTTATCTCATGACTACTGAACTCTCAATAAGCAGGTACTAAGATCTTCTGATTACTTACCCTCTCTGTAGACTTCTTAATGCTTTTTTACTATTGTGATTAGTAGGAGTCCATGGAATTGTTAGAGTACTGGGCTTGAATGTGCTGGTTAGGAGTAATAGTCTTGGGATGAGATTTCCCATAGAGAGGTAAAGAACCCGAACTTAAGGATTCAAATTAAGCTTGATATAATAAGAGCATACCATTATACTAGACCTTAGTAAGAGTAACCACATTCCATATACCCAGTATATTTGGCATTCGAGGAAGAAAGATCCAAAGGGAGAGATATTGTAACACCCCTAAAACATTTTGAGCTAAGACTCAAACCATCCTTTGTAGTGGGTAAGTTTTCACCAAGAAATTTCAATTCTCTTATAAATCACTATATATAGCACCTTGAGTTCCAAAAGAATTAAAGGGAATTCGTTCAAGTCATTCCTAAGTTCTTCTAAGATTTGGGTCAACTTCAAATGACTATAACTCTAAGTACAGGATGAGTTAGCCATGCCATGAGATAGAATATGAAAGGTATTTGAATTATCTTTCCAACACCCCCAAGTTGGATAAGTTTTGAGGTCGGATGAGTGTGCTATGCCTCTTTGAAGTCGAGTTGTCTAGTTAAGGAAAGTTACCCAAGAATAGTAAGGGGCATTTTGTTTTCTTCCTTAACAAATCCAATTTAATTCATTTTTCGTAAGGTTTTAAGGTCTAATCCTATTAGGTTCAGTTTTATAATCCTAGTAAACACCTAGGTTTTTAGTTGAGAGTTCAAGAATAGAAAAGAAGAGAAAATGGGAGAAAATAAGAAAGGATCATGACGTTTGTCGAAGTTCTTGAGTTTTGCTGCATATTTTTGTCATGAGTTTAATTCATAAGAGGTATGTAAGCTTCCATAGTGTTGGATTTTTCCACCTACACACAAAACATTTTAATTTATAGTGCAATTTTATTCTTGATGTTCATATGTTAGAGTTCTTGATAAATGTTCTTGAAGTTGTTTCTAAATCTTCTTTTGTTGGGGTTTTGATGATTTCATGAGATAAAATGTAGTTATTTGAGTGTTATTTTGAGAATATTAAAGTGTACTTAATAGTTTACTTATGTAAAGTAATAGAATCCAAGTGATCGGGAAGAAATCATTCGACTCTAGCCGAATTAGGGTGAGAAAACGAGTAAATAAATTCATCGAATTTTTTGGGTTGGGGCCTGGACCGCCGCACCATCCGTTGCGTCCAAAATTATAATATGTAGTTTAGGGTTGACGTGTTGTTTGCATTCGGTTGCTTCGTTTGAGTTCTTTTACAATGTACCTTCACTTCCTCTCAATTCTAACTAATCTAAGCTACTTCCAAACGCCCAGAAAACATTCATAAGATAGATCATTACCTTGAATTAACAATTCAAATTCAAGGAGGATTTGAGAGTTAAGTTTTGAGTGTTCTTTCAAATATTTTGAGAAAGTCTCTTTGAGTCTTTTCAAGAAGTCTTCTACAACTTGTAATAACTTGTTTCAAAACTCGAGCAAGATCTTTGATATCATGAATCATCACTCTTGATTTCATAATTCACATTTAAGAAAGAGTTAAGAGTAGAGTTCAAAACTTTTGAATTCAAATGTGAATCCTTTGAGATCAACCATCGATTTGAACTAAGTTTTGAGAAAGTAAGTATGAGAATATGAAGAGTTATATACATGAGTTTCATGTATTAGACCCTCGATTTGAATCATTCATTCCCATAAATTCAGCATGAACTCTATAAGTTGAGTATATTCAAGAGGAGCAATATCTTCAAGTACTAATGATTGATTATTGAGTTCATAATATTTTTGAGATTATAGTCCTAGTCATGTGATTATTACATTTTACCCATGAAGTCCTTGAGTTGAGTAGTCCATGCTCATAATTTCGCATGAACCATATAATTCATAGTCTTGAGATGAAAATTATCTTTTAGTCCTCTAGTTAAGTAGTTCATGCCCATAATTCCACATGAATCCTTTGATTCAAGCATTCTTGAAGCGATTATTATTAATTAAGTTCTTGATTTTGGAGTTTTTGTGTCTCGAGTATTGAGTTCTAGTTACAGTTATTGAAAACTTTGAATTGAGTACTTCACGTACATAATTCAACATGAACTTTATTTCAAAAAGTCTTCTACAATATTTTTAAACTTGTTTTAAGACTTTATCATTGAGTTGAGTAAGAATAAGAGTGAAATTCATTTCCTCAAAATATTACATGGAAATCCAAGAGTAAAATATTTTCACATTTAAACAACAGAGGAAACATTGTTTCTAAGAGAGCTTTTAAGCTCCTTTTTAGTAATAATCTCTAACCACAGAAAGCGTTATGTTTCTTAAACATATGATCTGAGTATATTTTTTGAAGTAATATTGAACACAGATATGGAGATGAGTTTAGATAATCATCTCTGCATAAACCATGTACCCAACATAAAATAAAACGGTCATACTTTTCAGATGATTCCTTAATTTTTTTTTAAGCATAGACTAGTGAATCCACTTAGTTAAGGTGTTCTATATCTCAACAAGTTATAGGACAGTTCTGGTAATGTAGGCCAGACGTTGTATCATCACATAGCTCATAGTGATGGTTGTCGGTTAGAGAAACTCAAACATAGTTGCAATATATTTTACTATGTATACAAATTAATTTGTTACTGTATTTTTCAATACATTGAGTTGTTATCTACTATTTTAATTTTTTTTCCATATGTTGTATTTTTTATTGTTGCTTTGTCCTTGAGTATCTTGAGTTTAGTGTCATATCTTGAGTTATGTACATTTAAGTTGAGTATAATATCTCTAATTTGAATATCTTATCATTGAGTTGAACTATGTTTCTTATTCTTTAATTGACTTAGCATGGTGTGTTGGGAGGATGTACGTATGTTATGTTTTCATCAACTTCAATCTTATGTTTAGGCTTTAGAATTACATGCTCGTACATTCCACATGCTGAGCCATTTGGCCTACATCGTTTTATTGTAGACAATAGAGTTGAAAAGTCCACTTCATTTACTTTATTAAATATTTTAAGCACTTAAGTTGTCTTTTTTTGTGGCGAGTTGAATATATTCTTTTTATTCAGTGTCTTTTATTTGAGTTAAAACTTTGTGTTTGAGTTTCATAAATTTTACATCATTTTAAGCTTTGTATGCTTGAGTTAGTCTTCCGCTTGTAGTCAGTTAGGAAGAGGATTCGCTTAGGGACCAATAATGATTCTCGAGTGTCGCCTACGGCCAGGGTGTAAGCTCGGTAGTGACATAACCTACCTCCATGGAATAACAAAAGTCAAGCAAACTAATATACCAATGTTTTTTCTTTCTTCAGTGCCTCTTAACGTATGCATAATTCATAAGTAAACGAGTCTGTAACTCATATTACTATATGTCTAACGTAGTCCCAAAAATTCAATCAAATATTTAATCATTTTCCTGGATTTTGATGTTAACTAATATGTTAACTCTTGTATTCTCTAAATTTCTTGGTTAGGTTTATGCATAATTCATAAGTAAATGAGTCTCTAGACACTCATATTACTATATGTCTAACGTAGACCCAAGAACTCACTCAAATATATAATCAACTTCCTGTATTTTGATGTTAACTAATATGTATACTCTTGTATTTTCTAAATTTTATGGTTAGGGTTAAGTTTATATTCCTGCAAATATTATAAATCTGATGGTATTCGTAAAAATATAATATATGTAATATTTAATTACCTATGCCAATATCATCAAAACATAGAACTTTTTTAGAATAATCCTAAGAAGGAAAAAAAAGAAAAGATACAGGAATCAATTTGATGAAGTTACAAAACGAGCAACTTCATTATACTACCATTTTCTAACCCTCCCACTATCACATTGCAGCAGCAATATCTAACCCTAACTTGCCAATATTACATCAATTTTTTCCACTTTATCCCATTAACAATAATTAATGTTCAAACTCTATTTATTTATTTAGGCAAAATAATTATGAACAAATAAATAAATCAATTTTGAACTCCACTATTTTTTTCCTACACATGGCCATGTGGTAAGGGTATTAAATAAATTATGGACTCGTCGCATTAACCACCAATAAATAAAACTAATTATTTAATAAACCATCAATTGAATAACGGTAGTTAAATGAATAATTCAAATTCTCATTTAATTTTTTTTAATGAAAAAAATAGATCTAATTTTCAAAACGACCTAACGAATCGTTACAAGCTCATGTTGAAATGGGAAGCACGACAAGAGTTTATATGTATACAGGTCCTCCAAAATAAACTTCACAGACATATTGAGGAAAAAAATAAATCATGAAATTTTTTAACTTGTGAGATGGATATTTTCCATATAAATATTGTGTAGTTAATTGAGCCTAAGTCATATAATCAAATGGATGATGAACTCTTTTGAGTAATTATTTAATACCTTATATAAAAGTTAAATAAAAGTAATTAGTAATATTCGTAAAGTGTATTTTTCTAAAATTTGATATCGTCATATTAATTATTCATTTAGTTACTTATTTAAATATTGACATTATTTATAAAGAAAATCTTGCATACTCCACAATTTAAAATGTTGTATGCATGTGATATTTTAAAATGTAGTATGCATGTGATATTTTAAAAAATAAAGTGTGTCCAACAAAACGTAGCATGCATGTGATATTTTAACAAATAAAGTGTGTCAAACAAAATGCGAGATCTAATCTCTCACACGAGTAATCGTCCTTACAAAGAGATGAGTTTCACCATAATATTGATACTTGTTTTATAACCCAGTCAAATGTTTCTCTAAGAAAATGAGTTTAAGGATCACTGAAGAGAGAAATAAGGGTTAAGCATCTGGAAGTGTTTACAAAGGTCTTTCCAAAGTTGGATAATCGAAAGAATGATATATATCGTAGAACATATTTTATACCATGTCTTTCAAGTGACAAATGGTTCAATAAACAAATGTATTCTTGCTTCTTCATTGTGTGACACCCTGAAAAGTTAAAATAACTTTTCAATGAAATACCCTTTGACCTTATATAGTTTCTTGAAGTTTCAATACATGTTCACATGTTAGCATGTCACTAATAGTCAATTCGAAAATACATAGTATTCTAGAAAATTGGTTGAATTAATTGAATAATAAACCTAAATACACAATTTGGCTATTGCACAAACAATACTGGTAGTGAGTGTAAATGAGTGTATAAATTTAAACATGAACTCGAGTTAACCTCTTTAAGAGTATGATGGATAAAATAAATAACTAGTGAAGTAGTGAATGAAGTATGAGATATTTTGAGTAATAGTGTTCTCATATCAGTAGTAAATTCCTTCCAAGCGTGATTGGATTCCTATGTGGGGTTTGAAAAACCTTAAAGGTAAATTCTCAATGTTCTAATTTCGCAAGAATTATTTGTTGTATGAATTGGGTGACTAGTTGATGTTGTATTGGCTTGGGTATTTTCCACCATGTGCGAAGTGGAGGATTGGGTCGTGAGTTGCCCATGTGGACCAACCTGACCCGATCCAAGAAGTTGTCTGAAAAGATGAAAGAACTAATTATCTCCTATTTGAAAAAGAAAGGAGGAACAGTTTGATAACGGAAACACTTACCAACCCTTCCTGGTAAAAGAATTTCTTACTTTAGAGAAAAATATAACGTAAAAAATAATATGAAAAGAGAACACAAGCTAAAAGTGAAAAAGAAAACTCAAAAAATTTTATTTGTCTGAACATAAACATTTAGTTTATGAATCAAACTTTTTTCCTTAGATATTCAAAGGACTTTGGAGAAATCGTGTTAAAATCGCAAAATCAACGACTTCCACTACAAATACAAGATCCACATATCGTCGATTTGGCTCTTTCTATATAGTTCAACAATAAGGCTAAACATAAATTGAGACGCTATAAGTGTGAACGTACTTTTTGAAACTTCATTTGATAAATATATAAAATTTGAAATTATTAGTTCAAGAGAAAACAAAAAAATTTATATACTCAAACTAATAACTCCGTCATGAATTTTGAAGTCACATAAATATATATATATATATATATATATATATATATATATATATATATATATATATTCAAAAGTTGAGAAACAGAAACAATCATTTGTCAAAAAAAAAAAAAACAAAAACAACCAAAGATTTCTTTAAAAAACAAATTAAAAGTATGTGACATAATTATAGCTCGTTAATGTAGAGAACTTTTTCAAGACACTGATCGAGTTCTGCACATCTTTTTTGTTCTCTTCCTCTTTTCTTCTATGACTTCGGAGTCATTAGTTTCTCTCATTCGTTGGATTTATAGGCCTTCTAGGGATGATTGCATTGCTCCCGCTTGATATCACATGTCCTCTTGCTAGTGCTGGTGTGGATTTATCTTTAAGTCAAATTATCCTTTAAAAAATTAAAGCACCAAAATCATAAGATTATTACATTTTACCCATGAAGTCCTTGAGTTGAGTAGTCCATGCTCATAATTTCGCATGAACCATATAATTCATAGTCTTGAGATGAAAAGTATCTTTTAGTCCTCTAGTTAAGTAGTTCATGCCCATAATTCTCCATGAATCCTCTGATTCAAGCATTCTTGAAGCGATTATTATTATTTAAGTTCTTGAGTTTGGAGTTTTTGTGTCTCGAGTATTGAGTTCTAGTTACAGTTATTGAAAACCTTGAATTTTTTAGTTCACGTCCATAATTCAACATGAACTTTATTTCAAGAAGTCTTCTACAATATTTTTAAACTTGTTTTAAGACTTTATCATTGAGTTGAGTAAGAATAAGAGTGAAATTCATTTCCTCAAAATATTACATGGAAATCCAAGAGTAAAATATTTTCACATTTAATCAACAGAGGAAACATTGTTTCCAAGAGAGCTTTTAAGCTCCTTTTTTAGTAATAATCTCAAACCACAGAAAGCGTTATGTTTCTTTAACATATGATCTGAGTATATTTTTTGGAATAATATTGAGCACAGATATGGAGATGAGTTTAGATAATCATCTCTCGATAAACCATGTAGCCAACATAGAATAAAACAATCATATTTTTTAGATGATTCCTTAATGCTTTTTAGCATAGACTAGTGAATCCACTTAGTTAAGGTGTTCTATATCCCAACAAGTTATAGGACAGTTCTGGCAGTGTAGGCCAGACGTTGTATCATCACATAGCTCATAGTGATGGTTGTCGGTTAGAGAAACTCCGACATAGTTGCAATATATTTTACTATGTATACAAATTGAGTTGTTACTGTATTTTTCATTACATTGAGTTGCTATCTACTATTTTAAAATTATTTCCATATGTTGTATTTTTTATTGTTGCTTTATCCTTGAGTATCTTGAGTTTAGTGTCATATCTTGAGTTATTTACATTTGAGTTGAGTATAGTATCTCTAATTTGAATATCTTATCATTGAGTTGAACTATGTTTCTTATTCTATAATTGAGTTAGCATGGTGTGTTGGGAGGATGTACGTATGTTATGTTTTCATCAACTTCAATCTTATGTTTCGGCTTTAGAATTACATGCTCGTACATTTCACATGCTGAGCCATTTGGCCTACATCGTTTTATTGTAGACAATAGAGTTGAAAAGTCCGCTTCATTTACTTTATTAAATATTTTAAACACTTACGTTGTCTTTTTTTGTGGCGAGTTGAATATATTATTTTTGTTCAATGTTTTTTATTTGAGTTAGACTTTGTGTTTGAGTTTCATAAATTTTATATTGTTTTAAGCTTTGTATGCTTGAGTTAGTCTTCCGCTTGTAGTCAGTTAGGAAGAAGATTCGCTTAGGGACCAGTAATGATTCTCGAGTGTCACCTACGGCCAGGGTGTAAGCTCGGTAGTGACATAACCTACCTCCATGGAATAACAAAAGTCAAACAAACTAATATACCAATGTTTTTTTGTTTCTTAAGTGCCGCTTAACGTATGCATCATTCATAAGTAAACGAGTCTGTAGACACTCATATTACTATATGTCTAACGTAGATCCAAAAACTCAATCAAATATTTAATCAATTTCCTGGATTTTGATGTTAACTAATATGTTAACTCTTGTATTTCCTAAATTTTATGGTTAGGGTTATGCATAATTTATAAGTAAATGAGTCTCTAGACACTCATATTACTACATGTCTAACGTAGACCCAAGAACTCACTCAAATCTATAATCAATTTCCTGTATTTTGATGTTAACTAATATGTATACTCTTGTATTTTCTAAATTTCATGGTTAGGGTTAAGTTTATATTCCTGCAAATATTATAAATCTGATGGTATTCATAAAAATATAATATACGTAATATTTAATTACCTATGCCAATTATTATCAAAACATAGAACTTTATTAGAATAATCATAAGAAGGAAAAAAAAGAAAAGATACAGGAATCAATTTAATGAAGTTACAAAACCAGCAACTTCATTATACTACCATTTTCTAATCCTCCCACTATCACATTGCAGCAGCAATATCTAACCCTAACTTGCTAATATTACATCAATTTTTCCCACTTTATCCCGTTAACAATAATAATGTTCATACTCTTTTTATTTATTTAGGCAAAATAATTATGAACAAATAAATAAATCAATTTTAAACTCCACTATATTTTTTCTACACATGGCCATGTGGTAAGGGTATTAAATATATTATGGACTCGTCTCATTGACCACCAATAAATAAAACTAATTATTTAATAAACCATCAATTGAATAATGGTAGTTAAATGAATAATTCAAATTCTCATTTATTTTTTTAAAAATGTTTTTTAATGAAAAAAATAGATCTAGTTTTCAATACGATTTAGCGAATCGTTACAAGCTCATGTTTAAATGGGAAGCACGACAAGAGTTTATATGTATGCAGGTCCTCCAAAATAAACTTCACAGACATACTGAGAGAAAAAATTAAATCATGAAATTTTTTAACTTTTGAGATGGATATCTTCCATATTAATATTGTGTAGTTAATTGAGCCTAAGTCATATAATCAAATGGATGATGGAGTTTTTTGAGTAATTATTTAATACCTTATATAAAAATTTAATAAATGTACGTAGTAATATTCTTAAAGTGTATTTTTCTAAAATTTCATATCGTTATATTAATTATTCATTTAGTTACTTATTTAAATATTGACATTATTTATAAAGAAAATTTTGCATACTCCACAATTTAAAATGTTGTATTCATGTGATATTTTGAAATGTAGTATGCATGTGATATTTTAAAAAATAAAGTGTGTCGAACAAAATGTAGCATGCATGTGATATTTTAACAAGTAAAGTGTGTCAAACAAAATGCGAGATCTGATCTCTTACACGAGCAATCGTCCTTACAAAGAGATGAGTTTCACCATAATATTGATACTTGTTTTATAACCTTGACAAATTTTTCTCTAAGAAAATGAGTTTAAGGATCACTGAAGAGAGAAATAAGGGTTAAGCAACTGGAGGTGTTTACAAAGGTCTTTACAAATGTCACGACCCAAATCAGGGACGCGACTGGACACCCACATTTACCCTCCTATGTAAGCGAACCAACCCATCTAAACCTTAACATTTCAAGATATATCAACAGAAACTAATGCGGAAGACTTAAACTCATTAATAAAACAATTCAAAACTATTATTATTATCCCCAAAATCTGGAAGTCATCACCACAAGAACATCTATAATCAAATGACTAAACTAAGAGTATTCTAAAAGCTAAAACAAGTAAAAGCTAGTCCATGCCGAAAGCTCAAGGCATCAACACTTGAAGAAGAAGATCCAGTCCAAGCTAGAATCATTAGCTCACCCTGAATTTCCGATGTAGTAAAGACTGGCTTGAATTACTGTTGAGTCGAAGACGACGGCACGTTTGCTGCACTCCACAAAGAAGAAAACATAAAAGTAGGGGGTCAGTACAACCACAAGTACTGAGTAGATATCATCGGCCAACTCAAAATAGAAGATAATATATATCAAGTAATATTATAAATCAACTATAAACTCAACATGTAGCAACAACAAGTACTATAATCATCAACAAGTACCATCAAGTTCATTCATGAGGGCTCAAGCCTCAATACCATACTCATTTGGGAATTAAGTTTATTAGATTGAGCATATTTATCATCTTTCAAGATTCATTATCTTTCTTCCTCTTGTGTCGGTACGTGACACTCCGATCCCCTACCACTATGTGTCGGTACGTGACACTCCGATCCCCTAATTCTACGTGTCGGTTCGTGACACCCGATCCCCTGTATGTGTCGGTACGTGACACTCCGATCCCCTATATGTGTCGGAACGTGACACTCCGATCCCCTATATGTGTCGGTACGTGACACTACGATCCCCTAATTCTACGTGTCGGCTCGTGACACCCGTCCCACTAATACTATGTGTCGGAACGTGACACTCCGATCCACTAATACTATGTGTCGGAACGTGACACTCCGATCCACTAATCTCATTCTATCCGTTCATCAAGCCTTCTCTATACCAAGGCATCATCAATCCCATTACTTTAATTCATCAAGCCTTCTTTTATACCAAGGCATCATCATTAATGAGTAGATTAAAGTTTCTTTCAAGATTTGGGATTCAATAGTTTTCATCATGCTTGTTTTATCAAAATCACATAATCATATTCATGCAAGCATACAATTAAGCATATAGACAGGTTTACAATCCTACCAATACATATCATTCGCTATTGAGAGTCTACTACGAATAGCATGAAAACCATAACCTACCTCCACCGAAGAATTGGAATCAACAAGCAATTTCCCAAGCTTTGATATTCCCTCTGCCTCTTGATCGATCAGTTTCTCTCTCTCCTTGTTCTCTCTATTTTCTTTATTCAAACCCTCTTTCTTTTACCCTAATTAACATATAATTAAGTGTAAAAGATGGCAATAATACCCCACTAATTAACCCAAAGTTACCTCTTTTATCCCTCAAGAATTTGAGTTATTAATATAAACCCACGAAATCTATAATTAAGGAAAGAATAGTCCAAAACGTCCCTTAAAACGTGTAAGGAAATCCGATTCTGCCTGGGATTTGCGCAACCTATGACGGCCCGTCGTGCCTGCGACGGTCCGTCACGCAGGTCGTCGTAAGGGCCAGAACCCCAGTTTTCACTAAGGAGTCTGTGACGGTCCGTCCTGCAAGTCCGTTACGAAGTTCAGAGAGTCGATTTTCAGTACCCAATTTCAAATTCCTAAGTATATTGAAATGAGACCCTGCGACGGTCCGTCGTGCTTGTGACGGTCCGTCGTGGGGTCCGTTGCCTCAGCCAATTTTTTAGAAATAAAATCTGCTGCTCAAAACGACTAAACGGGTCGTTACAATAGATACCAATTTACCCATCGTTCGTCCCCAAACGATCAAAAGAAGAAAAACAATGGCGAAAAGGAGTACCTGAATCTGTAAACAGATGTGGGTATTTTTCTTGCATATCTGCCTCCTTCTCCCAAGTAGCCTCTTCAACCGGTCGATTCTTCCATTGAACTTTGATGGATGCAATCTCTCTCGACCTCAACTTGCGAACTTCTCTATCTAATATAGCAACAGGCTCCTCCTCATAAGACAGATTCTCATCAAGCAAAACTGAATCCCAACGGAAAATGTAGTGTCCATCTCCATGGTATCTTTTCAACATGGACACATGAAATACCGGATGCACTCCGGACAGCCCTGGAGGCAAGGCTAACTCATAAGCCACCTCCCCTCTTCGCTTTAGTACCTCAAATGGTCCAATATACCTTGGACTTAGCTTACCTCTTTTGCCAAACCGCATCACCCCTTTCATGGGTGAAACCTTCAACAAGACTTGTTCACCTTCCATGAACTCCAAGTCTCTAACCTTTCGGTCTGCATACTCCTTTTGTCTACTTTGCGCCGCTAGAAGCTTTCCTTGAATGCACTTCACTTTATCTAACGAATCCCTCAAGAGGTCAGTACCCCAAGGTCTAACCTCGAATGCATCAAACCAACCAATGGGAGACCTACATCTCCTACCATACAATGCTTCAAATGGGGCCATATCAATGCTTGAGTGATAACTATTATTGTATGAAAACTCTTCCAAGGGTAGGAATTTATCCCAATGACCACCAAATTCTATCACACAAGCACAAAGCATATCCTCTAACACTTGAATCGTTCGCTCAGACTGACCATCGGTCTGAGGGTGAAATGCAGTGCTAAGATCCAACCTAGTACCCAATTCAGCATGCAATGTTTTCCAAAACTTAGAAGTAAACTGCGTACCTCTATCTGATATGATGGATAGTGGAACCCCATACAATCGAACGATTTCTGAGATATAGATCTTGGCTAACTTCTCCGCATTGTAAGTCACCTTGACTGGAATGAAATGAGCAGACTTAGTTAACCTATCAACAATTACCCAAATTGAGTCGTATTTACCCATTGTCCTTGGAAGACCAACCACAAAATCCATTGCAATTCTCTCCCACTTCCATTCAGGAATAGGCATTCTCTGAAGCGTTCCTCCGGGCCTTTGGTGTTCATACTTTACTTGTTGATTGTTTGGACATTTGGAAATAAAGTCAACAATATCACGCTTCATTCTACTCCACCAAAAGTGTTGCTTTAGGTCACGATACATCTTGGTTGCACCCCGATGTATAGAATACCTTGTACTATGAGCCTCTGTCAGAATGGTGTTGATCAACTCATCGACGCGGGGTACACATACCCTTCCCTTAATCCTCAAAACACCTTCCTCGTCGATTGTTGCTTCTTTAGCCTCTCCTTGCAACACTTTATCTCGAATCCGGATTAATTTCTCATCATCAAACTGCTTCCCCTTAATCTTGTCAAGGAAGGAGGATCTTGCCTCCACACAAGCTAACAATCCTCCCTTCTCATTTATTTCTAACCTCATGAGGTCATTGGCCAAAATTTGCACTTCTCTAGCCAATGGGCGTCTAGAATCTTGCAAATGAGCTAGACTTCCCATGCTTCCCGCCTTTCTACTCAAGGCATCTGCCACGACATTCGCCTTCCCCGGATGGTACAAAATAGTGATGTCGTAGTCCTTTAGTAGTTCCATCCATCTCCTTTGTCTCAAGTTCAAATCTTTCTGAGTAAAGACATACTGTAGACTACGATGATCCGTATAGACTTCACACTTAACCCCATATAAATAGTGCCTCCATTGCTTTAGTGCAAACACTACCGCGGCCAATTCCAAGTCATGAGTTGGATAGTTACGTTTATGCACTTTTAATTGTCTTGAAGCATAAGCAATCACGTTCTTCTCTTGCATTAGCACTGCACCCAAACCCGAATAGGATGCATCACAATAAACAATGAAGTTCTTACCCTCTACTGGCAAGGTAAGAATTGGTGCAGTGGTCAACAAGGTCTTGAGTTTCTGAAAGCTTTCCTCGCACTCATCCGACCATACAAATGGAACATTCTGCTTAGTCAAGTTCGTCAATTGGGAAGCAATAGAAGAGAATCCCTTGACAAATCGGCGGTAGTAGCTAGCTAACCCAACAAAACTCCGTATTTCTGACACATTAGTGGGCCTTACCCAATTCTTCACTGTCTCAATCTTAGAAGGATCCACCATCACTCCATCCTTAGAAACCACGTGCCCCAAGAAGGACACCGCATCTAACCAAAACTCACACTTAGAGAACTTGGCATAAAGCTTTTTCTCCCTCAACTTTTCCAATACCATTATCAAATGCTCCTCATGTTCCTTCTTGCTTTTAGAGTATATCAGTATATCATCAATAAACACGATCACAAAGAGATCCAAATACGGCTTAAATATCCCGTTCATCAAGATCATGAACGCACCAGGGGCATTCGTAAGACCAAAGGACATCACTACAAATTCATAATGCCCATACCTAGTCCGAAAAGCAGTCTTTGGCACATCCGTTGCCCGTATTTTCAATTGATGATAACCGGATCTCAAATCAATCTTAGAGAAAACACACGCACCTTGTAATTGATCGAACAAATCATCAATGCGAGGAAGAGGATACTTATTCTTAATGGTTACCTTGTTCAACTGCCGGTAGTCTATGCACATCCGAAAACTCCCATCCTTCTTCTTCACAAACAAAACCGGAGCACCCCAAGGAGATGCACTTGGTCTAATGAAGCCTTTGCTCAACAACTCTTGAAGTTGTGCCTTTAACTCTCTTAACTCCGCGAGAGCCATTCTATAAGGGGGTATAGAAATGGGGCGAGTTCCTGGTTCCAAATCAATGCAAAAGTCGATATCCCTATCCGGTGGCATACCAGGAAGATCTGCGGGGAACACATCCAAAAACTCACGGACCACCGAAACTGACTCAATTGAAGGAACTTGAGTAGTGTCATCCTTGAGATGTGCCAAGAAAGCTAAACACCCTTTACTAACCATTTTCTTAGCACGAAGAAAGGATATAATACGCACCGGATTGGAAGTGTAGTCACCCTCCCACACTAACGAATCTGTCCCAGGCTTAGCTAACGTCATAGTTTTAGCATTACAATCCAAGATCGCAAAATTTGGAGAAAGCCAAGTCATACCCAGAATTACATCAAAGTCAACCATTTCTAAGATAACCAAATCTACATAAGTATTGCTCCCCACAAAATTTACCAAACAAGACCTATATACCTTTTCCACTACCACAGACTCTCCTACCGGAGTAGAAACACGAATAGGCATGTCGAGTAATTCACAATACAAGTTTAGATCATTAGCAAATGATGAAGATACATATGAAAACGTGGAGCCAGGGTCAAATAATACAGATGCCATGCAATCACAAACCAAAAGATTACCTGTGATAACAGCATCAGACGCCTCCGCTTCAGATCTCCCAGGGAAAGCGTAAAAATGGGCCCTATCACCAGTCTGTCCGTTGCCCCTACCATGTTGTGTCGTAGTGGCTCCAGTTTTCCCATCACCTCTGCCGTTGTGGTGACCACCATTACCTCGACCACCACGTCCTCCAGAAAAGCGGCCTCTACCATGACCACCTCTACCTCTAGCTATTGGGGTTCTGTAACTCTGTTTTGGACAATCCTCCTAACATGTCCAATCTCCCCACATCCATAACACTCTCTGGAGTCAGGCATAGGTCTCTCGGAGTAGTGTTGACCGTTCTGAGGTGGACCCCCAACTACAGTCTGTAGTGAAGACTGAATTGGTCGAACTGAGTAACCTCCGGAACTCTGTCCTCTAGAGTAAGAACCATTAAACTCACCTCCCCTTAGAAACCTTTTTGATGTCGATGTCGTGGTGAAGTCATCTGGCTTCACTCCTTCCACCTCTATCACAAAGTCTACCACCTCTTGGAAGGATTTTGCCATAGCCGCTACCTGTAAGGCTGAAATCCGCAATTCTGACCTCAACCCCTTCACAAAACGGCGAATCCGTTCTTGTGGACTGAAACAAAGTTGGGTGGCATACCTGGATAATGCACGGAATTTGGCCTCATATGCGCTAACCGTCATCCTACCTTGCTCTAGACTCAAGAACTCATCCCTTTTTCTATCTCTCAAAGTCCTTGGGATATACTTTTCCATAAACAAGCTAGAGAACGATGCCCAAGTCATAGGTGGTGCCTCCGTTGGTTGACACTCAACATGTGACCGCCACCACATTTTGGCGTTCCCTTGAAACTGATAACTCACGAACTCCACGCCAAACCGTTCTACGATACCCATCTTGTGTAGTAGCTCATGACAATAAACCAGGAAATCGTAAGCATCCTCAGATTTTGCACCCTTGAAGACTGGAGGTTTCAATTTTAAGAACTTACTGAAAAGTTCATGCTGATCATTTGTCATTATAGGCCCAGTAGTCAGACGTGGAAATGTGCCTATCTCCAATGATGCATCCATGCGGGGAGCCATAGCAGCCGCATGTCGTATCTCTGAAACCGGAGGTGTTGGTGCAGAAACCACTGGAGGTGCCTGACCCTGATCAGATATCCCGCTAAGATAAGCAAGAACCTGATTGATCATCTCTGGGGTAGGTTGGGGTGGCAATTCCTCATTTTGCACTTGTTCATTCTCCCCTTCCTCACCCTCTCTTATCACCTCCTCGGTCGGTGGAGGAGTCACCGCCCTAGTATCAGATGGGCTAGGGGCTCGTCCTCTTCCTCTAGAGGACGTCCTCCCACGACCTCTTCCACGGCCTCTTGCCGCTGCTCTTCCTCGAGCCACAGCCCCAGTGGCTGGCTCAGACGTTTCTTGCCGTGCCGTTGTTGCTGCTGGTGCGGTCGTTGCTCTAGTTCTAACCATCTGCGAAATAGAGTGAAGATGGTCAGATACCAATTTGTATCACCTAGATACCAATTGGACTCAAGTAATAGCACAAAAGAAAGAATGAAAGAATGGAATTTTCCTAAAGTCCTATAGCCTCTCAAAGAAAAGTAAAGGCGTCCCCCTACCGTTCCTTAAGACTCTACTTGACTCGTTCTTGTGTGATGAGACCAATGAACCTAAGGCTCTGATACCAAGTTTGTCACGACCCAAATCAGGGACGCGACTGGCACCCACATTTACCCTCCTATGTGAGCGAACCAACCCATCTAAACCTTAACATTTCAAGATATATCAACAAAAAGTAATGCGGAAGACTTAAACTCATTAATAAAACAATTCAAAACTATTATTATTATCCCCAAAATCTGGAAGTCATCACCACAAGAACATCTATAATCAAATGACTAAACTAAGAGTATTCTAAAAGCTAAAACAAGTAAAAGCTAGTCCATGCCGAAAGCTCAAGGCATCAAGACTTGAAGAAGAAGATCCAGTCCAAGCTAGAATCATTAGCTCACCCTGAATTTCCGATGTAGTAAAGACTGGCTTTAATTACTGTTGAGTCGAAGACGACGACACGTTTGCTGCACTCCACAAATAACAAAGAAGAAAACATAAAAGTAGGGGGTCAGTACAACCACAAGTACTGAGTAGATATCATCGGTCAACTCAAAATAGAAGATAATATATATCAAGTAATATTATAAATCAACTATAAACTCAACATGTAGCAACAACAAGTACTATAATCATCAACAAGTACCATCAAGTTTATTCATGAGGGCTCAAGCCTCAATACCATACTCATTTGGGAATTAAGTTTATTAGATTGAGCATATTTATCATCTTTCAAGATTAATTATCTTTCTTCCTCTTGTGTCGGTACGTGACACTCTGATCCCCTACCACTATGTGTCGGTACGTGACACTCCGATCCCCTAATTCTACGTGTCGGTTCGTGACACCCGATCCCCTGTATGTGTCGGTACGTGACACTCCGATCCCCTATATGTGTCGGAACGTGACACTCCGATCCCCTATATGTGTCGGTACGTGACACTCCGATCCCCTAATTCTACGTGTCGGCTCGTGACACCCGTCCCACTAATACTATGTGTCGGAACGTGACACTCCGATCCACTAATACTATGTGTCGGAACGTGACACTCCGATCCACTAATCTCATTCTATCCGTTCATCAAGCCTTCTCTATACCAAGGCATCATCAATCCCATTACTTTAATTCATCAAGCCTTCTTTTATACCAAGGCATCATCATTAATGAGTAGATTAAAGTTTCTTTCAAGATTTGGGATTCAATAGTTTTCATCATGCTTGTTTTATCAAAATCACATAATCATATTCATGCAAGCATACAATTAAGCATATAGACAGGTTTACAATCCTACCAATACATATCATTTGCTATTAAGAGTCTACTACGAATAGCATGAAAACCATAACCTACCTCCACCGAAGAATTGGAATCAACAAGCAATTTCCCAAGCTTTGATATTCCCTCTGCCTCTTGATCGATCAATTTCTCTCTCTCCTTGTTCTCTCTATTTTCTTTATTCAAACCCTCTTTCTTTTACCCTAAATAACATATAATTAAGTGTAAAAGATGGCAATAATACCCCACTAATTAACCCAAAGTTACCTCTTTTATCCCTCAAGAATTTGAGTTATTAATATAAACCCACGAAATCTATAATTAAGAAAAGAATAGTCCAAAACGTCCCTTAAAACGTGTAAGGAAATCCGATTCTGCCAGGGATTTGCGCAACCTGTGACGGCCCGTCGTGCCTGCGACGGTCCGTCACGCAGGTCGTCGTAAGGGCCAGAACCCCAGTTTTCACTAAGGAGTCTGTGACGGTCCGTCACACCTGTGACGGTCCATCCTGCAAGTCCGTTACGAAGTTCAGAGAGTCGATTTTCAGTACCCAATTTCAGAATTCCTAAGTATATTGAAACGAGACCCTGCGACGGTCCGTCGTGCCTGTGACGGTCCGTCGTGGGGTCCGTTGCCTCAGCCAATTTTCCAGAAATAAAATCTGCTGCTCAAAACGACTAAACGGGTCGTTACAACAAAGTTGGATAATCGAAAGAATGATACCAATCATAGAACATATTTTATACCATGTCTTTCAAGTGACAAATGGTTCAATAAACAAATGTTTTCCTGCTTCTTCATTGTGTGACACCATGAAAAGTTAAAATAACTTCTCAATGATATACCCTTGGACCTTTTATAGTTTCTTGAAGTTTCAATCCATGTTCACATGTTAGCATGTCACTAATAGTCAATCGAAAATACATAGTATTCTAGAAATTTGTTGAATTAATTGAATAATAAACCTATATACACAATTTGGCTATTGCACAAACAATACTGGTAGTGAGTGTAAATGGGTGTATAAATTTAAACATGAACTCGAGTTAACCTCTTTAAGAGTATGAGGGATCAAATAAATAACTAGTGAAGTAGTGAATGAAGTATGGGATATTTTGAGTAATAGTGTTCTCATATCAGTAGTGAATTCCTTCCAAGCGTGATTGAATTTCTATGTGGGGTTTGGAAAACCTTAAAGGTAAATTCTCAATGTTCTTATTTCGCAAGAATTATTTGTTGTATGAATTGGGTGACTACTTGATGTTGTATTGGCTTGGGTATTTTCCACCATGTGCGAAGTGGAGGATTGGGTCGTGAGTTGCCCATGTGGACCGACCTGACCCGATCCAAGAAGTTGTCTGAAAAGATGAAAGAACTAATTATATCCTATTTGAATAAGAAAGGAGGAACAGTTTGATAATGGAAACACTTACCAACCCTTCCTGGTAAAAGAATTTCTTACTTTAGGGAAAAAAGATAATGTAAAAAACAATATGAAAAGAGAACACAAGCTAAAAGTGAAAAAGAAAACTCAAAAATTTTTATTTGACTGAACATAAACATTTAGTTTATGAATCAAACGTTTTTCCTTAGATATTAAAAGGACTTTGGAGAAATCGTGTTAAAATAGTAAAATCAACGACTTCCACTGCAAATACAAGATCCACATATCGTCGATTTGGCTCTTTCTATATATATATCAACGATAAGGCTAAACATAAATTGAGACGCTATAAGTGTGAGCGTACTTTTTGAAACTTCATTTGATAAATGTATAAAATTTGAAATTATGAGTTCAAGAGAACACAAAAAATTTATATACTCAAACTATTAACTCCGTCATGAATTTTGAAGTCACATAAAATAAATATATATACATATATTCAAAAGTTGAGAAACAGAAACAATCATTTGTCAAAAAAAAAAAAACAACCAAAGATTTCTTTAAAAAACAAATTAAGAGTATGTGACATAATTATAGCTCGTTAATCTAGAGAACTTTTTCAAGACACTGATGGAGCATATTTCTGCACATCTTTTGTTCTCTTGCTCTTTTCTTCTATGACTTCGGAGTCATTAGTTGCTCTCATTCGTTGGATTTATAAGGCCTTCTAGGGATGATTGCATTGCTCCCTCTTGATATCACGTGCCCTCTTGCTAGTGCTGGTGTAGATTTATCTTTAAGTCAAATTATCCGTTAAAAAATTAAAGTACCAAAATAATTAACAACAACAACGACTAAAATTTAAAATTTTATAGTAAATTGAACTTAATTATTTTTAAACATGCAAGAAGTGATTACCTTGACGATGATGCAAGCTGAGGCACTTTTACAGGTTGCAAAGTCTCGATTAAATGGCTTGTGAGTTCTTGATCAACTTCTTGACTAAACTCGACAAATCCATGGATCAATGTCTATAAAATTACACATAAAATATTGTTACCATTTTACAGACTATAGTTAAGACTGCTTAATCTAAACACTCAAATGTAATATGTAGATCCATTTCATTCACTTAATTATTACACAATTATTATGTAAATACAATGCACATATTTTTCATATAAAATTACGTTAATATTAATATATCAAGTGATAATATAATCAAATGCTTCAACATACTAACCTCATTGTTAGCAACACTTGATAGTCCATGATAAAAGTTTAAAAAATGTTAAATTATCATAAAATTTCAAGCAATCATGATGTTTCTTATTTAGAAATTTATTAACTCTTTACTTATACGATTTTAGGATATAAAATGATAATCTTGTTGTTTATGCTTTTCACTACCGTTTTTATGATAAATTAATGAAGATCTAGTAAAAATCTAACATATTTAGCAATTTCACAAATTAATTGATTTTTTAATTGTTTGTACTATATTATTTCACAGTATAAGATTGTCTGTTATGAACTTGTATAAAACGTTAAAACTTGACTAGTTTTGAGAAAGAAAAAAGTATAAGAAGCTTTGACCACAATAATTCGTAAAAATACTATAAATTAGAATATATTTTAATTAGTTTTAGACCAAATTCATCATGTCATTGTACATACATTTAATTGTTTAGTTCAAAAAAGGAGAAGAGGTAACATTGATAAAACCTGAATAAGAAAAACAACAAAACATGACCGTATTATACAATTCACTATAGCCTCTGACGATATACAAGATGAACAAAAATCTTAAATAATAAAACTGCACATATGAAAATGAAAGAAAAATATATAAGGAGGTCCTTTTGATTTTGTATTTTTATTTATTTTAGTTTTTGATTAATATATGACTGTGATGGAGGATGTTTTATGTTAAAAATATTATTGTGGAATAACACGCATAAACATTGTTGTATTGCTTTTTATATGGAGTATATTGATTCATTTAGCCCCCTTAATATTTTCGGTTTGAAAGTTAATAATCATTATAATTTACTATAAATATTAAATGTGAATAAGTTTTACTCGTAGTAAACCTCTTGATCATAAATAACCAATATAAAAAATTAATTGATTGTGAAACATATTTATTTTTGTATTAATTAGGTAACTAGTCAAATTGTTGTGCTCGTATGCTAAATTGATATACTTTACCAAGTTAATACATTAAATTTTGTGATGGTTTGTATTTTTCAATTCTTTTTACAATGGAATAGTTATACATAGGGATACTTATATTATGTTGTATTTTATTATCGTTTTTTTAATTGCCCAATTTTATCGAAATATCATCACAAGTTGAAAGGCTGATTAGGGTATACAAGTATATTTGAATACTTATTTTTGGGTTGTCCATGTATTTTTGTTTAACAACAAATGTATAGTCATATGTATATTATATAGGTGTATTCATAAGGTAGATGTATTTAAATTATTGTGCTTTTATGCTAAATTGATATACTTTATCAAGTTTGATATATTAATACATTAAGTTCTATGGTGGTTTCTATCCTAGATATAATAATACATTAAGTTATATAAAACATTGTATCCGTTTGAAATCAAAGTATTCATATGCTTGCTGTATAAATCAAATAATACATTTTTCTTAGTAGTAAATCAGATTATATGTGGTGAATCATCCGATTGAAGCACCGCATAAGTTGATTTACAAAAATCAAAATTATTGCACAAGTTATGCCAGTCATGGAGTTCACATATTTATAATCGAAAGAAATAAAATTCATTCATCAATTCATCAAATATAATAGATAAATTTAACTAAACAAAATTCTATGAATATATTTATGACGCCTGAATAAGAACAATGAAGTAAAAACAATAGAGACAACAAAATAATGGAGTAAAATGTATCCCAATATTTTTGTTTATTTAAATGGAATCTGAATGGATATGTTTTCAGTAGGTAAATATTAATTGGTAATTTAATAATGGAAAGTTGAGAGTCTTAAGGAAGTAATTAAAGGGTTGTAACATAAATTACCTTATTTAGTGAATTAAAATTGTATTGTATTAAAGTAAAAATAATAATAGTAATAATAATAAAAGTTATACAACCATCTAGATATATACATAAATGGTAGTCATTTTTGATAAATATCATGCTAATATCTATTAAAATTCAACAACCCTATAACTATAGTCATTTTTGTAAGTTACTCAATAAATTTTCTTTTTCTATACAATAACTTTTGAATTTATGATCCAAGGGTTTCTTATCATTCAAAGGGTGAAAAAGGTATCATTTTTAAAATCCAAAGAGTTGAATAACATGATTTGATTAAAATTTATTCATCTCTATATAATAATTTTTGGTTGACGATTTAAGATCTGAAGATTCTTTCTCATTCAAAAGGGGCAGAAGACTATTATTCGTAAGATTAAAACGACAAACAAAACTAGTAGTTGTTACATAGATCCAGAATACCTATATAATATACTTAAATACAAAAAGGATGTGTGTACCTTTGTCTGCCATAGAAACGAATGACTGAATACAAGCTAGGTTGGGTCTTCCACTACTTAGGCTTATTGGCGGTTGTCACCTTATGAGAATACATCACTTAGATTACGCCAGGATAGGAGACCTAGCCTCATATTTATAGGCTCAAAAGCTTTTACCCTAGTGGGCTTCCCGATTACAGGCTCACATGTCTTCAACATGCCTACACTATTTCCAACCAACACATATGACATGAAATGAATACGAGCCCATATGGAATCCACTCAAAGACACCACTCATGTCTTGTCCAACTAATTTTAACACTCAACTGGTTTTACTAAAATGAAATAATAAGTTAATGTTAAGTGCACGTTTA
The DNA here is from genome assembly GCA_027705065.1 of Solanum peruvianum. Classification (NCBI taxonomy): domain Eukaryota; kingdom Viridiplantae; phylum Streptophyta; class Magnoliopsida; order Solanales; family Solanaceae; genus Solanum; species Solanum peruvianum. The sequence goes on from JAKWJD010001755.1 coordinate 68,996,030, forward strand.
ATAAATACTTATCATCAACCATCAAGAAATCAACACTTTAAAAGTGCAACCTCACATAGTTGACTAAATTTATTTAGAGATATATTTCTAAAAACACGACAATTGAATAATTTTCGAGATTTTATAATTAATAAATTAGAATAAAATACCACATAATGAAGTCATAACATCGGTTCCATAACTTATAAGAATTTTATAATATATAAAAGGAAGTCTACAATAATTTTAAAAGCTAGTGTTGAAGAATTTACCTTGAACATTTTTATTGTACCCATGGATAAACTCATTTTCTAAAAACATTTTGATGGCCTGATAAAAAATCAGGAATAACTACTTAATTTTCATGATTGTAAGAGGAAAGTTGTGTGTACATATATAAAATATTGTATTTGTATGGTTTATAAAATGTGTAACGACCCGGAAATTGATAGATTAAACTAGAGCCTCATTGTGTGGGTTAGTGTGACCTTAAGTTGATGTCTAGGCTGTTTTTATAACTTATTGTGCAAGGAAGAGGCCTAGGTTACAAGCAAGGACCTAAACTAGAAAAATAAACTGGAGGAAGCCTTGTTTTTTGGGGGACTGTTCGGCGATGGGAGTGCTTGATAGCCAAAAGGTTGGCCAGCGGCCCTTGTCCCCTTGTGATCATCTAGTTTGTTATCCCACTGGCCTATGTGGGGTTTGAAAAACCTTAAAGTTAAATTCTTGATGCTCACATGTCGCAAGAACTATTTGTTGACAAAATATGAACTTAAGAGTTCAAGAGAATACAAAATTTTTATATACTCAAACTATTAACTCCTCCATGGATTTTAAAGTCACATAATAATATATATATATTCAAAAGTTGAGAAACAGAAAGAATCATTTGTCAAAAAAAAAAAAAACCCGACGATTTCCTTAAAAATCAAAATAGAGTATGTTATATAATTATAGCTAATTAATCTAGATAATTTTTTGAAGACATTCATGAAGCAGATTCTTTCTTTTGGAAGATGTGCACATCTTTTTGGTTCACTTCCTCTTTTCTTCTATGACCTTGGAATCATTACTCGCTCTCATTCGTTGGGATCTATAAGGCCTTCTACGAATGACTACATTGCTCCCTCTTGATATCAAAGGTCCTCTTGCTAGTGCTCATGTGGATTTATCTTTAGGTCGAATTATCCTTTAAAAATTGAAATACCAAAATAATTAACAACAACATTAATAAGAATTTAAAATAATATATTAAATTGAACTTAATTATTTTTACACATGCAAGAAGTGATAACCTTGACGATGATGCATGCTGATTCGATTCTACACGATGTAAAGTCTAGATTAAATGACAGGTGACTTCTTGATCAACTTCTTGACTAAACTCGACAAGTACATGGATCAATGTCTTTAAAAGTACACACAAAAAATATTTTTAGCATTTTACAAACTATAGTGAAGAATCCTTAATCTAAACACTCAACTGTCAAATCTAGATCCATTTCGTTCACTTAATTATTAAACAATTATTATGTAAGTAGAATGCACTTATATTTTTCTGATAAGACTACGTTAATGTTAAGATATACAGTGATAATATCATTAAATGCTTCAACATACTAACCTCATTGTCAGCAACACTTGATAATCCATGAGTACGTTTTGATGAATCATCTCCATCCGAATAGCCAGATATGATTATAACATTCAAAAATTATTAAAATAAAAGTTTAAAGATGTTAAGTTATCATAAAATTTCAAACAATCATGATGTTTCTTATTTAGAAATTTATTGATCTCATTACTTATACGATGATAGAATATAAATGATAATCTTTTTGTTTATGCTCTTTACAACAGTTTTTTTATGATAAATAAATGAAGAACTAGTCAAAAATCTGATAAATTTAGAAATTCCATAAATTAATTGATTGTTTTATTGTTTGTCCTATATTATTTCACATTATAAGATTGTTTTTTGAGAACTTGTATAAAACATTAAACTTGACTAATTTCTAGAAAGAAAAAAGAATAAGAAGCTTTGACCACAATAATTCGTGAAATACTACAAATTAGAATATATTTTAATCAGTTTTAGATTAAATTCATCATGTCATTGTACATGCATCTAATTGTTTATTAAAACACAATATTTGAATAATGTTCAAGATTTTAGAAATATTAAATTAAATTAAAATAATAAATAATGAAATCATAACATCGGTTCCATAACTTATAGGAATTTTATAACATAAAAAAGGAAGTCTACAATAATTTTAAAAGCTAGTGTTGAAGAATTTACCTTGAACATTGTTTGTTGAACCCATGGATAAAATTATTTCTAAATATATTTTGATGGACTGATTAAATATCTTGAATAACTACTTAATTTTAATAATTTTCGGAGGAAAGTTGTGCCTACATATATATAAATTATTGCATTTGTACAGTTCATAAAAAGTGTAACGACCCGGAAAATGACAGGTTGAACTAGAGCCTCATCGTGTGGGCTAGTGTGACCTTAAGTTGAAGTCTAGGCTGATTTATAATTTATTGAGCAAGGAAGAGGCCTAGGGTGCAGGCAAGGCCTAAACTATCAAAATAAAGCGGAGGAAGCCTTGTTTTTTGAGGGACTGTTTGGCGATGGGAGTGCTTGATCGCCAAAAAGTTGGCCAGCCGCCCTTGTCCCCTTGTGATCGTCTAGATTGTTGTTCCATTGGCCTATGTGGGTTTGAAAAACCTTAAAGTTAAATTCTTGATGGTCACATGTCACAAGAACTATTTGTTGTATGAATTGTGTGACTAGTAGATGTTGTATTGGCTTGGGTCTTGTCCACCATCTATGAAGTGGAGGATGTATTATTTGGGTCGTGAGTTTCCCTTGTGGACAGACCTTACCCGATCCAAGAAGTTGTCTAAGAAGATGAAATAACTAGTTATCTCTTATTTTAAAGGGATAATGCCCAAGTACCCCCTCAACCTATGCACGAAATCTCAGAGACACACTTATACTACTAAGGTCCTATTACCACCCTGAACTTATTTTATTAATAATTTTTTACCCTTTTCGACCTACGTGGCACTATCTTGTGGGCCCAACGATGATTGACTTTTTTTTTAAAACTAGTGCCACGTAGGCTAAAAAGGGGTAGAAAATTACTTATAAAATAAGTTCAGGGTGGCAATAGGACCTTTGTATAGTATAAGTGTGTCTCTGGGATTTCGGGCATAGAATGAGGGGGTACTTGTGCATTTTCACTATTATAAAAGGAAAGGAGGAACAAACGGAGGAATAAATTGATATCTGAAAAACTTACTAACCATTTCTGATAAAAGAATTTCTTCCTTTACAGAGAAAGACAACGTAAAAAACAATATGAAAAGAGAACACAAACTAAAAGTGAAAAAGAAAACTCAAAAAAGTTTTTCTGTTTGAACATAAACCTTTAGTTTATGAATCAAAAATTTATTCCCTAGCTATTTTAAAAAGATATTTGGAGAAATCGTGTTAAAATAGAAAAATCAATGACTTCTCCTGCAAATACAAGATACACGACTCGTCGATTTGAATCTTTCTAAATATTTTAACAATAAGGCTAAACATAAATTGAGACACTATAAGTGTGAACAGATTTGTTGAAACTTCATTTGATGATAAAAATAAAAGCTAATAATATATATATATATATATATATATATATATATATATATATATATTATTATTATTATTATTATTATTAATATTATTATTATTATTATATGCTAAATACACCAACACACACACAAATACAAAATATGAACTGATAAGTTCAAGAGAATACAAAAATTTATATACTCAAACTATTAACTCCTCATGGATTTTAAAGTCTATTAACATGGATTTTAAAGTCACATAAAAATATATATATTCAAAAATTGAGAAACAGAAACAATCATTTGTCCAAAAAAAAAACAACAACAAAAGATTTCTTGAAAAATCAAATTAAGAGTATGTGATCTAATTATAGCTCTTTAATCTAGATAATTTTTTCAAAACACTCATCGAGCAGATTTCTTTCTTTTGATAGATGTGCACATCTTTTTTTTTTCTCTTCCTCTTCTCTTCTATGACCTCGGGGTCATTACTCGCTCTCATTTGTTGGGATCCATAAGGCCTTCTACAGATGACTACATTGCTCCCCCTTGATATCACAGGTCCTCTTGCTAGTGCTCTTGTAGATTTATCTTTAGGTCGAATTATCCTTTAAAAAATTTAAGTATTAAAATAATTATTATCAACGAATAATAAAAATTTAAAATATTATAGTAAATTGAACTTAATTATTTTTAAACATGCAAGAAGTGATAACCTTGACGATGATGCAAGCTGATGCGATTCTACAGGTTTCGATGTCTTGGTAATATGACTTGTGATTTCTTGATCAACTTCTTGACTAAACTCGACAAATCCATTGATCAATGTCTATAAAAGTAAACATAAAATATTTTTAGCATTTTTCAAATAATAGTTAAGAATCCTTCATCTAAACACTCAAATGTAAAATCTAGATCCATTTCGTTCACTTAATTATTACACAATTATTATGTAAGTAGAATGTGCTTATATTTTTCATATGAGACTACATTAATATTAAGATATCAAGAGATAATATAATTAAATGCTTCAACATACTAACCTCATTATCAGCAACACTTGATAATCCATGAGTTTTTGATGAATCATCTCCATCCGAATTGTCAGATATGATTATAACATCTAAAAATTATTAAAATAAAAGTTGAGAAAATGTTAAGTTATTATAAAATTTCAAACAATCATGATGTTTCTTATTTAGAAATTTATTAATCTCTTTACTGATACGATTTTAGAATACAAAATGATATTCATTTTGTTTATGATCTTTACAACAACTCTTACGATAAATAAATGAAGATCTAGTAAAAAATATGACAAATTTAGCAATTCCACAAATTAATTGATTGTTTTATTGTTTGTCCTATATTATTTCACATTATAAGATTGTTTGTTGAGAACTTGTATAAAACATTAAAACTTGACTAATTTCGAGAAAGAATAAAGTATAAGAAGCTTTGACTACAGTAGTTTGTGAAATACTATAAATTAGAACAATTTTAATTAGTTTTAGATCAAATTCATCATGTCATTGTACATGCATATAATTATTTAGTACAAAAAAGGAGAAGAGGTAACATTGATCAAACCTGAATAAAAACAACAACAAAACAATGACCATACCATAAAGTTTACTATAGCTTATGATGATATACAAGATGAACAAAAATCTTCAATAATAAAACTGCATATTAGAAAAAGAAAGAAAAATCTATAAGGAGGTCCTTTTATTTTATACATTTTTTTTATTTTAGTTCTTGATTAATAGATGACGATTTAAGGTGTGAAGATTTGTTCTCATCTAAAAGGGGTAGAAGACTATTATCCGTAAGATTAAAAAAAATAAAATCCGTAGTTGTTACATAGATCGAGAACTACTCTATAATATAATTAAATACAAAAAGGATGCGTTTACCTTTGTCTGCCATAGCAACGAATGACGGAATAGAAGCTAGGCTGAGTCGTTTTCTCCTTAGGGTTATTGACAGTTGGCAACTTATAGGAATACGCCTCTTAGTTTAAGCGATGAGAGGAGATCAAACCTCATATTTATAGGCTAAAAAATATTTTAACCTAGTGGGCCTCCCCATTACGGGCTTACAGGTCTTCAATATGCCTACACTATTTCCAACAAACTCATATGACATGAAACGAATACAAGCCCATATGGAATCCACTCAAAGACACGACTCATGTCTTGTCCAATAAATTTTGACATTCAGTTCATTTTACTAAAATGCAATAATAAGTTAATGTTAAGTGCACGTTTAATAAATACTTCTAACATTATTATCAACCATCAAGAAATCATAAACCTTAAAAGTGCAACCTCACCTAGTTTACCAAATTTTTTAAACATATATTTTTCAAGACACAATAGATGAATAATTTTCAAGATTTTATAATTAAAAAGTTAGAATAGAGTACCACATAATGAAATCATAACATCGGTTCCATAACTTATATGAATTAAATAATATAAAAAAGGAAGTCTACAATAATTTTAAAAGCTAGTGTTGAAGAATTTACCTTGAACATTTCTATTGTACCCATGGATAAACTCATTTTCTAAAAAAATTTTGATGGCCAAATAAAAAATCACGAATAACTACTTGCTTTTAATGATTGTAAGAGGAAAGTTGTGTGTACAGATATAAATTATTGTATTTGTACGGTTCATAAAAAGTGTAATGACCCGGAAAATGATAGGTTGAACTATAGCCTCATTGTGTGGGTTAGTGTGAACTTAAGTTGATGTCTAGGATGTTTTATAACTTATTGAGCAAGGAAGAGGCCTAGGGTACAAGCAAGGGCCTAAACTAGCAAAAGTGGAGGAAGCCTTCTTCTTTGAGGGACTGTTTGGTGATGGGAGTGCTTGATCGCCAAAAGTTTGGCAAGTTGCCCTTGTCCCTTTGTGATAGTCTAATTTGATGTCCCATTGGCCTATGTGGGTTTTGAAAAACCTGAAAGTTAAATTCTTGATGCTCACATGTCGTAAGAACTCTTTGTTGACAAAATATGAATTTACGAGTTCAAGAGAATATAAAAATATATACTCAAACTATTAACTACTCCATGGATTTTAAAGTCACATAAAAATATATATATTCAAAAGTTGAGAAAAAGAAACTATCATTGGTCCCAAAAAAACCCTACAATTTCTTTAAAAATCAAATTAAGAATATGTTATAAAATTATAGCTCTTTAATCTAGATAATTTTTTCAAGACACTCATGGAGCATATTTCTTTCTTTTGGAAGATGTGCACATCTTTTTCGTTCTCTTCCTCTTTTCTTCTATGACCTCGGGGTCATTTACTCGCTCTCATTCGTTGGGATCTATAAGTCCTTCCACGGATGACTGCATTGTTCCCTCTTGATATCACAGGTCCTTTTGCTAGTGCTCCTGCAGATTTATATTTAGGTCGAATTATCCGTTAGAAAATTGAAGTACCAAAATAATTAAAAACATTAATAAGAATTTAAAATAATATATCAAATTGAACTTAATTATTTTTACACATGCAAGAAGTGATAACCTTGACGATGATACATGCTGAAGCGATTCTACACGATGTAAAGTCTTGATTAAATGACAGGTGACTTCTTGATAAACTTCCTGACTAAACTCGACAAGTACATGGATCAATGTCTATAAAAGTACACACAAAAAATATATTTAGCATTATACAAACTATAGTGAATAATCCTTAATCTAAACACTCCACTGTCAAATCTAGATCCATTACGTTCACTTAATTATTAAACAATTATTATGTAAGTAGAATGCACTTATATTTTCCAGGAAAGACTACGTTAATGTTTAGATATACAGTGATAATATCATTAAATGCTTCAACATACTAACCTCATTGTCAGCAACACTTGATAATCCATGAGTACGTTTTGATGAATCATCTCCATCCGAATCGTCAGATATGATTATAACATCCAAAAATTATTAAAATAAAAGTTTAAAGATGTTAAGTTATCAAATAATTTCAAACAATCATGATGTTTCTTATTTAGAAATTTATTAATCTCTTTACTTATACGATTATAGAATATAGAATGATAATCTTCTTGTTTATGCTCTTTACAACAGTTTTTTATGATAAATAAATGAAGAACTAGTCAAAAAATCTGATAAATTTAGCAATTCCATAAATTAATTGATTGTTTTATTGTTTTTCCTATATTATTTTCATTATAAGATTGTTTGTTGAGAACTTGTATAAAACATTAAACTTGACTAATTTCTAGAAAGAAAAAAGTATAAGAAGCTTTGACCACAGTACTTCGTGAAACACTACAAATTAGAATATAATTTAATCAGTTTTAGATTAAATTCATCATGTCATTGTACATGTATCTAATTGTTTATTAAAACACAATATTTGAACAATGTTCAAGATTTTAGAAATTGTAAATTAAAATAAAATAATACATAATGAAATCATAACATCGGTTCCGTAACTTATAGGAATTTTATAATATAAAAAAGGAAGTCTACAATAATTTTAAAAGCTAGTATTGAAGAATTTACCTTGAACATTGTTTGTTGAACCCATGTAAAACTCATTTTCTAAATAAATTTTGATGGACTGATAAAAAATCTTGAATAACTACTTAATTTTAATGATTTTAGGAGGTAAGTTGTGCCTACATATATAAATTATTGTATTTGTATAGTTCATAAAAAGTGTAACGACCCGGAAAATGATAGGTTGAACTAGAGCCTCATTGTGTGGGCTAGTGTGACCTTAAGTTGATGTCTAGGCTGTTTTATAAATTATTGAGCAAGGAAGAGGCCTAGGGTGCAGGTAAGGGCCTAAACTAGCAAAATAAAGCGGAGGAAGCCTTGTTTTTTGAGGGACTGTTTGGCGATGGGAGTGCTTGATCGCCAAAAAGTTGGCCAGCCGCTCTTGTCCCCTTGTGATCGTCTAGATTGTTGTTCCATTGGCCTATGTGGGTTTGAAAAACCTTAAAGTTAAATTCTTGATGCTCACATGTCGCAAGAACTATTTGTTGTATGAATTGTGTGACTAGTATATGTTGCATTGGCTTGGGTCTTGTCCACCATCTGCGAAGTAGAGGATGTATTATTTGCGTCGTGAGTTTCCCATGTGGACAGACCTTACCCGATCCAAGAAGTTGTCTAAGAATATGAAAGAACTAATTATCTTTTATTTTAAAAGAAAAAGAGGAACAAAAGGAGGAACAATTTGATATCTAAAAAACTTACTAACCCTTCCTGATAAAAGAATTTCTTCCTTTACAGAGAAAGACAACGTAAAAAACAATATGAAAAGAGAACATAAACTAAAAGTGAAAAAGAAAACTCAAAAGTGTTTTTCTGTCTGAACATAAACATTTAGTTTATGAATCAAAATTTTTTCCCTAGCTATTTAAAAAAGATATTTGGAGAAATAATGTTAAAGTAGAAAAATCAATGACTTGTGCAGCAAATACAAGATACACAACTCGTCGATTTGAATCTTTCTAAATATTTCAACAATAAGGCTAAACATAAATTGAGACACTATAAGTGTGAACGTATTTGTTGAAACTTCATTTGATGATAAAAATAAAAATAATATATATATATATATATATAGATATATATATAATATATATATATATATATATATATATATATATACTATATATATGTATATATACATACATATATATATGTATCTATATATATATATATATATCTATATATATATATATATATATATATATATATATATATATATATATATAATATATATATATTATATGCTAAATACACCAACATACATACAAATACAATATATGAACTTATAAGTTCAAGAGAATACAAAAATTTTATATACTGAAACTATTTACTCCTCATGGATTTTAAAGTCATATAAAAATATATATATTCAAAGGTTGAGAAACTGTCACGACCCAAATCGGGGACGCGACTGGCACCCACATTTACCCTCCTATGTGAGCGAACCAACCAATCTAACCTTTAACATTTTAATACAATATCAACAAAAGAAAATGCGGAAGACTTAAACTCATTAATAAAACAACTCAAAACTATTATTACTATCCCCACAATCTGGAAGTCATCATCACAAGAACATCTATCTCAAATTGCTAAACTAAAACTGTCTAAGAAGTTAAAACAATAAAAGCTAGTCCATGCCGGAAGTTCAAGGCATCAAGACTTGAAAAAGAAGACCCAGTCCAAGCTAGACGCGTTAGCTCACCCTGAATTTCCGAAGGTAGTGAAGACTGGCTAGATCTACTGTTGAGTTGAAGTTGACGGAACGTTTGCTGCATTACACAAATAACAAGAAGAAAACATAAAGTAGGGGGTCAGTACAACCACACAAACTGAGTAGATATCATCGGCTAACTCAAAATAGGGAACAATACATATCAATAATAATGTAAATCAACTACAATACTCAACATGTAGCAATAACAATATTAATTCATCAATAATACAACCGAGTTCACACATGAGGACTCAAGCCCCAATACCATACTCATTTGGGAATTAAGTTCATTAGATTGAGTATATTCATTATCTTTCAAGATTCATTATCTTTCTTCCTCTTGTGTCGGTACGTGACACTCCGCTCCTCATATTCATTCTATCCTGGTGTCGGAACGTGACACTCCGATCCTCATATTCATTCTATCCTGGTACCGGAACGTGGCACCCGATCCATATTCTATCCTGGTGTCGGAACGTGACACTCCGATCCTCATATTCTATCCTGGTGTCGGAACGTGACACTCCGATCCTCATATTCATTCTATCCTGGTACCGGAACGTGGCACCCGATCCATATTCTATCCTGGTGTCGGAACGTGACACTCCGATCCTCATATTCATTCTATCCTGGTACCGGAACGTGGCACCCGATCCCCTAATTCATCAAGCCTTCTTTTACACTAAGGCATCCTCATTCTCATTATATAATTTATCAAGCCTTCTTTCATACTAAGGCATCATCAATCTTATTATATAATATATCAAGCGAATTAGGGTTCTTTCAATTTGGGATTCAATAGCTTCATCATGCTTTGTTAATTCATCACAATTTCATAATCATAATCATGCAAGCATACAATTTGAGCACATAGCAGGGTTTACAATACTATCAACACATAATATTCACTATTAAGAGTTCACTACGATTATCGTAATATAAACCATAACCTACCTCCACCGAAGAATTGGAATCAACAAGAAATCTTCCAAGCTTTGTTATTCCTCTTCCCCCTTCGATCGATCAATTCTCTCTCTCAATTCGTTTCTCTCTTTTCTCTCTTGTTCTTTCTCTTTTGTTTTATTCAAACCCTCCTTCTTTTACCCTAATTAACATATAATCAAGTGTAAAAGAGGACAATAAAACCCCCTAATTAACTTAAGGTTACCCCTTTTAACCCTCAAGTAATTAGACTTATTAATATTAACCCTCAATCTTTATAATTAAGGAAAGAATAGTCCAAAACGACCCTTAAAACGTGTGGAGAAATCCTATTCTGACTGGGATCTGCGTGACCTGTGACGGGTCGTGCCTGCGACGGTCCGTCACACCGGTCGTCGTAGCCTCCCTAATTTCCAGGTGGGCTGTGACGGCCCGTCACCCCTGTGACGGTCCGTCCTGCACCTCCGTCATGACGGTCAGAAACTCGTTTCTTGTACCAAATTCTCAAAAGTTGAAGTGTTTTGCAACGGAAACTCACGACGGTTCGTCGTGGATGTGACGGCACGTCCTGCAGGTCCGTCACAATTTACAGAGAGTCGATTTTAATATCCAAATTGAAGAATTCTAAGTGTCATGGAACGACTCTTCCTCGACGGGCCGTCGTGACCACGACGGTCCGTCGTGACCACGACGGTCCGTCGTGACAACCGTCGTCCCCGCCAGTTTTTCCAGAATTACAATCTGCTGCTCAAACGACTAAACAGGTCGTCACAATAGATACCAATTTACCCATCGTTCGTCCCCGAACGATCAAAAGAAGAAAAACAATGGCGAAAAGGAGTACCTGAATCTGTAAACAGATGTGGATATTTTTCTTGCATATCTGCCTCCTTCTCCCAAGTAGCTTCTTCAACCGGTCGATTCTTCCATTGAACTTTAATGGATGCAATCTCTCTCGACCTCAACTTGCGAACCTCTCTATCTAAAATGGCAACCGGTTCCTCTTCATAAGTCAAGTTTTCATCCAACAAAACTGAATCCCAACGGATAATGTAGTTTCCATCTCCGTGGTATTTCTTCAACATGGATACATGAAACACCGGATGCACTCCGGACAGCCCTGGGGGCAAGGCTAATTCATAAGCCACCTCCCCTATTCGCTTAAGCACTTCAAATGGTCCGATGTACCTTGGACTTAACTTACCCCTTTTTCCGAACCGCATCACCCCTTTCATGGGTGAAACCTTCAACAAGACTTGTTCACCTTCCATGAACTCCAAGTCTCTAACCTTCCGGTCTACATACTCCTTTTGTCTACTTTGCGCCGCCAGAAGCTTTTCTTGAATAGCTTTCACCTTCTCCAGAGAATCTCTCAACAGATCAGTCCCCCAAGGTCTAACTTCAAAGGCATCAAACCAACCAATGGGAGATATACACCTCCTCCCATACAATGCTTCAAATGGAGCCATGTCAATACTGGAGTGATAGCTATTATTGTATGAAAACTCTGCCAAAGGTAAAAAGCTATCCCAATGGCCACCAAACTCTATCACACATGCACGAAGCATATCCTCCAACACTTGAATCGTTCGCTCAGACTGACCATCGGTCTGAGGGTGAAATGCCGTGCTAAGGTCCAACCTAGTACCTAATTCAGCATGTAATGTCCTCCAAAACTTAGAAGTAAACTGCGTACCTCTATCCGATATGATGGAGAGTGGAACTCCATGCAACCGAACGATCTCTGAGATGTAGATCTTGGCTAACTTCTCTGCATTGTAGGTCACCTTGACCGGAATGAAATGAGCGGACTTAGTTAACCTATCAACAATCACCCAAATAGAGTCATACTTACTCAAGGTCTTTGGAAGACCAACCACAAAATCCATTGCGATTCTCTCCCACTTCCATTCAGGGATGGGCATTCTCTGAAGTGTTCCTCCGGGCCTTTGGTGTTCATACTTTACTTGTTGACAATTTGGACATTTGGCAACAAACTCAACAATATCTCGCTTCATTCTACTCCACCAGAAGTGTTGCTTTAGGTCGCGATACATCTTGGTTGCACCAGGATGTATAGAATATCCGGAACTATGAGCTTCTGTAAGAATAGTGGTGATCAAATCATCGATGCGGGGTACACATACCCTTCCCTTAATCCTCAAAACACCTTCCTCATCAATTATTGCTTCCTTAGCCTCTCCTCGCAATACTTTATCTCGAATCCGGATCAATTTCTCATCATCAAACTGCTTCCCCTTAATCTTGTCAAGGAAGGAAGATCTTGCCTCTACACAAGCCAACAATCCTCCATTCTCATTTATTTCTAACCTCATAAGGTCATTAGCCGAAATCTGCACTTCTCTAGCCAATGGGCGTCTAGAAGCTTGCAAATGAGCTAGACTTCCCATGCTTCCGGCCTTTCTACTCAAGGCATCTGCCACAACATTCGCCTTTCCCGGATGATACAAGATAGTGATGTCGTAGTCCTTCAGTAGTTCCATCCATATCCTCTGTCTCAAGTTCAAGTCTTTCTGAGTGAATACATACTGTAGGCTACGATGGTCCATGTAGACTTCACACTTAACCCCATACAAGTAGTGTCTCCATTGCTTTAGTGCAAATACTACCGCGGCCAACTCCAAATCATGGGTCGGATAGTTACGTTCATGCACCTTTAATTGCCTCGAAGCATAAGCAATCACATTCTTCTCTTTTATGCTTTTAATATTTAAAATAATCATCAATATAAGATTTTTTAAAATAATTTGATTAGTTTCTAAGAGTAATGTAAAAAAAAACATTTTCCAAAATATATTGTGAACTAAAAATAAATATGTTCCACAAATTGACTTTTCAATTCATTTTTTCTATTGATTATTTATAATGAAGAGTTTTATTACGAGTAAAAACTTATTTACATTTAATATTTATATAAACTATAATGTACTAATTTTCAAACCCAAAATATTAAGGGGATTAAATGAAATCAATATACTCCATATAAAAAGTAATACAACATTATTTATGCGTGATTTTTCACAATAATATTTTTATCATAAGACATCCTCAATGACAGTCATCTATTTATCAAGAACTAAAATAAATAAAAATATAACATAAAAGGACCTCCTTATAGATTTTTCTTTCATTTTCATATATGCAGTTTTATTATTGAAGATTTTTGTTCATCTTGTATATCATCATAAGCTATAGTAAACTTTATGGTACGGTCATTGTTTTGTTGTTTTTTTTATTCAGGTTTAATCAATGTTACCTCTTCTCCTTTTTTGTACTAATAATTAGATGCATGTACAATGAAATGATGAATTTGATCTAAAACAAATTAAAATATGTTCTAATTTATAGTATTTCACAAACTACTGTAGTCAAAGCTTCTTATACTTTATTCTTTCTCGAAATTAATCAAGTTTTAATGTTTTATACAAGTTCTCAACAAACAATCTTATAATGTGAAATAATATAGGAGAAACAATAAAACAACCAATTAATTTGTGGAATTGCTGAATTTGTCATATTTTTTACTAGATCGTCATTTATTTATCGTAAAAGTTGTTGTAAAGATCATAAACAAAAAGATTATCATTTTATATTCTAAAATCGTATAAGTAAAGAGATTAATGAATTTCTAAATAAGAAACATCATGATTATTTGAAATTTTATAATAACTTAACATTTTCTCAACTTTTATTTTAATAATTTTTAGATATTATAATCATATCTGACAATTGGGATGGAGATGATTCATCAAAAACTCATGGATTATCAAGTGTTGCTGATAATGAGGTTAGTATGTTGAAGCATTTAATTATATTATCACTTGATATCTTAATATTAACGTAGTCTTATCTGAAAATTTAAGTGCATTCTACTTACATAATAATTGTGTAATAATTAAGTGAACGAAATTGATCTAGATTTGACATTTGAGTGTTTAGATGAAGGATTCTTAACTATTATTTGTAAAATGCTAAAAATATTTTATGTTTACTTTTATAGACATTGATCAATGGATTTGTCAAGTTTAGTCAAGAAGTTGATCAAGAAATCACAAGTCATATAACTAAGACTTCGAAACCTATAAAATCGCATCAGCTTGCATCATCGTCAAGGTTATCACTTCTTGCATCTTTAAAAATAATTAAGTTCATTTTACTATAATATTTTAAATTTTTATTATTCTTTGTTGTTAATTATTTTAATACTTCAATTTTTTAAAGGATAATTCGACCTAAAGATAAATCCACAAGAGCACTAGCAAGAGGACCTGTGATATCAGGGGGAGCAATGCAGTCATTTGTAGAAGGCCTTATGGATCCCAACAAATGAGAGTGAATAATGACCCCGAGGTCATAGAAGAGAAGAGGAAGAGAAAAAAAAGATGTGCATATCTTCCAAAAGAAAGAAATCTGCTCCGTGAGCGTTTTGAAAAAATTATCTAGATTAAAGAGCTATAATTAGATCACATACTCTTAATTTGATTTTTAAAGAAATCTTTTGTTGTTGTTTTTTTTGACAAATGATTGTTTCTGTTTCTGTGACGACCTGTTTAGTCGTTTGAGCAGCAGATTGTAATTCTGGAAAAACTGGCGGGGACGACGGTTGTCACGACGGACCGTCGTGGTCACGACGGCCCGTCGAGGAAGAGTCGTTCCATGACACTTAGAATTCTTCAATTTGGATATTAAAATCGACTCTCTGTAAATTGTGACGGACCTGCAGGACGTGCCGTCACATCCACGACGAACCGTCGTGAGTTTCCGTTGCAAAAGACTTCAACTTTTGAGAATTTGGTACAAGAAACGAGTTTCTGACCGTCATGACGGAGGTGCAGGACGGACCGTCACAGGGGTGACGGGCCGTCACAGCCCACCTGGAAATTGGGGAGGCTGCGACGACCGGTGTGACGGACCGTCGCAGGCACGACGTCCCGTCACAGGTCACGCAGATCCCAATCAGAATAGGATTTCTTCACACGTTTTAAGGGTCGTTTTGGACTATTCTTTCCTTAATTATAAAGATTGAGGGTTAATATTAATAAGTCTAATTACTTGAGGGTTTAAAAGGGGTAACCTTAAGTTAATTAGGGGGTTTTATTGTCCTCTTTTACACTTGATTATATGTTAATTAGGGTAAAAGAAGGAGGGTTTGAATAAAACAAAAGAGAAAGAACAAGAGAGAAAAGAGAGAAACGAATTGAGAGAGATAATTGATCGATCGAAGGGGGAAGAGGAATAACAAAGCTTGGAAGATTTCTTGTTGATTCCAATTCTTCGGTGGAGGTAGGTTATGGTTTATATTACGATAATCGTAGTGAACTCTTAATAGTGAATATTATGTGTTGATAGTATTGTAAACCCTGCTATGTGCTCAAATTGTATGCTTGCATGATTATGATTATGAAATTGTGATGAATTAACAAAGCATGATGAAGCTATTGAATCCCAAATCTTGAAAGAACCCTAATTCGCTTGATATATTATATAATAAGATTGATGATGCCTTAGTATGAAAGAAGGCTTGATAAATTATATAATGAGAATGAGGATGCCTTAGTGTAAAAGAAGGCTTGATGAATTAGGGGATCGGGTGCCACGTTCCGGTACCAGGATAGAATGAATATGAGGATCGGAGTGTCACGTTCCGACACCAGGATAGAATATGGATCGGGTGCCACGTTCCGGTACCAGGATAGAATGAATATGAGGATCGGAGTGTCACGTTCCGACACCAGGATAGAATATGAGGATCGGAGTGTCACGTTCCGACACCAGAATAGAATATGGATCGGGTGCCACGTTCCGGTACCAGGATAGAATGAATATGAGGATCGGAGTGTCACGTTCCGACACCAAGATAGAATGAATATGAGGAGCGGAGTGTCACGTACCGACACAAGAGGAAGAAAGATAATGAATCTTGAAAGATAATGAATATACTCAATCTAATGAACTTAATTCCCAAATGAGTATGGTATTGGGGCTTGAGTCCTCATGTGTGAACTCGGTTGTATTTATTGATGAATTAATATTGTTATTGCTACATGTTGAGTATTGTAGTTGATTTACATTATTATTGATATATACTGTTCCCTATTTTGAGTTAGCCGATGATATCTACTCAGTACGTGTGGTTGTACTGACCCCCTACTTTATGTTTTCTTCTTGTTATTTGTGTAATGCAGCAAACGTTCCGTCAACTTCAACTCAACAGTAGATCTAGCCAGTCTTCACTACCTTCGGAAATTCAGGGTGAGCTAACGCGTCTAGCTTGGACTGGGTCTTCTTCTTCAAGTCTTGATGCCTTGAACTTCCGGCATGGACTAGCTTTTATTGTTTTAACTTCTTAGACAGTTTTAGTTTAGCAATTTGAGATAGATGTTCTTGTGATGATGACTTCTAGATTGTGGGGATAATAATAATAGTTTTGAGTTGTTTTATTAATGAGTTTAAGTCTTCCGCATTTTCTTTTGTTGATATTGTATTAAAATGTTAAAGGTTAGATTGGTTGGTTCGCTCACATAGGAGGGTAAATGTGGGTGCCAGTCGCGTCCCCGATTTGGGTCGTGACAAACTTGGTATCAGAGCATTAGGTTCGTTGGTCTCATCACACAAGAACGAGTCTAGTAGAGTCTTAAGGAACGGTAGGGGGACGCCTTTACTTTTCTTTGAGAGGCTATAAGACTTTAGGAAAATTCCATTCTTTCATTCTTTCTTTCGTGCTACTACTTGAGTCCAATTGGTATCTAGGTGATACAAATTGGTATCTGACCATCTTCACTCTATCTCGCAGATGGTTAGAACTAGAGCAATGAACGCACCAGCAGCAACAACGGAAAGACAGGAAACGACTGTGCCAGCCACTGGGGCTGTGGCTCGAGGAAAGACAGCGGCAAGAGGCCGTGGAAGAGGTCGTGGGAGGACGTCCTCTAGAGGAAGAGGACGAGCCCCTAGCCCATCTGATACTAGGGCGGTGACTCCTCCGCCTACTGAGGAAGCGGTAAGAGAGGGTGAGGAAGGGGAGAATGAACAAGGGCAGAATGAGGAAATGCCACCCCAACCTACCCCAGAGATGATCAACCAGGTACTTGCTTATCTTATCGGGTTATCCGATCAGGGTCAGGCTCCTCCAGTGGTTTCTGCACCAACACCTCCGGTTTCAGAGATACGACATGCGGCTACTATGGCTCCCCGCATGGATGCATCATTAGGAATAGGCACATTTCCACGACTGACTACTGGGCCTATTATGACAAACGATCAGCATGAACTTTTCAGCAAGTTCTTGAAATTGAAACCTCCAGTCTTCAAGGGTGAAGAATCTGAGGATGCTTATGATTTTCTGGTTGATTGTCATGAGCTACTACACAAGATGGGTATAGTAGAACGGTTTGGCGTTGAGTTCGTGAGCTATCAGTTTCAAGGAAACGACAAAATGTGGTGGCGGTCACATGTTGAGTGTCAACCAACAGAGGCACCACCTATGACTTGGGAACCATTCTCTACCCTGTTTATGTAGAAGTATATCCCAAGGACCTTGAGAGATAGAAAAAGGGATGAGTTCTTGAGTCTCGAGCAAGGTAGGATGACGGTTAACGCATATGAGGCTAAGTTTCGTGCCTTATCAAGGTATGCCACCCAACTTTGTTTCAGTCCACAAGAACGGATCCGCCGTTTTGTGAAGGGATTGAGGTCAGAATTGCGGATTTCAGCCTTACAGATAGCGGCAACAGCAACATCCTTCCAAGAGGTGGTAGACTTTGTGATAGAAGTGGAAGGAGTGAAGCCAGATGACTTCCCCACGACATCGACATCAAAAAGGTTTCGAAGGGGAGGTGAGTTTAATGGTTCTCACTCTAGAGGACAGAGCTCCGGAGGTTACGCAAGTCGACCAATTCAGTCTTCACTACAGACTGTAGTTGGGGGTCAACCTCAGAACGGTCAACACTTCTCTGAGAGGCCGATGCGTGAACCCAGAGAATGTTATGGATGTGGAGAGATTGGACACATTAAGAGGTATTGTCCAAACCAGAGTTACAGAACCCCACTGGCTAGAGGTAGGGGTGGTAATGGTAGAGGTCGTTATTCTGGAGGGCGTGGTGGCCGAGGTAATGGTTGTCACCAAAACGGCAGAGGTGAAGGGCAAAACGGAGCCACTACTACACAACATGGTAGGGGCAACGGACAGACAAATAATGGGGCCCATTGTTACGCTTTCCCTGGGAGATCTGAAGCGGAGGCATCTGATGCTGTTATCACAGGTAATCTTTTGGTTTGTGATTGCATGGCATCTGTATTATTTGACCCTGGCTCCACGTTTTCATATGTATCTTCCTCATTTGCTAATGGTCTAAATTTACATTGTGAATTACTTGACATGCCTATTCGTGTTTCTACTCCGGTGGGTGAGTCTGTGATAGTTGAAAAGGTATATAGGTCTTGTTTGGTGAATTTTTTGGGGAGCAACACTTATGTAGATTTGGTTATTTTGGAAATGGGTGACTTTGATGTAATTCTGGGTATGACTTGGCTTTCTCCAAACTTTGCGATTTTGGATTGTAATGCTAAAACGGTGACGTTAGCCAAGCCTGGGGCAGATCCGTTAGTGTGGGAGGGTGACTACACTTCCAATCCGGTGCGTATCATCTCCTTTCTTCGTGCTAAGAAAATGGTGAGTAAAGGGTGTTTAGCTTTCTTGGCACATCTCAGGGATGACACTACTCAAGTACCTTCGATTGAGTCAGTTTCGGTAGTCTGTGAGTTTTTGGATGTGTTCCCTGCAGATCTTCCTGGTATGCCACCAGATAGGGATATTGACTTCTGTATCGATCTTGAACCGGGTACTCGCCCCATTTCTATACCCCCTTATAGAATGGCTCCCACAGAGTTAAAGGCACAACTTCAAGAGTTGTTGAGCAAAGGCTTCATTAGACCAAGTGCATCCCCTTGGGGTGCTCCGGTGCTATTTGTGAAGAAGAAGGATGGGAGTTTCCGAATGTGCATAGATTACCGACAGTTGAACAAAGTAACTATTAAGAACAAGTACCCCATTCCTCGCATTGATGACTTGTTCGATCAGTTACAAGGTGCTTGTGTCTTCTCAAAAATTGACTTGAGGTCCGGTTATCACCAATTGAAAATACGAGCAACGGATGTGCCAAAGACTGCTTTTCGAACTAGGTATAGGCATTATGAATTTGTGGTAATGTCGTTTGGTCTTACTAATGCCCCTGCTGCCTTCATGAGCTTGATGAGCGGGATTTTCAAGCCATACTTGGACCTCTTTGTGATTGTGTTTATTGATGATATACTGATATACTCCAAAAGTAAGAAGGAACATGAGGAGCATTTGAGAATGGTGTTAGAGTTGTTGAGGAAGAAAAAGCTTTATGCGAAATTCTCCAAGTGTGAGTTTTGGCTAGATTCAGTGTCCTTCTTGGGGCACGTGGTTTCTAAGGATGGAGTGATGGTGGATCCATCCAAGATTGAGACAGTGAAAAATTGGGTAAGACCTACAAACGTGTCAGAAATAAGGAGTTTTGTGGGTTTAGCTAGCTACTACCGCCGATTTGTCAAGGGATTCTCTTCTATTGCTTCTCAATTCACGAACTTGACTAAGCAGAATGTTCCATTTGTATGGTCAGATAAATGTGAAGAAAGCTTCCAGAAGCTTAAGACTTTGTTGTTTTCTTATCTAAAAATATTAAGATCGATAAATTAAATTTTCTTTCTCTATACAATAACTTTTGAATTTAAGACCCAACGGTTTCTTATCATTCATAGGTTGAAGAGGATATCATTTTTAAAATCCAAAGAGTTAAATTACATGATTTGATTTAAATTTACTCATCTATATATATTAACTTTTAGTTGACGATTTAAGGTGTAAAGATTTGTTCTCATCTAAAAGGGGTAGAAGACTATTATCCGTAAGATTAAAACGACAAACACTCCGTAGTTGTTACATAGATCGGGAACTACTATATAATATAGTTAAATACAAAAAGGATGCGTGTACCTTTGTCTGCCAGAGCAACGAATGACGGAATATAAGCTAGGCTGAGTCGTCTTCTCATTAGGGTTATTGACGGTTGGCAACTTATAGGAATACGCCTCTTAGTTTAAGCGATGAGAGGAGATCTAACCTCATAGTTATAGGCTAAAAATCTTTTAACCTAGTGGGCTCCCCATTACGGGCCTACAGGTCTTCAATATGCCTACACTATTTCCAACCAACGCATATGACATGACATGAATACAAGCCCATATCGAATCCACTCAAAGACACGACTCATGTCTTGTGCAACAAATTTTAACATTCATTTCATTTTACTAAAATGCAATAATAAGTTAATGTTAAGTGCACGTTTAAAAAATACTTCTAAAACTATCATCAACCATCAAGAAATCATAAACCTTAAAAGTGCAACCTCACCTAGTTTACCAAATTTTTTAAACATATATTTTTCAAGACACAACAGTTGAATAATTTTCAAGATTTTATAATTAAAAAGTTAGAATAGAATACCACACAATGAAATCATAACATCGGTTCCATAACTTATATGAATTTTATAATATAAAAAAGCAAGTCCATAATAATTTTAAAAGCTAGTGTTGAAGAATTTACCTTGAACATTTCTATTGTACCCATGGATAAACTCATTTTGTAAATAAATTTTTATGGCCAAATAAAACATCACGAATAACTACTTGCTTTTAATGATTGTAAGAGGAGAGTTGTGTCTACATATATAGATTATTGTATTTGTTCGGTTCATAAAAAGTGTAACGACCCGGAAATTGATAGGTTGAACTAGAGCCTCATTGTGTGGGTTAATGTGACCTTAAGTTGATGTCTAGGATGTTTTATAACTTATTGAGCAAAGAAGAGGCCTAGGGTACAAGAAAGGGCCTAAACTAGCAAAATAAAGTGGAGGAAGCCTTCCTCTTTGAGAGACTGTTTAGCGATGGGAGTGCTTGATCGCCAAAAGTTTGGCCAGTTGCCCTTGCCCCCTTGTGATCGTCTACTTTGATGTCCCATTGGCCTATGTGGGGTTCGAAAAAACCTGAAAGTTAAATTCTTGATGCTCACATGTCGTTAGAACTATTTGTTGACAAAATATGAATTTACGAGTTCAAGAGAATACAAAAATTTATATACTCAAACTATTAACTACTCCATGGATTTTAAAGTCACATAAAAATATATATTCACAAAAGTTGAGAAACAGAAACAATCATTTGTCCCATAAAAAAACCTGCAATGTCTTTAAAAATCAAATTAAGAGTATGTTATAAAATTATAGCTCTTTAATCTTAATAATTTTTTCAAGACACTCATGGAGCAAATTTCTTTCTTTTGGAAGATGTGCACATCTTTTTCGTTCTCTGCCTCTTTTCTTCTATGACCTCGGGGTCATTTACTCGCTCTCATTCGTTGGGATCTATAAGTCCTTCCACGGATGACTGCATTGATCCCTCTTGATATCACATGTCCTTTTGCTAGTGCTCCTGCAGATTTATATTTAGGTCGAATTATCCTTTAGAAAATTGAAGTACCAAAATAATTAACAACAACATTAATAAGAATTTTAAATATTATATTAAATTAAACTTAATTATTGTTACACATGCAAGAAAGATAACCTTGACGATGATGCATGCTGACGCGATTCTACACGATTTAAAGTCTAGATTAAATGAAAGGTGACTTCTTGATCAACTTCTTGACTAAACTCGACAAGTACATGGATCAATGTCTATAAAAGTACACACAAAATATTTTTAGCATTTTACAAACTATAGTGAAGAATCCTTAGTCTAAACACTCAACTGTCAAATCTAGATCCATTTCGTTCACTTAATTGTTAAACAATTATTATGTAAGTAGAATGCACTTATATTTTTCAGGCAAGACTACGTTAGTGTTAAGATATACAGTGATAATATCATTAAATGCTTCAACATACTAACCTTATTGTTAGCAACACTTGATAATCCATGAGTACATTTTGATAAATCATCTTCATCCGAATCGTCAGATATGATTATAACATCCAAAAATTATTAAAATAAAAGTTTAAAGATGTTAAGTTATCATAAAATTTCAAACAGTCATGATGTTTTTTATTTAGAAATTTATTAATCTCTTTACTTATACGATTATAGAATATAAAATGATAATCTCCTTGTTTATGTTCTTTACAACAGTTTTTATGATAAATAAATGAAGAACTAGTCAAAAAATCTGGTAAATTTAGCAATTCCATAAATTAATTGATTGTTTTATTGTTTGATTTATATTTATTCACATTATAAGATTGTTTGATGAGAACTTGTATAAAACATTAAACTTGACTAATTTCTAGAAAGAAAAAAGTAGATAAAGCTTAGACCACAGTAATTCGTGAAACAATATAAATTAGAATATATTTTAACCAGTTTTAGATTAAATTCATCATGTCATTGTACATGCATCTAATTGTTTATTAAAACACAATATTTGAATAATTTCAAAGATTTTAGAAATAGTAAATTAAAATAAAATAATACATAATGAAATCATAACATCAGTTCCATAACTTATAGGAATTTTATAATATAAAAAAGGAAGTCTACAATAATTTTAAAAGCTAGTGTTGAAGAATTTACCTTGAACATTGTTTGTTGAACCCATGGATAAACTCATTTTCTAAATAAATTTTGATCGAATGATAAAAAATCTTGAATAACTACTTAATTTTAATGATTTTAGGAGGAAAGTTGTGCCTACATATATAAATTATTGTATTTGTACAGTTCATAAAAAGTGTAACGACCCGGAAAATGATAGGTTGAACTAGAGCGTCATTGTGTGGGCTAGTGTGACCTTAAGTTGATGTCTAGGCTGTTTTATAAATTATTGAGCAAGGAAGAGGCCTAGGGTGCAGGTAAGGGCCTAAACTAGAAAAATAAAGTGGAGGAAGCCTTGTTTTTTGAGGGACTGTTTGGCGATGGGAGTGCTTGATTGCCAAAAAGTTGGCCAGCAGCCCTTGTTCCCTTGTGATCGTCTAGATTGTTGTTCCATTGGCCTATGTGGGTTTGAAAAATCTTAAAGTTAAATTCTTGATGCTCACATGTCGCAAGAACTATTTGTTGTATGAATTGTGTGACTAGTATATGTTGCATTGGCTTGGGTCTTGTCCACCATCTGCGAAGTGGAGGATGTATTATTTGGGTCTTGAGTTTCCCATGTGGACAGACCTTACCCAATCCAAGAAGTTATCTAAGAAGATGAAAGAACTAATTATCTCTTATTTTAAAAGGAAAAGAGGAACAAAAGGAGGAACAATTTGATATCTGAAAAACTTACTAACACTTCCTGATAAAAGAATTTCTTCATTTACAGAGAAAGACAACGTAAAAACAATATGAAAAGAGAACACAAACTAAAAGTGAAAAAGAAAACTCAAAAAAGTTTTTCTGTCTAAACATAAACATTTAGTTTATGAATTAAAATTTTCTTCCCTAGCTATTTAAAAATCAATGACTTCTGCTGCAAATACAAGATATACAACTCGTCGATTTGAATCTTTCTAAATATTTCAACAATAAGGCTAAACATAAATTGAGACACTATAAGTGTGAACGTATTTGTTGAAACTTCATTTGATGATAAAAATAAAAATAATATATATATATATATATATATATATATATATATATATATATATATATATATATATATATATATATAATATGCTAAGTACACCACCACGCATACAAATACAAAATATGAACTTATAAGTTCAAGAGAACAAAAAAATTTTATATACTCAAACTATTACCTCCTCCATGGATTTTAATGTCACATAAAAGTATATATATATTCAAAAGTTGAGAAACAGAATCAATCATTTGTCAAAACAACAACAACAACAAAAGATTTCATTAAAAATCAAATTAAGAGTATGTGATCTAATTGTAGCTCTTCAATCTAGATAATTTTTTCAAAACACTCATGGAGCAGATTTCTTTCTTTTGGAAGATGTGAACATCTTTCTTTTTCTCTTCCTCTTCTCTTCTATGACCTCGGGGTCATTACTCGCTCTCATTAGTTGGGATCCATAAGGCCTTCTACAGATGACTGCATTGCTCCCCCTTGATATCACAGGTCCTCTTGCTAGTGCTCTTGTGTATTTATCTTTAGGTCTAATTATCCTTTAAAAAATTGAAGTATAAAAATTATGAACAACATCGAATAATAAAAATTTAAAATATTATAGTAAATTTAACTTAATTATTTTTAAACATGCAAGAAGTGATAACCTTGACGATGATGCAAGCTGATGCGATTCTACAGGTTTCGAAGTCTTGGTTATATGACTTGTGATTTCTTGATCAACTTCTTGACTAAACTCGACAAATCCGTTGATCAATGTCTATAAAAGTAAACATAAAATATTTTTAGCATTAAAACAAATAATAGTTAAGAATCCTTCATCTAAACACTCAAATGTCAAATCTAGATCCATTTCGTTCACTTAATTATTACACAATTATTATGTAAGTAGAATGCACTTATATTTTTCAGATAAGACTACATTAATATTAAGATATCAAGTGATAATATAATTAAATGCTTCAACATACTTACCTCCTTATCAGCAACACTTGATAATCCATGAGTTTTTGATGAATCATCTCCATCCGAATTGTCAGATTTGATTATAACATCTAAAATTATTAAAATAAAAGTTGAGAAAATGTTAAGTTATTATAAAATTTCAAACAATCATGATGTTTCTTATTTAGAAATTTATTTATCTCTTTACTTATACGATTTTAGAATATAAAATGATAATCTTTTTGTTTATGATCTTTACAACAACTTTTACGATAAAAAATGAAGATCTAGTAAAAAATATGACAAATTGAACAATTCCGCAAATTAATTGTTTGTTTTATTGTTTGTCCTATATTATTTCACATTATAAGATTGTTTGTTGAGAACTTGTATAAAACATTAAAACTTGACTAATTTCGAGAAAGAAAAAAGTATAAGAAGCTTTGACTACAGTAGTTTGTGAAATACTATTAATTAGAATATATTTTAATTAGTTTTAGATCAAATTCATCATGTCATTGTACATGCATCTAATTATTTAATACAAAAAAGGAGAAGAGGTAACATTTATCAAACCTGAATAAAAAAAACAACAAAACAAATAAAGTTTACTATAGCTTATGATGATATACAAGATGAACAAAAATCTTCAATAATAAAACTGTATATATGAAAATGAAAGAAAAATCTATAAGGAGGTCCTTTTATTTTATATTTTTATTTATTTTAGTTCTTGATTAATAGATGTCTGTCATTGAGGATGTCTTATGTTAAAAATATTATTGTGAAAAATCACGCATAAATAATGTTGTATTACTTTTTATATGGAATATATTGATTTCATTTAATCCCCTTAATATTTTGGGTTTGAAAATTAGTAATCATTATAGTTTATATAAATATTAAATGTAAATAAGTTTTTACTCGTAATAAACCTCTTCATCATAAATAATCAATAGAAAAAATGAATTGAAAAGTCAATTTGTGCAACATATTTATTTTTAGTTCACAATATATTTGGAAAATGTTTATTTTTTTTTCACATTAATCTTAGAAGCTAATCAAATTATTTTAAAAAATCTTATATTGATGATTATCTGAAATATAAAAAGCATAACTTTGAATTTTACATATCTATAAGTGATATGATATTTAAATTTTTGTAAAACCATCTAATTTTCTAATTCTAAAAAAAACATTATTTTTCTTATTTAAAAATATTAAGATCGTTAAATTAAATTTTCTTTTTCTATACAATAACTTTTGAATTTAAGACCCAACGGTTTCTTATCATTCATACGGTGAAGAGGATATCATTTTTAAAATCCAAAGAGTTAAATTACATGATTTGATTAAAATTTACTCATCTATATGTATTAACTTTTGGTTGACGATTTAAGGTGTGAAGATTTGTTCTCATCTAAAAGGGGTAGAAGACTATTATCCGTAAGATTAAAATGACAAACAAACCCTTAGTTGTTACATTGATCGAGAACTACTACATAATATAGTTAAATACAAAAAGGATGCGTGTACCTTTGTCTGCCATAGCAACGAATGACGGAATAGAAGCTACGCTGAGTCGTCTTCTCCTTAGGGTTATTCACGGTTGGCAACATATAGGAATACGCCTCTTAGTTTAAGCGATGAGAGGAGATCTAACCTCATATTTATAGGCTAAAAATCTTTTAACCTAGTGGGCCTCCCCATTACGGGCTTACAGGTCTTCAATATGCCTACACTATTTCCAACCAACGCATATGACATGAAATGAATACAAGCCCATATGGAATCCACTCAAAGACACGACTCATGTCTTGTCCAACAAATTTTAACATTCAGTTCATTTTACTAAAATGCAATAATAAGTTAATGTTAAGTGCACGTTTAATAAATACTTCTAACATTATCATCAACCATCAAGAAATCATAAACCTTAAAAGTGCAACCTCACCTAGTTTACCAAATTTTATAAACATATATTTTTCAAGACACAATAGTTGAATAATTTTCAAGATTTTATAATTAAAAAGTTAGAATAGAATACCACATAATGAAATCATAACATCGGTTCCATAACTTATATGAATTTTATAATAAAAAAAAGGAAGTCTACAATAATTTTTAAAAGCTAGTGTTGAAGAATTTACCTTGAACATTTCTATTGTACCCATGGATAAATTCATTTTCTAAATAAATTTTGATGGCCAAATAAAAAATCACGAATAAGTACTTGCTTTTAATGATTGTAAGAGGAAAGTTGTGTGTACATATATAGATTATTGTATTTGTACGGTTCATAAAAAGTGTAACGACCCGGAAAATGATAGGTTGAACTAGAGCCTCATTGTGTGGATTAGTGTGACCTTAAGTTTATGTCTAGGATGTTTTATAACTTATTGAGCAAGGAAGAGGCCTAGGGTACAAGCAAGGGCCTAAACTAGCAAAATAAAGTGGAGGAAGCCTTCTTTTTTGAGGGACTGTTTGGCGATGGGAGTGCTTGATTGCCAAAAGTTTGGCCAGTTGCCCTTGTCCCCTTGTGATCGTCTAATTTGATGTCCCATTGGCCTATGTGGGGTTTGAAAAACCTGAAAGTTAAATTCTTGATGCTCACCCATGTCGTAAGAACTATTTGTTGACAAAATATGAATTTACGAGTTCCAGAGAATATAAAAATTTTATATACTCAAACTATTAACTACTCCATGGATTTTAAAGTCACATAAAAATATATATTCTCAAAAGTTGAGAAACAGAAACAATCATTTGTCCCAAAAAAAAACACACTACAATTTCATTAAAAATCAAAATAAGAGTATGTTATAAAATTATAGCTCTTTAATCTAGATAATTTTTTCAAGACACTCATGGAGCAGATTTCTTTCTTTTGGAAGATGTGCACATCTTTTTTGTTCTCTTCTTCTTTCTTCTATGACCTCGGGGTCATTGACTCGCTCTCATTCGTTGGGATCTATAAGTCCTTCCACGGATGACTGCATTGATCCCTCTTGATATCACATGTCCTTTTGATAGTGCTCCTGCAGATTTATATTTAGGTCGAATTATCCTTTAGAAAATTGAAGTACCAAAATAATTAACAACAATATTAATAAGAATTTAAAATATTATATTAAGTTGAACTTAATTATTTTTACACATGCAAGAAGTGATAACCTTGACGATGATGCATGCTGAAGCGATTCTACACGATGTAAAGTCTAGATTAAATGACAAGTGACTTCTTGACTAAACTCGACAAGTACATGGATCAATGTCTATAAAAGTACACACAAAAAATATTTCTAGCATTTTACAAACTATAGTGAAGAATCCTTAATCTAAGCACTCAACTGTCAAATCTAGATCCATTTCGTTCACTTAATTATAAAACAATTATTATGTAAGTAGAATGCACTTATATTTTTCAGGGAAGACTACGTTAATGTTAAGATATACAGTGATAATATCATTAAATGCTTCAACAAACTAACCTCATTGTCATCAACACTTGATAATCCATGAGTACGTTTTGATGAATCATCTCCGTCCGAATCGTCAGATATGATTGTAACATCCAAAAATTATTAAAATAAAAGTTTAAAGATGTTAAGTTATCATAAAATTTCAAAGAATCATGATGTTTATTATTTAGACATTTATTAATCTCTTTACTTATAGGATTATAGTATATATAATGATAATCTTCTCGTTTATGCTCTTTACAACAGTTTTTATGATAAATAAATGAAAAACTAGTCAAAAATCTGATAAATTTAGCAATTGCATAAATTAATTGATTGTTTTATTGTTTGTCCTATATTGTTTCACATTATAAGATTGTTTCTTGAAAACTTGTATAAAACATTAAACTTGACTAATTTCTAGAAAGAAAAAAGTATAAGAAGCTTTAACCACCGTAATTCGTGAAATACTACAAATTAGAATATATTTTAATCAGTTTTACATTAAATTCATCATGTCACTGTACATGCATCTAATTGTTTATTAACACACAATATTTGAATAATTTTCATGATTTTAGAAATAGTAAATTAAAATAAAATAATACATAATGAAATCATAACATTGGTTCCATAACTTATAAGAATTTTATAATATAAAAAAGGAAGTCTACAATAATTTTAAAAGCTAGTGTTGAAGACTTTACCTTGAACATTGTTTGTTGAACCCATGGATAAACTCATTTTCTAAATAAATTTTGATGTCCGAATAAAAGATAACGAATAACTACTTACTTTTAATAATTGTAAGAGAAAAGTTGTGTGTACATATATTAATTATTGTATGTGTACGGTTCATAAAAAGTGTAACGACGAATGATAGGTTGAACTAGAGCCTCATTGTGTGGGTTAGTGTGACCTTAAGTTGATGTCTAGGATGTTTTATAACTTATTGAGCAAGGAAGAGGCCTAGGGTACAAGCAAGGGCCTAAACTAGCAAAATAAAGCGGAGGAAGCCTTCTTCTTTAAAGGACTGTTTGGCGATGGGAGTGCTTGATCGCCAAAAGTTTGGCCAGTTGCCCTTGTCCCCTTGTGATCGTCTGATTTGATGTCCCATTGGCCTATGTGGGGTTTGAAAAACCTGAAAGTTAAATTCTTGATGCTCACATGTCGTATGAACTATTTGTTGACAGAATATGAATTTACGAGTTTAAGAGAATACAAAAATTTATATACACAAACTATTAACTACTCGATGGATTTTAAAGTCACATAAAAATATATATATTCAAAAGTTGAGAAACAGAAACAATCATTTGTCCCAAAAAAACCTACAATTTCTTTGAAAATCAAATTAAGAGTATGTTATAAAATTATGGGATAATATCAAATTACCCCCCTAGCCTATACCCAAAATCCCTACGACACACCTTATCTTTGATGAGGTCCTATTACCCCCTCCAACTTTTTTTTAAGTAATATATTACCCCTTGCGTGCCTACGTGGCAAAAATCATGATTTCACCCATGTAGGGCGCGTGAGTGCGGAGTGAGTGCAGAGTGAGTGCAGCTTTTGGCTAACAATGGCCAATAAAAATGAGCGACGTATCAAAGCAATTTGAAAAAAAATTCAAAAAGAAATTTTATTGTTTCTCTCAAAGCATCTTCTTCCTCTTTTCAAAAAATAACCCCATGTTTATGGTTCTTCATTTTTGAAGAAGCTCCATCCATTATCATTCAAGCTCCTTGATTTGAAAAGGTAAAGTAAAATTTAATATATTCTTTACATCTTTTTATGTCGATTATTAATTCTTATTTTATGTCGATTATTATTTCTGAACTTGATAATTATATTAAACCAAATGATAAAATAATAAAAGATCAATATTAACAATTTGAAACAAAACTCATTATCTTTATTCATATAGATTTATTAATTATGGGGTATAGGGAGTGGGGTGGGACGTGAGAGAGGAGGAGTATATTTCATAAAAGTCACTATATCGAAAACTGAAAAAGTGGGTCCCGGCGCGTGTTCAACAAACAAATCGACCTTGCAGATTATTTTTGCCACGTAGGCACGCAAGGGGTAATATATTACTTAAAAAAAAGTTGGAGGGGGTAATAGGACCTCATCAAAGATAAGGTGTGTCGTAGAGATTTTGGGTATAGGCTAGGGGGGTAATTGTGTATTATCCCTAAAATTATAGCTCTTTAATCTAGATAATTTTTTCAAGACACTCATGGAGCAATTTCTTTCTTTTGGAAGATGTGCACATCTTTTTCGTTCTCTTCCTTTTTTCTTCTATGACCTCGGGGTCATTTACTCGCTCTCATTCGTTGGGATCTATAAGTCCTTCCACGGATGACTGCATTGATCCCTCTTGATATCACAGGTCCTTTTTGCTAGTGTCCTGTAGATTTATATTTAGGTCGAATTATCCTTTAGAAAATTGAAGTACCAAAATAATTAACAACAACATTAACAAGAATTTAAAATATTATATTAAATTGAACTTAATTATTTTTACACATGCAAGAAGTGATAACCTTGACGATGATACATGCTGACGGGATTCTACACGATGTAAAGTCTACATTAAATGACAGGTGACTTCTTGATCAACTTCTTGACTAAACTCGACAAGTACATGGATCAATGTCTATAAAAGTACACACAAAATAGTTTTAGCATTTTACAAACTATAGTGAAGAATCCTTAGTCTAAACACTCAACTGTCAAATCTAGATCCATTTCGTTCACTTAATTGTTAAACAATTATTATGTAAGTAGAATGCACTTATATTTTTCAGGTAAGACTACGTTAATGTTAATATATAGAGTGATAATATCATTAAATGCTTCAACCTACTAACCTTATTGTCAGCAACACTTGATAATCCATGAGTACGTTTTGATGAATCATCTCCATCCGAATCATCAGATATGATTATAACATCCAAAAATTATTAGAATAAAAGTTTAAAGATGTTAAGTTATCATAAAATTTCAAACAATCATGATGTTTCTTATTTAGAAATTTATTAATCTCTTTGCTTATACGATTATAGAATATAAAATGATAATCTTCTTGTTTATGCTCTTTACAAAAGTTTTTTATGATAAATAAATGAAGAACTAGTCAAAAAATCTGATAAATTTAGCAATTCCATAAATTAATTGATTGTTTTATTGTTTGATTTATATTTATTCACATTATAAGATTGTTTGATGAGAACTTGTATAAAACATTAAACTTGACTAATTTCTAGAAAGAAAAAAGTATAAGAAGCTTTGACCACAGTAATTCGTGAAACACTATAAATTAGAATATATTTTAACCAGTTTTATATTAAATTCATCATGTCATTGTACATGCATCTAATTGTTTATTAAAACACAATATTTGAATAATTTCCAAGATTTTAGAAATAGTAAATTAAAATAAAATAATACATAATGAAATTATAACATCGGTTCCATAACTTATAGGAATTTTATAATATAAAAAAGGAAGTCTACAATAATTTTAAAAGCTAGTGTTGAAGAATTTACCTTGAACATTGTTTGTTGAACCCATGGATAAACTCATTTTCTAATTTTTTTTTGATTGAATGATAAAAAATCTTGAATAACTACTTAATTTTAATGATTTTAGGAGGCAAGTTGTGCCTACATATATAAATTATTGTATTTGTACATATCATAAAATGTGTAAAGACCCGGAAAATGATATGTTGAACTAGAGCGTCATTGTGTGGGCTAGTGTGACCTTATATTGATGTCTAGGCTGTTTTATAAATTATTGAGCAACGAAGAGGCCTAGGGTGCAGGTAAGGGCCTAAACTAGCAACATAAAGTGGAGGAAGCCTTGTTTTTTGAGGGACTGTTTGGCGATGGGAGTGCTTGATCGCCAAAAAGTTGGCCAGCCGCCCTTGTCCCCTTGTGATCGTCTAGATTGTTGTTACATTGGCCTATGTGGGTTTGAAAAACCTTAAAGTTAAATTCTTGATGCTCACATGTCGCAAGAACTATTTGTTGTATGAATTGTGTGACTAGTATATGTTGCATTGGCTTGGGTCTTGTCCACCATCTGCGAAGTGGAGGATGTATTATTTGGGTCTTGAGTTTCCCATGTGGACAGACCTTACCCAATCCAAGAAGTTATCTAAGAAGATGAAAGAACTAATTATCTCTTATTTTAAAAGGAAAAGAGGAACAAAAGGAGGAACAATTTGATATCTGAAAAACTTACTAACCCTTCCTGATAAAAGAATTTCTTCCTTTACAGAGAAAGACAACGTAAAAACAATATGAAAAGAGAACACAAACTAAAAGTGAAAAAGAAAACTCAAAAAAGTTTTTCTGTCTGAACATAAACATTTAGTTTATGAACTTAAATTTTCTTCCCTAGCTATTTAAAAAAGATATTTGGAGAAATCGTGTTAAAATATAAAAATCAATGACTTCTGCTGCAAATACAAGATACACAACTCGTCGATTTGAATCTTTCTAAATATTTCAACAATAAGGCTAAACATAGATTGAGACTCTATAAGTGTGAACGTATGTAATGACCTTTTTAGTCGATTCGAGCAGTAGAGTTTAGTAATGATAATAACTGACTGGGCCGACGGATTCCGTGACGGACCGTCATGGCCACGACGGACCGTCGAGGGTCTCGTTCCAAAACAATTCAACTCTGAAAATTTAGGTACGGGGATCAACTCTCTGAACTTCGCGATGGAACTGCAGCACGGAACGTCGTAGATACGACGGACCGTCACAGACCTTTTACTCAAATTGAGTCTCTGAACTCTGTGATGACCCTGCAGGACGGACCGTCGCAGGCACGACGGGTCCTCACGAGTGGCGTAACCTTGATTGGGTCAGATTTCTGCTAAAAGTTTTTAAGGGGCGTTTTGGACTATTTATGATTATAATTATAAAGTTAGTTGGTTAATATTAATAAATTAATTATTTGGGGGTTAAAGGAGATAACCTTGAAATAAATAGTGGGTTACTTTTACCATCTTTTATACTTAATTATATGATAATTAGGGTAAAAGAAAAAGAGTTTGAATAAGGAAAAATCGAAAGAACAGAAGAGGGGAGCGAACGAGCAAGAGAGAGAGAACGAAGAGGAAATCAAAGGCATTGAGAAGTAGCTTGCTTGATCACGATTCTTCGGTGGAGGTAGGTTATGGTTTATTCTATCTCATAGTAACTCTAAATAGCGATTGATATGTATTGGGTAGTATTGTAAAGTCTTCTATATGCTTAATTGTGTGGTTGCATGATGTGATTATATAATTGTGACGGATTAGAATAATGAGGCTGTT
This sequence comes from Solanum peruvianum, assembly GCA_027705065.1. NCBI lineage: Eukaryota > Viridiplantae > Streptophyta > Magnoliopsida > Solanales > Solanaceae > Solanum > Solanum peruvianum. Next base: position 69,030,276 of record JAKWJD010001755.1, read on the forward strand.
GAATCTTAACCTTAAAACCTCTATATTAATGATGATGCCTTGACATAAAGGAAGGCTTGATGAACTAAAGTAATGAGATTAGGGGATCGGGTGTCACGAACCGACACGTAGAATTAGGGGATCGGGTGTCACGAACCGACACGTAGAATTAGGGGATCGGGTGTCACGAATCGACTCGTAGAATTAGGGGATCGGGTGTCACGAACCGACACATAGAATTAGGGGATCGGAGTGTCACGTTCCGACACGTAGTAGTAGGGGATCGGAGTGTCACGTTCCGACTCCAGGAGAATAAAGAAAATGAATCTTGAATTATGTTATTATACTCAAGTTTAAAGAACCTATTTCCCAAATGAGTATGGTGTGGAGGCTTGAGTCCTCATAGATGTGCTTGGGTTGTGGCCAATGGTTATGGTACTTGTTGTTGTCACCTGTTGAGTATGGTAGTCGATTTTATGTTATTATCTGATATATATTGCTTTCTATTTTGAGTTGGCCGATGATACCTACTTAGTACGTGTTCCTTGTACTGACCCCTACTTGTATTTTTCTTTTTGTTATTTCTGAAGTGCAGCAAACGTGCCATCGACTTCGACTCGTCCGCAACTCTAGCCAGTCTTCATCACGTCAGATTTCAGGGTGAGCTATTTTTCGTAGCTCAGACTGGATTCTCTCATTCGTGTCTTGATGTCCTTGAAGTTCGTACATGGACCATTCATTTACTTATTTTAGCTTCTTAGATACTCTTAGATTTAGTAATTTGAGGATAGATGTTCTTGTGGTGATGACTTCCAGATTTTGGGAATAATAAGTATTAAATTTTAGAAGTTATTTATTGATTATATTAATGAGTTTTAAGTCTTCCGCATTATATTTTGTTCGTTATGGTTGGAATATTGGTAAACGTTGGGGTTTAGATTGGTTGGTTCGCTCACATAGGAGGATAAATGTGGGTGCCACTCGCGGCTCGTTTTGGGTCGTGACAACGTATTTGTTGAAACTTCATTTGATGATAAAAATATATATATATATATATATATATATATATATATATATAGATATATATATATATATATATATATATATATATATATATATATATTATATGCTAAATACACCACCATGCATACAAATACAAAATATCAACTTATAAGTTCAAGAGAATGCAAATTTTTATACTCAAACTATTTACTCCTCCATGGATTTTAAAGTCACACAAAAATATATATATGCAAAAGTTGAGAAACAGAAACAATCATTTGTCAAAAACAAAACGACAACAAAAGATTTCTTTAAAAATCAAATTAAGAGTATGTAATTTAATTATAGCTCTTTTATCTAGATAATTTTTTCGAAACACTTATGGAGCAGATTTCTTTCTTTTGGAAGATGTGCACATATTTTTTTCTATTCCTCTTCTCTTCGATGACCTCGGGGTCATTACTCGCTCTCATTCGTTGGGATCCATAAGGCCTTCTACAGATGACTGCATTGCTCCCCCTTGATATCACAGGTCCTCTTCCTAGTGCTCTTGTTGATTTATCTTTAGGTCGAATTATCCTTTAAAAAATTGAAGTATTAAAATAATTAACAATAACGAATCATGAAAATTTAAAATATTATAGTAAATTGAACTTAATTATTTATAGACATGCAAGAAGTGATAACCTTGACTATGATGCAAGCTGATGCGATTCTACAGGTTTCGAAGTCTTGGTTATATGACTTGTGATTTCTTGATTAACTTCTTGACTAAACTCGACCAATCCATTGATCAATGTCTATAAAAGTAAACATAAAATATTTTTAGCATTTTACAAATAATAGTTAATAATCCTTCATCTAAACACTCAAATGTCAAATCTAGATCCATTTCGTTCACTTAATTATTACACAATTATTATGTAAGTAGAATGCACTTATATTTTTCAGATAAGACTACGTTAATATTAACATATCAAGTGATAATATAATTAAATTCTTCAACATACTAACGTCATTATCAACAACACTTGATAATCCATGAGTTTTTGATGAATCATCTCCATCCGAATTGTCAGATATGATTATAACATCTAAATATTATTAAAATAAAAGTTGAGAAATGTTAAGTTATTATAAAATTTCAAACAATCATGATGTTTCTTATTTAGAAATTTATTAATCTATTTAATTATACGATTTCAGAATATAAAATGATAATCTTTTTGTTTATGATCTTAACAATAACTTTTACGATAAATAAATGAAGATCTAGTAAAAAATATGACAAATTTAGCAATTCCACCAATTAATTGATTTTTTTATTGTTTGTCCTATATTATTTCACATTATAAGATTGTTTGTTGAGAACTTGTATAAAACATTAAAACTTGATTAATTTCGAGAAAGAAAAAAGTATAAGAAGCTTTGACTACAATAGTTTGTGAAATACTATAAATTAGAACATATTTTAATTAGTTTTAGATCAAATTCATCATTCATCGTACATGCATCTAGTTATTTAGTACAAAAAAGGAGAAAAGGTAACATTGATCAAACCTGAATAAAAAAACCAACAAAACAATGACCGTACCATAAAGTTTACTATAGCTTATGATGATATACAAGATAAACAAAAATCTTCAATAATAAAACTGCATATATGAAAATGAAAGAAAAATCTATAAGGAGGTCCTTTTATTTATATTTTTATTTATTTTAGTTCTTGATTAATAGATGACTGTCATTGAGGATGTCTTATGTTAAAAATATTATTGTGAAAAATCACGCATAAATAATGTTGTATAACTTTTTATATGGAGTATATTGATTTCATTTAATCCCCTTAATATTTTGGGTTTGAAAATTAGTAATCATTATAGTTTATATAAATATTAAATGTAAATAAGTTTTACTCGTAATAACCTCCTCATCATAAATAATCAATAGAAAAAATGATTGAAAAGTCATTTGTGAAACATATTTATATTTAGTTCACAATATATTTTTGGAAAATGTTTATATTTTTTCACATTACTCTTAGAAACTAATCAAATTATTTTAAAAATCTTATATTGATGATTATATTAAATATAAAAAGCATAACTTGAATTTTACATATCTATAAGTGATATGATATTTAAATCTTTGTAAAACCATCTAATTTTCTAATTCTTAAAAAAATTATTTTTCTTATCTAAAAATATTAAGATCGTTAAATTAAATTTTCTTTTTCTATACAATAACTTTTTGAATTTAAGACCCAACGGTTTTCTTATCATTCATAGGGTGAAGAGGATATCATTTTTAAAATCCAAGAGTTAAATTACATGATTCGATTAAAATTTACTCATCTATATGTATTACTTTTGGTTGACGATTTAAGGTGTGAAGATTTGTTCTCATCTAAAAGGGGTAGAAGACTATTATCCGTAAGATTAAAACGACAAACAAATCCGTAGTTGTTACATAGATCGAGAACTACTATATAATATGGTTAAATACAAAAACGATGCGTGCACCTTTGTCTGCCATAACAACGAATGACGGAATAGAAGCTAGGCTGAGTCGTCTTCTCCTTTGGGTTATTGACGGTTGACAACTTATAGGAATACGCCTCTTAGTTTAAGCGATGAGAGGAGATCTAACCTCATATTTATAGGCTAAAAATCTTTTAACCTAGTGGGCCTCCCCATTACGGGCTAACAGGTCTTCAATATGCCTACAGTATTTCCAACCAACGCATATGACATGAAATGAATACAAGACCATATGGAATCCACTCAAAAACAAGACTCATGTCTTGTCCAACAAATTTTAACATTCAGTTCATTTTACTAAAATGCAATAATAAGTTAAGGTTAAGTGCACGTTTAATAAATACTTCTAACATTATCATAAACCATCAAGAAATCATAAACCTTAATAGTGCAACCTAACCTACTTTACCAAATTTTTTAAACATATATTTTTCAAGACACAATAGTTGAATAATTTACAAGATTTTATAATTAAAAAGTTAGAATTGTAACGACCTGTTTAGTCGTTTTTGAGCTGCAGATTTTATTTCTGGAAAACTGGCTGAGACGACGACCCCACGACGGACCGTCATGGGCACGACGGAACCGTCGCAGTGTTCGTTTCAAAATACTTAGAAATTCTTGAAATTGGGTACTGAAAAAATCGACTCTGAAGTTCGTAACGGAATGGCAGGACGGACCGTCACAAGCGTGACGGACCGTCACAGGATCATTGGTGGAAATTGGGTCTCTGAACTTTGCGACGACTGCCAGGACGGACCGTCGCAGGCACGACGGGCCGTCCACGGTTGCGTAATCCAGTCTGGGTCGGTTTCTTCACGTTTTTTTTTTTTTTTTTTTAAGGACGTTTTTGGACTATTCCTGCCTTAATTATAAAGTTAGAGGGTTAATATTAATAAGTCTAATTACTTGGGGGTTAAAAGAGGTAACCTAAGTTAATTAGTGGGTTATTATTGCCATATTTTACTTAATTATATGCTAATTAGGGTAAAAGAGGAGGCGTTTTGAACAAGAAAACTAGAAAGAACAAGAGGAAAGAGAGAGAATCGATCGAGAAGAGGAAAACACAAGCTTGGGGAATTGCTTGTTGCTCACTATCTTCGGTGGAGGTAGGTTATGGTTATTTTACGATATTCGTTAGTGAACTCTTAATAGCGAATGATATGTATTGATAGTATTGTAAACCCTGCTATGTGCTTAATTGTATGCTGTATGAATGTGATTATATAATTGTGATTGTATGAGCCATGATGAAGTTATTGACTCCAAAATCTTGAAAACCCCTAATCTCCTTTTTAATGATGATGCCTTAGTATAAGAAAAAGGCTGGATGACTAAGTAATGAGAATGATGATGCCTTGGTATAAGAGAAGCTTGATGAATTGATAGAATGAGATTAGGGGATCGGAGTGTCACGTTCCGACACATAGATTAAGGGATCGGGTGTCACGAACCGACATGTAGTATTAGGGGGACCGGGTGTCACGAACCACACGTAGATTTAGGGGATCGGGTGTCACGAACCGACGCATAGATTTAGGGGATCGGGTGTTACGACCGACACGTAGATTTGGGGATCGTGTGTCACGAACCGCCACGTAGATTTAGGGGATCGGAGTGTCACGTTCCGACACATAGTATAGGGGATCGGAGTGTCACGTACCGACACAAGCGGAATAAAGAATATAGGGAGCGGAGTGTCACGTACCGACACAAGAGAAATAAAGATATGAATCTTGAAAGATGCTAATATACTCAATCTAATGAACATAATTCCCAAATGAGTATGGTATTGATGCTTGAGTCCTCATGTGTTAACTTGACGGTAATTGTTAATGATATAGTACTTGTTGTTGCTACATGTTGTATCATAGTTGATTTATGATATTCTTGATATATACTGTTCTCTATTTTGAGTTGGCCGATGATATCTACTCAGTACCCGTATTTGTACTGACCCCTACTTTATGTTTCTTCTTTTTGTTATGTGGAGTGCAGCAAATGTGCCGTCATCTTCAACTCAACAGTAATTCTAGCCAGTCTTTCGTCACACTGATCTTCAGGGTGAGCTAATGCTTCTAGCTTGGACTGGATCTTCTTCTTAAAGTCTTGATGCCTTGAACTTCCGGCATGGACTAGCTTTTTACTTGTTTTAGCTTCTTAGAATACTCTTAGTTTAGTAATTTGATCATAGATGTGTTCTTGTGGTGATGACTTCCAGATTTGGGGAATAATAGATGTTGAATAATAATAGTTATGGTTGTTTTTCATTAATGAGTTTAAGTCTTCTGCATTACTTTTTGTTGATATACATTGAAATGTTAAGGTTTAGATTGGTTGGTTCGCTCACATAGGAGGGTAAGTGTGGGTGCCAGTCGCGGCCCGGTTTTGGGCCGTGACAAACTTGGTATCAGAGCATTAGGTTCGTTGGTCTCATCACACAAGAACGAGTCTAGTAGAGTCTTAAGAAACGGTAGGGGGACGCCTTTACTTTTCTTTGAGAGGCTATAAGACTTTAGGAAAATTCTATTCTTTCTTTCTTTCTTTCATGCTACTACTTGAATCCAATTGGTATCTAGGTGATACAAATTGGTATCTGACCATCTTCACTCTTTTCGCAGATGGTTAGAACTAGAGCAACGACTGCGCTAAAACCAACACCGGCAAGACAAGAAACGTCTGAGCCAGCCACTGGGGCTGTGGCTCGAGGAAGAGCAGTGGCAAGAGGCCGTGGTAGAGGTCGTGGGAGGACGTCCTCTAGAGGAAGAGGACAAGTGCCTAGCCCATCTGATGCTAGGGCGGTGACTCCTCCACCGACTGAGGAAGTAGTGAGAGAGGGTGAGGAAGGGGAGAATGAACATGTGCAAAATGAGGAATTGCCACCCCAACCTACCCTAGAGATGATCAATCAGGTTCTTGCTTATCTTAGCGGGTTATCTGATCAGGGTCAGGCACCTCCAGTGTTTTCTGCACCAACACCTCCGGTTTCAGAGGTACGACATGCCGCTGCTGGGGCTCCCCGAATGGATGCCTCATTAGAAATAGGCACATTTCCTCGTCTGACTACTGGGCCTATAATGACAAATGATCAGCATGAACTTTTCAGTAAGTTCTTGAAATTGAAACCTCCAGTCTTCAAGGGTGCTGAATCTGTGGATGCTTACGATTTTCTGGTTGACTGTCATGAGCTACTACACAGATGGGTATAGTAGAACGGTTTGGTGTTGAGTTCGTGAGTTATCAGTTTCAAGGGAACGCCAAAATGTGGTGGCGGTCACATGTTGAGTGTCAACCAACAGAGGCACCACCTATGACTTGGGCCTCATTCTCTAGCTTGTTTATGGAGAAGTATATCACCCGGACTTTGAGGGATAGGAAAAGGGATGAGTTCTTGAGCCTAGAGCAAGGTAGGATGTCGGTTAATGCATATGAGGCTAAGTTTCGTGCATATCCAGGTATGCCACCCAACTTTGTTTCAGTCCACAAGAGCGGATTCGCCGGTTTGTGAAGGGGTTGAGGGTCAAATTGCGGATTTCGGCCTTACAGGTAGCGGCTACGGCAAAATCCTTCCAAGAAGTGGTAGACTTCGTGATAGAGGTGGAAGGAGTGAAGCCCGATGACTTCACCACGACATCGACATCAAAAAGGTTTCGAAAGGGAGTGAGTTTAATGGTTCTTACTCTAGAGGACAGGGTTCCGGAGGTTACTCAGTTCGACCCATTCAGTCTTCACTACAGACTGTAGTTGGGGGACCACCTCAGACCGGTCAACACTTCTCGGAGAGACCTATGCTTGACTTTAGAGAGTGTTATGGATGTGGGGAGACTGGACATATTAGGAGGAATTTTCCAAAACAGAGTTATAGACCCCCGATAGCTAGAGGTAGATGTGGTCATGGTAGAGGCCGTTATTCTGGAGGACGTGGTGGTCGAGGTAATGGTGGTAACCAAAACGGCAGAGGTGATGGGCAAACTGGAGCCACTACAACGCAACATGGTAGAGGCAACGGACAGACAAGTAATGGGGCCCATTGTTACACTTTCCCTAGGAGATCTGAAGCTGAGACATCTGATGCTGTCATCAGAGGTAATCTTTCGGTTTGTGATTGCATGGCTTATGTATTGTTTGATCCCGGATCCACATTTTCTTATGTATCTCTTCATTTGCTATTGGTCTTAAACTTGCCTTGCGAATTACTTGACATGCCTATTCGTGTGTGTCTACTCCGGTGGGTGAGTCTGTGATAGTAGAAAAGTATATAGGTCTTGCTTGGTGACTTTCGTGGGAGCAATACTTATGTAGATTTGGTTCTTAGAGATGGTTGACTTTGATGTAATTCTGGGTATGACTTGGCTTTCTCCAAATCTTGCAATCTTGTATTGTATACTAAAACTGTGACGTTAGCCAAGCCTGGGACAGATCAGTTAGTGTGGGAGGGCGACTACACTTCCAATCCGTTCGTATCGTGTCCTTTCTTCGTGCTCGAGAAATGGTTAGTAAGGGTTGTTTTAGCTTTCTTGGCACACCTTAGGGATGACACTACCCAAGTACCTTCTATTGAGTCGGTTGGGTAGTCCATGAGTTTTTGGATGTGTTCCCTGCAGATCTTCCTGGTATGCCACCGGGTAGGGATATTGACTTCTGTATTGATCTCGAACCGGGTACTCGCCCCATTTCTATACCCCCTTATAGAATGGCTCCCGCGGAGTTAAGAGAGTTAAAGGCACAACTTCAAGAGTTGTTGAGCAAAGGCTTCATTAGACCGAGTGCATCTCCTTGGGGTGCTCCGGTTTTGTTTGTGGATGGGAGTTTTCGGATGTGCATAGACTATAGACAACTGAACAAGGTAACTATTAAGAACAAGTATCCTCTTCCTCGCATTGATGACTTGTTCGATAAGTTACAAGGTGCTTGTGTCTTCTCAAAAATTGACTTGAGATCCGGTTATCATCAATTGAAAATACGGGCAACGGATGTGCCAAAGACTGCCTTTCGAACCAGGTATGGGCATTACGAATTTGTAGTGATGTCTTTTGGTCTTACGAATGCCCCTGCTGCATTCATGAGCTTGATGAACGGGATTTTTAAGCCATATCTGGATCTCTTTGTGATCGTATTTATTGATGATATACTGATATACTCTAAAAGTAAGAAGGAACATGAGGAGCATTTGAGAATTGTATTGGAAATGTTGAGGGAGAAAAAGCTTTATGCCAAGTTTTCTAAGTGTGAGTTTTTGCTAGATGCAGTGTCCTTTTTGGGGCACGTGGAATCTAAGGATGGAGTGATGGTGGATCCTTCTAAGATTGAGACCGTGAAGAATTGGGTAAGACCTACTAATGTGTCAGAAATAAGGAGTTTTGTTGGGTTAGCTAGCTACTACCGCCGATTCGTAAAGGGATTCTCTTCTATTGCTTCCCAATTGACGAACTTGACTAAGCAGAATGTTCCATTCGTATGGTCGGATGAGTGCGAAGAAAGCTTTCAGAAACTCAAGACTTTGTTGACTACCGCACCTATCCTTACCTTGCCAGTAGAGGGTAAGAACTTCATTGTTTATGGTGATGCATCCTATTCTAGGTTGGGTGCAGTGCTAATGCAAGAGAAGAATGTGATAGCTTATGCTTTAAGACAATTAAAGGTGCATGAACGTAACTATCCGACCCATGACTTGGAGTTGGCCGCGTAGTATTCGCATTAAAGCAATGGAGGCACTATTTATATGGGGTTAAGTGTGAAGTATATACGGATCATCGTAGCCTACAGTATGTCTTTACTCAAAAGATTTGAACTTGAGACAGAGGAGATGGATGGAACTACTGAAGGACTACGACATCACTATCTTGTATCATCCGGGAAAGCGAATGTTGTGCGGATGCTTTAAGTAGAAAGGCGGGAAGCATGGGAAGTCTAGATCACTTGCAAGTTCTAGACGCCCATTGGCTAGAGAAATCCAAAACCTGGCTAATGACTTTATGAGGCTAGAGGTAAATCAAAATCAGAAGGGAGGATTTTTGGCTTGTGGGAGGCGGATCTTCTTTTCTTGACAAGATCAAGGGAAAACAGTTTGATGATGAGAAACTAAGTCGAATCCAATCCGGATATGGTTTTGCGAGGAGAGCTAAGGAAGCAATAATTGATGAGGAAGGTGTTTTTGAGGATTAAGGGAAGGGTATGTGTGCCTCGTGTTGATGACTCGATCCACACTATTCTTACAGAGGCTCATAGTTCCGGATACTATATACATCCTGGTGCAACCAAGATGTACCGTGACCTAAAACAACACTTTTGGTGGAGTAGGATGAAGCGCGACATTGTTGATTTTGTTGCCAAATGTCTAAATTGTCAACAAGTAAAGTATGAACACCAGAGGCCCGGAGGAACACTTCAGAGAATGCCCATTCCTGAATGGAAGTGGGAGAGAATTGCAATGGACTTCGTGGTTGGTCTCCCAAAGACATTGGGTAAGTTTGATTCCATTTGGGTAATTGTGGACAGATTGACTAAGTCTGCTCATTTCATTCCGGTCAAGGTGACTTACAATGCGGAGAAGTTAGCCGAAATCTACATCTCAGAGATCGTTCGATTGCATGGAGTTCCACTTTCCATTATATCAGATAGAGGTACGCAGTTTACTTCTAAGTTTTGGAGAACATTGCATGCTGAATTAGGTAGGAGGTTGGACCTTAGTACTGCGTTTCACCCTCAGACTGATGGTCAGTCTGAGCGAACGATTCAAGTGTTGGAGGATATGCTTCGTGCATGTGTGATAGAATTCGGGGGCCATTGGGATAGCTTCTTACCTTTGGCAGATTTTTCATACAATAATAGCTATCACTCCAGTATTGACATGGCTCCATTTGAAGCATTGTATGGGACGAGGTGTAGGTCTCCCATTTGTTGGTTTGATGCATTTGAGGTTAGACCTTGGGGTACTGATCTGTTAAGGGATTCATTAGAGAAAGTGAAATCTATTCAAGAGAAGCTTCTAGTGGCGCAAAGTAGGCAAAAGGAATATGCAGATCGAAAGGTTAGAGACTTGGAGTTTATGGAGGGTGAGCAAGTCTTGCTAAAGGTTTCGCCCATGAAAGGGGTGATGCGGTTTGGTAAAAGAGGTAAGCTTAGTCCAAGGTATATTGGACCATTTGAAGTATTTAAGCGAGTGGGGGAGGTGGCTTACGAATTAGCCTTGCCTCCAGCGCTGTCAGGAGTGCATCCGGTATTTCATGTGTCTATGTTGAAAAGATACCATGGGGATGGAAACTACATTATCCGTTGGGACTCAATTTTGCTTGATGAGAATTTGTCTTATGAGGAGGAGCCTGTTACTATTCTAGCTAGAGAAATTTGCAAGTTAAGGTCGAGGGAGATTGCATCCATCAAGGTGCAATGGAAGAATCGGCCGGTTGAAGAAGCCACTTGGGAGAAGGAGGCTGACATGCAAGAAAGATACCCACATCTGTTCACAGATTAAGGTACTACTTCTCGCCCTTGTTTTTCTTCTTGTGATCGTTCGAGGACGAACGATGGGTAAATTGGTATCTATTGCAACGACCTGTTTAGTCGTTTTTGAGCTGCAAATTTTATTTCAGGAAAACTGGCTGAGACGACGGACCCCACGACGGACCGTCATGGGCACGACGGACTGTCGCAGAGTCTCGTTTCAAAACACTTAGAAATTCTGAAATTGGTTACTGAAAATCGACTCTCTGAACTTCGTAACGGAATGGCAGGACGGACCGTCACAGGCGTGACGGACCGTCACAGACTCATTGGTGGAAATTGGGTCTCTGAACTTTGCGACGACCTGCAGGACGGACCGTCGCAGGCACGACGGGCCGTCACAGGTTGCGTAATCCCAGTCTGGGTCGGATTTCTTTACACGTTTTAAGGGACGTTTTGGACTATTCCTGCCTTAATTATAAAGTTAGAGGATTAATGTTAATAAGTCTAATTACTTGGGGGTTAAAAGAGGTAACCTTAAGTTAATTAGTGGGTTATTATTGCCATCTTTTATTCTTAATTATATGCTAATTAGGGTAAAAGAAGGAGGGTTTTGAATAAGAAAACTAGAAAGAACAAAGAGAAAGAGAGAGAATCGATCGAGAAGAGGAAAACACAAAGCTTGGGAATTTGCTTGTTGATCACTAATCTTCGGTGGAGGTAGGTTATGGTTATTTTACGATATTCGTAGTGAACTCTTAATAGCGAATGATATGTATTGATAGTATTGTAAACCGTTCTATGTGCTTAATTGTATGCTTGTATGAATGTGATTATATAATTGTGATTATATGAGCATGATGAAGTTATTGAATCCCAAATCTTGAAAAACCCTAATCTCCTTGTTAATGATGATGCCTTAGTATAAGAAAAAGGCTGGATGAACTAAAGTAATGAGAATGATGATGCCTTGGTATAAGAGAAGGCTTGATGAATTGATAGAATGAGATTAGTGGATCGGAGTGTCACGTTCCGACACATAGAATTAAGGGATCGGGTGTCACGAACCGACACGTAGTATTAGGGGGACCGGGTGTCACAAACCGACACGTAGATTTAGGGGATCGGGTGTCACGAACCGACATGTAGATTTAGGGGATCGGGTGTCACGAACCGATACGTAGATTTAGGGGATCGGGTGTCACGAACCGACACGTAGATTTAGGAGATCGGAGTGTCACGTTCCGACACATAGTAGTAGGGGATCGGAGTGTCACATACCGACACAAGCAGAATAAAGAATATGAGGGAGCGGAGTGTCACGTACCGACAGAAGAGAAATAAAGATAATGAATCTTGAAAGATGCTAATATACTCAATCTAATGAACATAATTCTTGAGTCCTCATGTGTGAACTTGACGGTAATTGTTAATGATATAGTACTTGTTGTTGCTACATGTTGAGTATCATAGTTGATTTATGATATTACTTGATATTTACTGTTCTCTAATTTGAGTTGGCCAATGATATCTACTCAGTACCCGTGTTTTGTACTGACCCCTACTTTATGTTTTCTTCTTTGTTATATGTGGAGTGCAGGAAACGTGCCGTCGTCTTCAACTCAACAGTAATTCTAGCCAGTCTTCGTCACACCGGATCTTCAGGGTTAGCTAATGCTTCTAGCTTGGACTGGATCTTCTTCTTCAAGTCTTGATGCCTTGAACTTCCGGCATGGACTAGCTTTTTACTTGTTTTAGCTTCTTAGAATACTCTTAGTTTAGTAATTTGATCATAGATGTTCTTGTGGTGATGACTTTCAGATTTTGGGGAATAATAGATGTTGAATAATAATAGTTATGGAATTGTTTTTCATTAATGAGTTTAAGTCTTCCGCATTACTTTTTGTTGATATACATTGAAATGTTAAGGTTTAGATTGGTTGGTTCGCTCACATAGGAGGGTAAGTGTGGGTGCCAGTCGCGGCCCGGTTTTGGGTCGTGACAAGAATAGAATACCACTTAATGAAATCATAACATCGGTTCCATAACTTATATGAATTTTATAATATAAAAAAGGAAGTCTACAATAATTTTAAAAGCTTGTTTTGAAGAATTTACCTTGAATATTTCTATTGTACCCATGGATAAACTCATTTTCTAAATAAATTTTGATGGCCAAATAAAAAATCACGAATAACTACTTTCCTTTGACGATTGTAAGAGGAAAGTTGTGTGTACATATATGGATTATTGTATTTGTACAGTTCATAAAAAGTGTAACGACCCGGAAAATGATAGGTTGAACTAGAGCCTCAATGTGTGGGTTAGTATGACCTTAAGTTGATGTCTACGATGTTTTATAACTTATTGAGCAAGGAAGAGGCCTAGGGTACAGGCAAGGGCCTAAACTAGCAAAATAAAGTGGAGGAAGCCTTCTTCTTTGAGGGACTGTTTGGCGATGGGAGTGCTTGATCGCCAAAAGTTTGGCCAGTTGCCCTTGCCCCCTAGTGATCGTCTAATTTGATGTCCCATTGGCCTATGTGGGGTTTGAAAAACCTGAAAGTTAAATTCTTGATGCTCACATGTCGTAAGAACTATTTGTTGACAAAATATGATTTTACGAGTTCAAGAGAATACAAAAAATTTATATACTCAAACTATTAACTACTCCACGGATTTTAAAGTCACATAAAAACATATATTCTCAAAAGTTGAGAAATAGAAACAATCATTTGTCCCAAAAAAAAACCTACAATTTCTTTAAAAATCAAATTAAGAGTATGTTATAAAATTATAGCTCTTTAATCTTAATAATTTTTTCAAGACACTCATGGAGCAGATTTCTTTCTTTTGGAAGATGTGCACATCTTTTTCGTTCTCTTCCTCTTTTCTTCTATGACCTTGGGGTCATTTACTCGCTCTTATTCGTTGGGATCTATAAGTCCTTCCACGGATGACTGCATTAATCCCTCTTGATATCACAGGTCCTTTTGCTAGTGCTCCTGCAGATTTATATTTATGTCGAATTATCCTTTAGAAAATTGAAGTAATTAACAACAACATTAATAAGAATTTAAACTATTATATTAAATTGAACTTAATTATTTTTACACATGAAAGAAGTGATAACGTTGACGATGATGCATGCTGATGCGATTCTACACAATGTAAAGTCTAGATTAAATGACAGGTGACTTCTTGATCAACTTCTTGACTAAACTCGACAATTGCATGGATCAATGTCTATAAAAGTACACACAAATTAGCATATTACAAACTATAGTGAAGAATCCTTAATCTAAACACTCCACTGTCAAATCTAGATCATTTTCGTTCACTTAATTATTAAACAATTATTATGTAAGTAGAATGCACTTATATTGTTCAGGTAAGACTACGATAATGTTAAGATATACAGTGATAATATCATTAAATGCTTCAACATACTAACCTCATTGTCAGCAACACTTGATAATCCATGAGTACGTTTTGATGAATCATCTCCATCCGAATCGCCAGATATGATTATAACATCCAAAAATTATTAAAATAAAAGTTTAAAGATGTTAAGTTATCATAAAATTTCAAACAATCATGATGTTTCTTATTTAGAAATTTATTAATATCTTTACTTATACGATTATAGAATATAAAATGATAATCTTCTTGTTTATGCTCTTTACAACAGTTTTTATGATAAATAAATGAAGAACTAGTCAAAAAATCTAATAAATTTTGCAATTCCATAAATTAATTGATTGTTTTATTGTTTGTCTTATATTATTTCACATTATAAGATTGTTTGTTGAGAACTTGTATAAAACATTAAACTTGACTAATTTCTAGAAAGAAAAAAGTATAAGAAGCTTTTACCACAGTAATTCGTGAAACACTACAAATTAGAATATATTTTAATCAGTTTTAGATTAAATTCATCATGTCATTGTACATGCATCTAATTGTTTCATAAAACACAATATTTGAATAATTTCCAAGATTTTAGAAATAGTAAATTAAAATAAAATAATACATAATGAAATCATAACATCGGTTCCATAACTTATAGGAATTTTATAATATAAAAAAAGTAGTCTACAATAATTTTAAAAGCTAGTGTTGAAGAATTTACCTTGAAAATTGTTTGTTGAACCCATGGATACACTCATTTTCTAAATAAATTTTGATGGACTGATAAAAAATCTTGAATAACTACTTAATTTAATGATTTTAGGAGGAAAGTTGTGCCTACATATATAAATTATTGCATTTGTACAGTTCATAAAAAGTGTAACGACCCGAAAAATGATAGGTTGAACTAGAGCCTCATTGTGTGGGCTAGTGTGACCTTAAGTTGATGTCTAGGCTGTCTTATAAATTATTGAGCAAGAAAGAGGCCTAGGGTGCAGGTAAGGGCGTAAACTAGCAAAATAAAGCGGAGGGAGCCTTGTTTTTTGAGGGACTGTTTGGCGATGGGAGTGCTTGATCGCCAAAAAGTTGGTCATCCGCCCTTGTCCCCTTGTGATCGTCTAGATTGTTGTTCCATTGACCTATGTGGGTTTGAAAAACCTTAAAGTTAAATTCTTGATGCTCACATGTCGCAAGAACTATTTGTTGTATGAATTGTGTGAATAGTATATGTTGCATTGGCTTGGGTCTTGTCCACCATCTGCGAAGTGGAGAATGTATTATTTGGGTCGTGAGTTTCCCATGTGGACAGACCTTACCCGATCCAAGAAGTTGTCTAAGAAGATGAAAGAACTAATTATCTCTGATTTTAAAAGGAAAACAGGAACAAAAGGAGAAATGATTTGATATCTGAAAAACATACTAACCCTTCTTGATAAAAGAATTTCTTCCTTTACAGAGAAAGACAACGTAAAAAACAATATGAAAAGAGAACACAAACTAAAAGTGAAAAAGAAAACTCAAAAAAGTTTTTCTATCTGAACATAAACATTTATCTTATGAATCAAAAATTTTTTCCCTAGCTTTTTAAAAAAGATATTTGGAGAAATCGTGTTAAAAATTGAAAAATCAATGACTTCAGATGCAAATACAAGATAAACAACTCGTCTATTTGAATCTTTCTAAATATTTCAACAATAAGGCTAAACATAAATTAAGACACTATAAGTGTGAACGTATTTGTTGAAACTTCATTTGATGATAAAAATAAAAATAATATATATATATATATATATATATATATATATATATATATATATATATATATATATATATATATATATATATGCTAAATACACAACACACATACAAATACAAAATATGAACTTATAAGTTCAAGAGAATACAAAATTTTTATATACTCAAACTATTAACTCCTCCATGGATATTAAAGTCACATAAAAATATATATATATTCAAAAGTTGAGAAACAGAAACAATCATTTGTCAAAAAAACAACAAAAGATTTCTTTAAAAATAAAATTAAGAGTATGTGATCTAATTGTAGCTCTTTAATCTAGATAATTTTTTCAAAACACTCATGGAGCAGATTTCTTTCTTTTGGAAGATGTGCACATCTTTCTTTTTCTCTTCCTCTTCTCTTCTATGACCTCGGGGTCATTACTCGCTCTCATTACTTGGGATCCATAAGGCCTTCTATAGATGACTGCATTGTTCCCCCTTGATATCACAGGTCCTCTTGTTAGTGCTCTTGTGGATTTATCTTTAGGCCGAATTATCCTTTAAAAAATTGAAGTATAAAAATAATTAACACCATCGAATAATAAAAATTTAAAATATTATAGTAAATTTAACTTAATTATTTATAAACATGCAAGAAGTGATAACCTTGACGATGATGCAAGCTGATGCAATTCTACAGGTTTCGAAGTCTTGGTTATATGACTTGTGATTTCTTGATCAACTTCTTGACTAAACTCGACAAATCCATTGATCAATGTCTATAAAAGTAAACATAAAATATTTTTAGCATTATACAAATAATAGTTAAGAATCCTTCATCTAAACACTCAAATGTCAAATCTAGATCCATTTCGTTCACTTAATTATTACACAATTATTATGTAAGTAGAATGCACTTATATTTTTCAGATAAGACTACATTAATATTAAGATATCAAGTGATAATATAATTAAATGCTTCAACATACTTACCTCCTTATCAGCAACACTCGATAATCCATGAGTTTTTGATGAATCATCTCCATCCGAATTGTCAGATATAATTATAACATCTAAAATTATTAAAATAAAAGTTGAGAAAATGTTAAGTTATTATAAAATTTCAAACAATCATGATGTTTCTTATTTAGAAATTTATTTATCTGTTTACTTATACGATTTTAGAATATAAAATGATAATCTTTTTGTTTATGATCTTTACAACAACTTTTACGATAAAAAATGAAGATCTAGTAAAAAATATGACAAATTTAGCAATTCCACAAATTAATTGATTGTTTTATTGTTTGTCCTATATTATTTCACATTATAAGATTGTTTGTTGAGAACATGTATAAAACATTAAAACTTGACTAATTTCGAGAAAGAAAAAAGTATAAGAAGCTTTGACTACAGTAGTTTGTGAAATACTATTAATTAAAATATATTTTAATTAGTTTTAGATCAAATTCATCATGTCATTGTACATGCATCTAATTATTTAATACAAAAAAGGAGAAGAGGTAACATTGATCAAACCTGAATAAAAAACAACAAAACAATAAAGTTTACTATAGCTTATGATGATATACAAGATGAACAAAAATCTTTAATAATAAAACTGCTATATGAAAATGAAAGAAAAATCTATAAGGAGGTCCTTTTGTTTTATATTTTTATTTATTTTAGTTCTTCATTAATAGATGACTGTCATTGAGGATGTCTTATGTTAAAAATATTATTGTGAAAAATCACGCATAAATAATGTTATATTACTTTTTATATGGAATATATTGATTTCACTTAATCCCCTTAATATTTGGGTTTGAAAATTAGTAATCATTATAGTTTATATAAATATTAAATGTGAATAAGTTTTTACTCGTAATAAACCTCTTCATCATAAATAATCAATAGAAAAAATGAATTGAAAAGTCAATTTGTGCAACATATTTATATTTAGTTCACAATATATTTTGGAAAATGTTTATTTTTTTCACATTACTCTTAGAAGCTAATCAAATTATTTTAAAAAATCTTATATTGATGATTATTTTAAATATAAAAAGCATAACTTTAAATTTTACATATCTATAAGTGATATGATATTTAAATTTTTGTAAAACCATCTAATTTTCTAATTCTAAAAAAACATTATTTTTCTTATCTAAAAATATTAAGATCGTTAAATTAAATTTTCTTTTTCTATACAATAACTTTTGAATTTAAGACCCAACGGTTTCTTATCATTCATAGGGTGAAGAGGATATCATTTTTAAAATCCAACGAGTTAAATTACATGATTTGATTAAAATTTACTCATCTATATGTATTAACTTTTGGTTGACGATTTAAGGTGTGAAGATTTGTTCTCATCTAAAAGGGGTAGAAGACTATTATCCGTAAGATAAAAACGACAAACAATCCCATAGTTGTTACATAGATCGAGAACTACTATATAATATAGTTAAATACAAAAAGGATGTGTGTACCTTTGTCTGCCATAGCAACGAATGACGGATAGAAGCTAGGCTGAGTCGTCTTCTCCTTAGGGTTATTGACGGTTGGCAACTTATAGGAATACGGCTCTTAGTTTAAGAGATGAGAGGAGATCTAACCTCATATTTATAGGCTAAAAATCTTTTAACCTAGTGGGCCTCCCCATTACGGGCTTACAGGTCTTCAATATGCCTACACTATTTCCAACCAACGCATATGACATGAAATGAATACAAGCCCATATGGAATCCACTCAATGACACGACTCATGTCTTGTCCAACAAATTTTAACATTCAATTCATTTTACTAAAATGCAATAATAAGTTAATGTTAAGTGCACGTTTAATAAATACTTCTAACATTATCATCAACCATCAAGAAATCATAAACCTTAAAAGTGCAACCTCACCTAGTTTACCAAATTTTTTTAACATATATTTTTCAAGACACAATAGTTGAATAATTTTCAAGATTTTATAATGAAAAAGTTAGAATAGAATACCACATAATGAAATCATAACATCGGTTCCATAACTTTGTAACGACCCGCTGGTCGTTTTGAAAACTAGGACTATTTTGACTCCTTTTGAATACTTAAAGGGGTATTTTTAAACTATTCGATAACTACGATTATCTAGTTGATGAGAATTTATTAAATAATTTACATAGAAATAGTTAAAATGGGCATATGTATAAATACTCCTTAAAAATTTGACTCATATAATTAAATATATTAGTAGGTTATTTTAGAATATTGAAATAAAGTTAAAAACCACCTCTTGGAGACGAGCGGAACAACTGCTACGGCGCCATTGATTTCCAGGTAAACAATCCAGATTCAATAAGGTTTATATATAATGATGTGGTGCACTTGAAATAATTTAATAAAATAAGTGTTAGAGGTGATTAAGCCTATGGTAGTTGCTGGAGTGCATATTGTATTAAATATCAAAAGGCATAGGATAAATTGAGGTAATGATGCCAATGAATTCTTAAACATTGGACACATTATGCATTTATATGTAAAATTTATTAAAAGTTAGGCAAATTGACCGTATGCACTTGAAGAAAAGAAAGAATGTGATTACGACACTACGGTATTCTTTGGTTCTCTTAATTGATTATTATTTGTACTTATTTTATCAAATTAAGATAATAGTTTTTGATATATTGAGATAGACAATTAATTATTAGATGTATATTATATGATTTAACATTGAATTCTAGGGTATTTGGAGAGGTTAAAGTTAAATTCTTGACTTGAAATTTAGCAAATATGATAAATTTGGCATACAAATTTTATCAAGGCTTGGAGCTAGATTAGAAATATGAGTGAGTTTTAGGGTCTACGATAGACATATAATGATTTGATACAAACTCGCTTACTTACGAATAATTGCATCATTGGTAGATCGTGAGCGTTCCGAAATTTTGCCAAAAGGGAAGGAACTACCTTGAGGTTTCGTGGCATGAGTTCGGCACTGAGGTATGTTAAGACTTTTTAGACTTGTTGAAGGACGTTTTCCTAATTAAACATTAAAAATGAAAATAGACAAAGGGGTAAGGGGGAAGGATGGTGGTCTCGTATCAATGGTGTGACGGGCATTGGTACGAATACCGGTGTTATAAAAAGGAAAATGACTATTATAGAATGTGGATTGAAATTTGAGAATGCCAAAGCATATGGGCATTAGCTGATATATTATTGAATTGAATTCCTTGTGTGATTGTGTTTTATTTATTTCACCTGTATAGTTGTGATAATTGAGGTGGTTATGTATTATGTTCATATTGATTGATTGAGATGCATCATCATCTCCTCTATTGAAATAATATTGTGCACATGCATAGACATGAGACTGAGTATAAGTTGGGCACGTGGAGATCGTCCGTGCTGGGGATGGTGAGATGTTAAGATTGTAATTTGGGCACGTGGAGACCGTCCGTGCGAAAATTGTTTGATATTATGATAGTGCGTTGAGATCGTCCGCACAGACACGTGGAGATCGTCCGTGTCGGTATATGGACCTCGCGAGTCCCCCATGGGTCATGAACTCTCGATGTATTTCCGAGGAGTATCATGTATATACGGTTGAGTGAGTACTGGGTATTCTGAGACATATAATTACATGGCATCATATTGCGTTGCATTTCATCCCATCATTCATTCTTGATGACTATATGTTTCGTTTGGTGTTTGGAAAATATTAAATGTTGATTTCCTTTATTGATGAAACTAAAATAGTAAGTGTAATATATATATATACTTGTACAATCTAAGAATTTATTTTCTTATATAACTCCCGTCACTACTTCTTCGTTGTCGGTCAATGAGACATACTGGGTACACGTGGTTTCGTACTCATACTACGCTTGTTGCACTCTTTGTGGTGCAGATTCGATTCCGAGTAGGAGCACATCCGTGGAGCAAATTGAGTCCGGCTTGAAGTTCTTGGAGTTGTGGTGAGTTGCTTGGCTGTTCCATGGCCCACACCTCCCTCTATCTTTACGCATTCTGTTATTCAGTATTCAGACAGGATATCCCTTAAGTTAGATTTGTCATTTTAGTTTCAGACTTGCATCGTATTCTAGAAGCTCTTGTACTTAAGACACCAATTCTTGGGGTGATATATTTTATCTTCCGCATTTCGTACTTATAAGGAACCCAATGTTGGAGATTCTTGCTAAGTGTTAGTCTTTTTACTCATTTGTTGATTTAGTTGGGTTGATATGTTGGGTTGGCTTACCTATTGGTTGGGGACATAGGTGTCCATCACGACTTGCAAATTTGGGTCGTGACAAATTTGGTATCAGAGCGCTAGGTTCATCGGTCTCAAGAGTACAAGAGAAATGTCTAGTAGAGTCTTGCGGATCGGTATGAAGACGTCCATACCTATCTTCGAGAGGCTATGGGACATTTAGGAAATATTCTGTTCTTTTATTCATTATCGTGCATAGTTGACCTTGTAGAAATTCTAATCTTGATATCTCATTCTCTCTCAGATGGCGAGGAACCGTACATCGGCAAGTGGTGGTCAGGATCCTATTCCTGCGCCTGCTTCTGGGAACACTATCCGAGGTAGAGGTAGGGGACGAGCTCGAGGTCGGGGTAGGGGCCGTGTGGCAGCTCCTGTGGATGGTCAAGTACCAATAGCTACCCAGGGTCGTAATAGGACTGTACCTCCTGATGCAGAGGTTATTCATGGGGAGGTGCAAGATCGTGTCGAGGGGGATGGGCCAGCTCAGGATCCATCCAGTACTATTATCCCCCCCGGTGCTTCAAGATACCTTGGCTCGTATGTTAGGAATCTTAGAGGGGATGGCCCAGGCAGGAGCTTTGCCTGTCACCTCTGATGGCTCACAGACCCGTGTTGAAGGTCAAACTCCAGACCCGATAGTTGCTCCAGATTCTCAGACTCCCAGGGCTCAGCCAGCTGTCGCTGTAGCTCCTCGTTTGGATAGTATGGAGTTCCCAGATATGACATCACATTTGGTGAATAGACCTTCTATGACTATTGATGAGCAAAAGATGTTTGGGAGGTTCAGATTAATGAATCCTCCTACTTATACTGGTGACTTAGCTGAGGATGCATATGAATTCATAGTTAGTTGTCATGAGAGGTTGCATAATCTTGGATTAGTGGAGTCTCATGGAGTTGACTACACAGCGTTTCAGATGACTGGCTCTGCTAAGCAGTGGTGGAGGGATTATATTACTAGTAGGCCAGCTGGATCCCATCCACTATCCTGGACTCAATTTCTCAGGTATTTCTATCCAAATTTGTTCCACGCAGTGAGAGGGAGCGCAAGAGGGCCGAGTTTGAGGGTTTGCAGCAAAATGGTATGTCAGTTGCAGAGTATGAGGGAAAATTTCATGCCTTGGCTAGGCATGCTTCGATGATACTTCCCACAGAGGCTGAGAGAGTGAGGAGGTTTGTTAAGGGGTTGATTATTCCAATTCGTCTAGGAGTTTCTCAGGTTGCTGCTTCTGGTGTTCCATTCCAGAAAGTGGTAGATGCTGCTAAGGAGTTGGAGATGATTCGGCGTGAGGGATTTGAGCAGCGAGAGGGCAAGAGGACTCGTTATTCAGGTGATTATGGTGGTGCTCCGCCTAGGAGTCGGGGTTACTTGGGCAGAGGTTATCACCCTCAGTCCAGCAGACCCATTCATGCTTCTATACCAGCGTCTGAGGCTGGTTACGCTGGGCATAACTCTTCGAGCTCGGTGCATACTTCGCAGGGTTCATCTTCTAGACCTGTAGTTCGTGGAGGGCATTCTGGTCATTCAGGTTCCTCTCATCTGCCTGCGTCTCGTAGGGGCTGCTTTGAGTGTGGTGATATGGGACACTTTGTGAGAGACTACCCTAGGACCAGACGTGGTGGCTTACATCAGGGTTCTCAGGCTTCGACTTCCAGGGCTGCACAAACTCCAGCTAGGGGTGGTGCACAGAATGGTAGAGGTGGTTCTCATTCAGGTAGAGGTGGTTCTCCTTCTGGTCGAGGTGGTGGTCGTGGAGGTTCACAATCTGATGGAGGTCATTCTCACTGTTATGCTTTTCCAGGTAGGCCAGAGGCTGAAGCCTCAGATGCTGTTATCACAGGTATTATTCCGGTTTGTCATCGACCAGCTACTGTATTATTTGATCCAGGCTCTACTTATTCTTATGTGTCCACATATTTTGCTCCTAGTCTGGATATATTGTGTGAGTCTCTTGATTTGCCGATACGTGTTTCTACTCCTGTCGGGGATTTGTAGTTGTAGATCGGGTGTATCGTTTATGTACTGTTACTTTGGTGGGGTATGACACTCATGCAGATTTAAAGGTCTTAGAAATGATAGATTTTGATGTGATTCTTGGTATGGATTGGTTATCTTCTTACCACGCAATTTTAAATTGTCATGCCAAGACCATCACTTTATCTATGCCGGGAATTCCTATAGTAGAATGGAGAGGTACTGTTAGTCATCCTTCTAAGGGTGTGATATCATTCCTTAAGGCTCGTCAGTTGGTACAGAGAGGATGTTTAGCTTACTTGTCACACATTCGAGATACTAGTGTTGAGACTCCTATGCTTGAGTCTATTCCAGTGGTGAGTGAATTTTCAGAGGTATTCACGACCGATTTGCCAGGTCTTTCACCAGATCGTGATATTGATTTTTGTATTGACGTGGAGCCAGGCACTCGGCCTATTTCCATTCCTCCTTATCGTATGGCACCGGCTGAATTGAAAGAGTTGAAGGAGCAATTGCAGGATTTGTTGAGCAAAGGTTTTATTAGACCAAGTGTATCTCCTTGGGGTGCTCCAGTGTTATTTGTGAAGAAGAAAGATGGATCTATGCGTATGTGTATTGACTATCGGCAGTTGAACAAGGTAACCATCAGAAATAAGTATCCGATACCTCGTATTGATGATTTATTTGATCAGTTGCAGGGTGCTTCAGTTTTCTCCAAAATTGACTTGAGATCTGGCTATCATCAGCTGAAGGTTAGGGCGGAGGATATCCCTAAGACGGCTTTTCGAACATGTTATGGTCATTACGAGTTTTTGGTGATGTCTTTCGGACTGACTAATGCCCCAGCAGCTTTTATGGACTTGATGAATGGAGTGTTCAGACCGTATTTAGATTCCTTTGTTATTGTCTTCATAGATGATATATTGATATACTCACGCACTAAGGAGGAGCATGAGCATCATTTGAGGATTGTTCTTGGGATTCTAAAGGAGAAGAAGCTTTATGCAAAGTTTTCAAAGTGTGAGTTTTGGCTTAGTTCGGTAGCATTCTTGGGACATGTAGTGTCCAAGGAGGGTATCATGGTGGATCCTAAGAAGATTGAGGCAGTTAGAGATTGGGTCAGACCTGCTTCAGTTACTGAGATTCGGAGTTTCTTGGGCCTTGCAGGTTATTACCGACGATTTGTTGAGGGTTTCTCATCCATTGCATCTCCATTAACTAGATTGACACAGAAGGAGGTGACTTTTCAGTGGTCTGACGAATGTGAGGTTAGTTTCCAAAAGCTCAAGACTTTATTGACTACTGCTCCGATTTTGACCCTACCCGTGGAGGGAGAGGGTTTTGTTGTATATTGTGATGCTTCTCGGATTGGTCTTGGTTGTGTGTTGATGCAGAAGGGAAGGGTGATAGCTTATGCTTCGATGCAGTTAAAGGTTCATGAGAAGAACTACCCGATTCATGATTTAGAGTTGGCGTCTGTTGTGTTTGCATTAAAGATTTGGAGGCATTATCTTTATGGTGTGCATTGTGAGGTGTTCACGGATCATCGTAGTCTCCAGTATATATTCAATCAGAGGGATCTCAATTTGAGGCAAAGGAGATGGTTGGAATTGCTCAAAGACTACGATATGACTATTCTTTATCATCCAGGCAAGGCAAATGTTGTAGCAGATGCCTTGAGTCGGAAGGCGGTAAGTATGGGTAGTCTAGCCATGTTACAGGTTGGGGAGCGTCCTTTAGCTAGGGATGTCCAATCCTTGGCCAATATCTTTGTGAGACTTGATATTTCAGAATCTGGTAAGGTGTTGGCTTATATGGAGGCTAGGTCATCCTTGTTGGAGCAATTCGGGCTCAACAGTTTGATGATGGTGATTTATGTAAGATTAGGGACAAGGTTTTAAAAGGAGAAGCCAAGGCTGCAATTCTTGATAGTGAGGGAGTTTTGAGGATTAAAGGTTGTATATGTGTTCCTCGTACAGGTGATTTGACTAGATTGATCATGGAGGAGGCTCATAGTTCGAGGTACTCTTTTCATCCGGGGGCTACTAAGATGTATCGTGACTTGAAGCAACACTATTGGTGGTGTCGTATGAAGAGGGACATAGTAGATTTTGTATCTCGATGTTTGAATTGTCAGCAAGTGAAGTATGAACACCAAAAGCCTGGAGGTATGACTCAGAGGATGCCCATACCTGAGTGGAAGTGGGAGCGCATTGCTATGGACTTTGTGGTAGGGTTGCCACGTACCTTGGGTAAGTTTGATGCTAAATGGGTCATCGTGGATCGACTGACTAAGTCTGCACACTTTGTACCAGTTCAGACTACCTATAACTCAGAAAGGTTAGCCAAGATTTATATTCGGGAGATAGTTCGGTTGCATGGGGTTCCTATATCTATTATTTCAGATCGTGGCACCCAATTTACGTCTCATTTCTGGCGGTCTATGCAGAAAGAGTTGGGCACTCGGGTGGATCTTAGTACAGCCTTTCACCCTCAGACTGATGGTCAGTCTGAGCGGACTATTCAGGTTCTTGAGGACATGTTGCGGGCGTGTGTGATTGACTTTGGTGGTCAGTGGGGTCAGTTCTTGCCTTTAGCGGAGTTTGCTTACAATAATAGTTATCATTCGAGCATTGGGATGGCACCATTTGAGGCTCTGTATGGTAGGAGATGTCGATCTCCAATTGGCTAGTTTGATGCATTTGAGGTTAGACCATGGGGTACAGATTTGTTGAGGGAGTCTTTGGACAAGGTCAAGTTGATCCAAGATAGACTTCTCATGGCTCAAAGCAGGCAAAAGAGTTACGCAGATAGGAAGGTTCGTGATTTAGAGTTTATGGTTGGAGAGAGGGTTCTACTTAAGGTTTCACCCATGAAGGGTGTGATGAGATTTGGAAAGAAGGGCAAGTTGAGTCCAAGGTACATTGGTCCTTTCGAGATTGTGGAGCGTATTGGTGAGGTGGCATATCAGTTGGCTTTGCCACCTGGGTTGTCAGGTGTCCATTCTGTATTTCATATTTCAATTCTTAAGAAGTATCATCAGGGTGGTGATCATGTGATTCAATGGGATTCAGTGTTACTTGATCAGAATTTGACTTTTGAGGAAGAGCCGATAACTATTTTGGATAGGCAAATTCGGAAGCTAAGGTCCAAGGAGATTGCTTCAGTAAAGGTTCAATGGAAGCATCGTCCACTACAGGAGGCTACATGGGAGACAGAGTCAGACATGAGGAGTAAATATCCTCATCTTTTTGAGCGTTCAGGTTAGCTCTTTTCTTTTTCCGTTCGAGGACGAACGTTTGTTTAAGTGGTAGGTGATGTAACGACCCGCTGGTCGTTTTGAAAACTAGGACTATTTTGACTCCTTTTGAATACTTAAAGGGGTATTTTTAAACTATTCGATAACTACGATTATCTAGTTGATGAGAATTTATTAAATAATTTACATAGAAATAGTTAAAATGGGCATATGTATAAATACTCCTTAAAAATTTGACTCATATAATTAAATATATTAGTAGGTTATTTTAGAATATTAAAATAAAGTTAAAAACCACCTCTTGGAGACGAGCGGAACAACTGCTACGGCGGCATTGATTTCCAGGTAAACAATCCAGATTCAATAAGGTTTATATATAATGATGTGGTGCACTTGAATAATTTAATAAAATAAGTGTTAGAGGTGATTAAGCCTATGGTAGTTGCTGGAGTGCATATTGTATTAAATATCAAAAAGGCATAGGATAAATTGAGGTAATGATGCCAATGAATTCTTAAACATTGGACACATTATGCATTTATATGTATAATTTATTAAAAAGTTAGGCAAATTGACCGTATGCACTTGAAGAAAAGAAAGAATGTGATTACGACACTACGGTATTCTTTGGTTCTCTTAATTGATTATTATTTGTACTTATTTTATCAAATTAAGATAATAGTTTTTGATATATTGAGATAGACAATTAATTATTAGATGTATATTATATGATTTAACATTGAATTCTAGGGTATTTGGAGAGGTTAAAGTTAAATTCTTGACTTGAAATTTAGCAAATATGATAAATTTGGCATACAAATTTTATCAAGGCTTGGAGCTAGATTAGAAATATGAGTGAGTTTTAGGGTCTACGATAGACATATAATGATTTGATACAAACT
The DNA here is from genome assembly GCA_027705065.1 of Solanum peruvianum. Classification (NCBI taxonomy): domain Eukaryota; kingdom Viridiplantae; phylum Streptophyta; class Magnoliopsida; order Solanales; family Solanaceae; genus Solanum; species Solanum peruvianum. The sequence continues at coordinate 69,057,783 of JAKWJD010001755.1, forward strand.
CGCTTACTTACGAATAATTGCATCATTGGTAGATCGTGAGCGTTCCGAAATTTTGCCAAAAGGGAAGGAACTACCTTGAGGTTTCGTGGCACGAGTTCGGCACTGAGGTATGTTAAGACTTTTTAGACTTGTTGAAGGACGTTTTCCTAATTAAAGATTAAAAATGAAAATAGACAAAGGGGTAAGGGGAAGGATGGTGGTCTCGTATCAATGGTGTGACGGGCATTGGTACGAATACCGGTGTTATAAAAAGGAAAATGACTATTATAGAATGTGGATTGAAATTTGAGAATGCCAAAGCATATGGGCATTAGCTGATATATTATTGAATTGAATTCCTTGTGTGATTGTGTTTTATTTATTTCACCCGTATAGTTGTGATAATTGAGGTGGTTATGTATTATGTTCATATTGATTGATTGAGATGCATCATCATCCCCTCTATTGAAATAATATTGTGCACATGCATAGACATGAGAATGAGTATAAGTTGGGCACGTGGAGATCGTCCGTGCTGGGGATGGTGAGATGTTAAGATTGTAATTTGGGCACGTGGAGACCGTCCGTGCGAAAATTGTTTGATATTATGATAGTGCGTTGAGATCGTCCGCACAGACACGTGGAGATCGTCCGTGTCGGTATATGGACCTCGCGAGTCCCCCATGGGTCATGAACTCTTGATGTATTTCCGAGGAGTATCATGTATATACGGTTGAGTGAGTATTGGGTATTCTGAGACATATCATTACATGACATCATATTGCATTGCATTTCATCCCATCATTCATTCTTGATGACTATATGTTTCGTTTGGTGTTTGGAAAATATTAAATGTTGATTTCCTTTATTGATGAAACTAAAATAGTAAGTGTAATATATATATATATATACTTGTACAATCTAAGAATTTATTTTCTTATATAACTCCCGTCACTACTTCTTCGTTGTCGGTCAATGAGACATACTGGGTACACGTGGTTTCGTACTCATACTACGCTTGTTGCACTCTTTGTGGTGCAGATTCGATTCCGAGTAGGAGCACATCTCGTGGAGCAAATTGAGTCCGGCTTGAAGTTCTTGGAGTTGTGGTGAGCTGCTTGGCTGTTCCGTGGCCACACCTCCCTCTATCTTTACGTATTCTGTTATTCAGTATTCAGACAGGATATCCCTTAAGTTAGATTTGTCATTTTAGTTTCAGACTTGCATCGTATTCTAGAAGCTCTTGTACTTAAGACACCAATTCTTGGGGTGATATATTTTATCTTCCGCATTTCGTACTTATAAGGAACCCAATGTTGGAGATTCTTGCTAAGTGTTAGTCTTTTTACTCATTTGTTGATTTAGTTGGGTTGATATGTTGGGTTGGCTTACCTATTGGTTGGGGACATAGGTGCCATCACGACTTGCAAATTTGGGTCGTGACAAACTTATATGAATTTTATAATATAAAAAAGGAAGTCTACAATAATTTTAAAAGCTAGTGTTGAAGAATTTACCTTGAACATTTCTATTATACCCATGGATAAACTCATTTTCTAAATAAATTTTGATGGCCAAATAAAAAATCGAATAACTACTTGCTTTTAATGATTGTAAGAGGAAAGTTGTGTGTACATATATAGATTATTGTATTTGTACGGTTCATAAAAAGTGTAACGACCCGGAATGATAGATTGAACTAGAGCCTCATTGTGTGGGTTAGTGTAACCTTAAGTTGATGTCTAGGATGTTTTATAACTTATTGAGCAAGGAAGAGGCCTAGGGTGTAGGTAAGGGCGTAAACTAGCAAAATAAAGCGGAGGAAGCCTTGTTTTTTGAGGGACTGTTTTGCGATGGGAGTGCTTGATCGCCAAAAAGTTGGCCAGCCGCCCTTGTCCCCTTGTGATCGTCTAGATTGTTGTTCCATTGACCTATGTGGGTTTGAAAAACCTTAAAGTTAAATTCTTGATGCTCACATGTCGCAAGAACTATTTGTTGTATGAATTGTGTGACTAGTATATGTTGCATTGGCTTGGGTCTTGTCCACCATCTGCGAAGTGGAGGATGTATTATTTGGGTCGTGAGTTTCCCATGTGGACAGACCTTACCCGATCCAAGAAGTTGTCTAAGAAGATGAAAGAACTAATTATCTCTGATTTTAAAAGGAAAACAGGAACAAAAGAAGAAACAATTTGATATCTGAAAAACATACTAACCCTTCTTGATAAAAGAATTTCTTCCTTTATAGAGAAAGACAACGTAAAAAACAATATGAAAAGAGAACACAAACTAAAAGTGAAAAAGAAAACTCAAAAAAGAATTTCTATATGAACATAAACATTTAGCTTATGAATCAAAAAAATTTTCCCTAGCTTTTAAAAAAAATATATTTGGAGAAATCGTGTTAAAAATAGAAAAATCAATGACTTCAGCTGCAAATACAAGATAAACAACTCGTCTATTTGAATCTTTCTAAATATTTCAACAATAAGGCTAAACATAAATTGAGACACTATAAGTGTGAACGTATTTGTTGAATCTTCATTTGATGATAAAACTAAAAATAATATATATATATATATATATATATATATATATATATATATATATATATATATATATATATATATATATATATATATATATATGTATATATATATATGTATATATATATATATGTATATATATATATATATATATATATTATATGCTAAATACACCAACACACATACAAATACAAAATATGAACTAATAAGTTCAAGAGAATATAAAATTTTTATATACTCAAACTATTAACTCCTCCATGGATATTAAAGTCACATAAAAATATATATATATATATGTTCAAAAGTTGAGAAACAAAAACAATCATTTGTCAAAAAAACAACAAAAGATTTCTTTAAAAATAAAATTAAGAGTATGTGATCTAATTGTAGCTCTTTAATCTAGATAATTTTTTCAAAACACTCATGGAGAAGATTTCTTTCTTTTGGAAGATGTGCACATATTTCTTTTTCTCTTCCTCTTCTCTTCTATGACCTCGGGGTCATTACTCGCTCTCATTACTTGGGATCCATAAGGCCTTCTACAGATGACTGCATTGCTCCCCCTTGATATCACAGGTCCTCTTGTTAGTGCTCTTGTGGATTTATCTTTAGGTCGAATTATCCTTTAAAAAATTGAAGTATAAAAATAATTAACACCATCGAATAATAAAAATTTAAAATATTATAGTAAATTTAACTTAATTATTTTTAAACATGCAAGAAGTGATAACCTTGACGATGATGCAAGCTGATGCAATTCTAAAGGTTTCGAAGTCTTGGTTATATGACTTGTGATTTCTTGATCAACTTCTTGACTAAACTCGACAAATCCATTGATCAATGTCTATAAAAGTAAACATAAAATATTTTTAGCAATATACAAGTAATAGTTAAGAATCCTTCATCTAAACACTCAAATGTCAAATCTAGATCCATTTCGTTCACTTAATTATTACACAATTATTATGTAAGTAGAATGTACTATATTTTTCAGATAAGACTACATTAATATTAAGATATCAAGTGATAATATAATTAAATGCTTCAACATACTTACCTCCTTATCAACAACACTTGATAATCCATGAGTTTTTGATGAATCATCTCCATCCGAATTGTCAGATATGATTATAACATCTAAAATTATTAAAATAAAAGTTGAGAAAATGTTAAGTTATTATAAAATTTCAAACAATCATGATGTTTCTTATTTAAAAATTTATTTATCTCTTTACTTATACGATTTTAGAATATAAAATGATAATCTTTTTGTTTATGATCTTTACAACAACTTTTACGATAAAAAATGAAGATCTAGTAAAAAATATGACAAATTAGAAATTCCATAAATTAATTGATTGTTTTATTGTTTGTCCTATATTATTTCACATTATAAGATTGTTTGTTGAGAACTTGTATAAAACATTAAAACTTGACTAATTTCGAGAAAGAAAAAAGTATAAGAAGCTTTGACTACAGTAGTTTGTGAAATACTATTAATTAAAATATATTTTAATTAGTTTTAGATCAAATTCATCATGTCATTGTACATGCATCTAATTATTTAATACAAAAAACGAGAAAAGGTAACATTGATCAAACCTGAATAAAAAAAAACAACAAAACAAATAAAGTTTACTATAGCTTATGATTATATACAAGATGAACAAAAATCTTTAATAATAAAACTGCATATATGAAAATGAAAGAAAAATCTATAAGGAGGTCCTTTTATTTTATATTTTTATTTATTTTAGTTCTTCATTAATAGATGACTGTCATTGAGGATGTCTTATGTTAAAAATATTATTGTGAAAAATCACGCATAAATAATGTTGTATTACTTTTTATATGGAATATATTGATTTCACTTAATCCCCTTAATATTTTGGGTTTGAAAATTAGTAATCATTATAGTTTATATAAATATTAAATGTAAATAAGTTTTTACTCGTAATAAACCTATTCATCATAAATAATCAATAGAAAAAATGAATTGAAAAGTCAATTTGTGCAACATATTTATATTTAGTTCACAATATATTTTGGAAAATGTTTATTTTTTTTCACATTACTCTTAGAAGCTAATCAAATTATTTTAAAAAATCTTATATTGATGATTATTTTAAATATAAAAAGCATAACTTTGAATTTTACATATCTATAAGTGATATGATATTTAAATTTTTGTAAAACAATCTAATTTTCTAATTCTAAAAAAACATTATTTTTCTTATCTAAAAATATTAAGATCATTAAATTAAATTTTCTTTTTCTATACAATAACTTTTGAATTTAAGACCCAACGGTTTCTTATCATTCATAGGGTGAAGAGGATATCATTTTTAAAATCCAACGAGTTAAATTACATGATTTGATTAAAATTTACTCATCTATATGTATTAACTTTTGGTTGACGATTTAAGGTGTGAAGATTTGTTCTCATCTAAAAGGGGTAGAAGACTATTATCCGTAAGATAAAAACGACAAACAATCCCGTAGTTGTTACATAGATCGAGAACTACTATATAATATAGTTAAATACAAAAAGGATGCGTGTACCTTTGTCTGCCATAGCAACGAATGACGGAATAGAAGCTAGGCTGAGTCGTCTTCTCCTTAGGGTTATTGACGGTTGGCAACTTATAGGAATACGGCTCTTAGTTTAAGAGATGAGAGGAGATCTAACCTCATATTTATAGGCTAAAAATCTTTTAACCTAGTGGGCCTCCCCATTACGGGCTTACAGGTCTTCAATATGCCTACACTATTTCCAACCAACGCATATGACATGAAATGAATACAAGCCCATATGGAATCCACTCAATGACATGACTCATGTCTTGTCCAACAAATTTTAACATTCAATTCATTTTACTAAAATGCAATAATAAGTTAATGTTAAGTGCACGTTTAATAAATACTTCTAACATTATCATCAACCATCAAGAAATCATAAACCTTAAAAGTGCAACCTCACCTAGTTTACCAAATTTTTTTAACATATATTTTTCAAGACACAATAGTTGAATAATTTTCAAGATTTTATAATGAAAAAGTTAGAATTGAATACCACATAATGAAATCATAACATCGGTTCCATAACTTATATGAATTTTATAATATAAAAAAGGAAGTCTACAATAATTTTAAAAGCTAGTGTTGAAGAATTTACCTTGAACATTTCTATTATACCCATGGATAAACTCATTTTCTAAATAAATTTTGATGGCCAAATAAAAAATCACGAATAACTACTTGCTTTTAATGATTGTAAGAGGAAAGTTGTGTGTACATATATAGATTATTGTATTTGTACGGTTCATAAAAAGTGTAACGACCCGGAATGATAGATTGAACTAGAGCCTCATTGTGTGGGTTAGTGTAACCTTAAGTTGATGTCTAGGATGTTTTATAACTTATTGAGCAAGGAAGAGGCCTAGGGTGTAGGTAAAGGCGTAAACTAGCAAAATAAAGCGGAGGAAGCCTTATTTTTTGAGGGACTGTTTGGCGATGGGAGTGCTTGATCGCAAAAAAGTTGGCCAGCCGCCCTCGTCCCCTTGTGATCGTCTAGATTGTTGTTCCATTGACCTATGTGGGTTTGAAAAACCTTAAAGTTAAATTCTTGATGCTCACATGTCGGAAGAACTATTTGTTGTATGAATTGTGTGACTAGTATATGTTGCATTGGCTTGGGTCTTGTCCACCATCTGCGAAGTGGAGGATGTATTATTTGGGTCGTGAGTTTCCCATGTGGACAGACCTTACCCGATCCAAGAAGTTGTCTAAGAAGATGAAAGAACTAATTATCTCTGATTTTAAAAGGAAAACAGGAACAAAAGAAGAAACAATTTGATATCTGAAAAACATACTAACCCTTCTTGATAAAAGAATTTCTTCCTTTACAGAGAAAGACAACGTAAAAAACAATATGAAAAGAGAACACAAACTAAAAGTGAAAAAGAAAACTCAAAAAAGTTTTTCTATCTGAACATAAACATTTAGCTTATGAATCAAAAAAATTTTCCCTAGCTTTTTAAAAAAGATATTTGGAGAAATCTTGTTAAAAATAGAAAAATCAATGACTTCAGCTGCAAATACAAGATAAACAACTCGTCTATTTGAATCTTTCTAAATATTTCAACAATAAGGCTAAACATAAATTGAGACACTATAAGTGTGAACGTATTTGTTGAAACTTCATTTGATGATAAAAATAAAAATAATATATATATATATATATATATATATATATATATATATATATATATATGCTATATATAGACCAACACAATACACATACAAATACAAAATATGAACTTATAAGTTCAAGAGAATACAAAATTTTTATATACTCAACTATTAACTCCTACATGGATATTAAAGTCACATAAAAATATACATATATTCAAAAGTTGAGAAACAGAAACAATCATTTGTCAAAAAAACAACAAAAGATTTCTTTAAAAATAAAATTAAGAGTATGTGATCTAATTGTAGCTCTTTCATCTAGATAATTTTTTCAAAACACTCATGGAGCAGATTTCTTTCTTTTGGAAGATGTGCACATCTTTCTTTTTCTCTTCCTCTTCTCTTCTATGACCTCGGGGTCATTACTCGCTCTCATTACTTGGGATCCATAAGGCCTTCTACAGATGACTGCATTGCTCCCCCTTGATATCACAGGTCCTCTTGTTTGTGCTCTTGTGGATTTATCTTTAGGTCGAATTATACTTTAAAAAATTGAAGTATAAAAATAATTAACACCATCGAATAATAAAAATTTAAAATATTATAGTAAATATAACTTAATTATTTTTAAACATGCAAGAAGTGATAACCTTGACGATGATGCAAGCTGGTGCAATTCTACGGGTTTCGAAGTCTTGGTTATATGACTTGTGATTTCTTGATCAACTTCTTGACTAAACTCGACAAATCCATTGATCAATGTCTATAAAAGTAAACATAAAATATTTTTAGCATTATACAAATAATAGTTAAGAATCCTTCATCTAAACACTCAAATGTCAAATCTAGATCCATTTCGTTCACTTAATTATTACACAATTATTATGTAAGTAGAATGCACTTATATTTTTCAGATAAGACTACATTAATATTAAGATATCAAGTGATAATATAATTAAATGCTTCAACATACTTACCTCCTTATCAGCAACACTTGATAATCCATGAGTTTTTGATGAATCATCTCCATCCGAATTGACAGATATGATTATAACATCTAAAATTATTAAAATAAAAGTTGAGAAAATGTTAAGTTATTATAAAATTTCAAACAATCATGATGTTTCTTATTTAGAAATTTATTTATCTCTTTACTTATACGATTTTATAATATAAAATGATAATCTTTTTGTTTATGATCTTTACAACAACATTTACGATAAAAAATGAAGATCTAGTAAAAAATATGACAAATTTAGCAATTCCACAAATTAATTGATTGTTTTATTGTTTGTCCTATATTATTTCACATTATAAGATTGTTTGTTGAGAACTTGTATAAAACATTAAAACTTGACTAATTTCGAGAAAGAAAAAAGTATAAGAAGCTTTGACTACAGTAGTTTGTGAAATACTATTAATTAAAATATATTTTAATTAGTTTTAGATCAAATTCATCATGTCATTGTACATGCATCTAATTATTTAATACAAAAAAGGAGAAGAGGTAACATTGATCAAACCTGAATTAAAAAAACAACAAAACAAATAAAGTTTAGTATAGCTTATGATGATATACAAGATGAACAAAAATCTTTAATAATAAAACTGCATATATGAAAATGAAAGAAAAATCTATAAGGAGGTCCTTTTATTTTATATTTTTATTTATTTTAGTTCTTCATTAATAGATGACTGTCATTGAGGATGTCTTATGTTAAAAATATTATTGTGAAAAATCACGCATAAATAATGTTGCATTACTTTTTATATGGAATATATTGATTTCACTTAATCTCCTTAATATTTTGGGTTTGAAAATTAGTAATCATTATAGTTTATATAAATATTAAATGTAAATAAGTTTTTACTCGTAATAAACCTCTTCATCATAAATAATCAATAGAAAAAATGAATTGAAAAGTCAATTTGTGCAACATATTTATATTTAGTTCACAATATATTTTGGAAAATGTTTATTTTTTTTCACATTACTCTTAGAAGCTAATCAAATTATTTTAAAAAATCTTATATTGATGATTATTTTAAATATAAAAAGCATAACTTTGAATTTTATATATCTATAAGTGATATGATATTTAAATTTTTGTTGAACCATCTAATTTTCTAATTCTAAAAAAACATTATTTTTCTTATCTAAAAATATTAAGATCGTTAAATTAAATTTTCTTTTTCTATACAATAACTTTTGAATTTAAGACCCAACGGTTTCTTATCATTCATAGGGTGAAGAGGATATCATTTTTAAAATCCAACGAGTTAAATTACATGATTTGATTAAAATTTACTCATCTATATGTATTAACTTTTGGTTGACGATTTAAGGTGTGAAGATTTGTTCTCATCTAAAAGGGGTAGAAGACTATTATCCGTAAGATAAAAACGACAAACAATCACGTAGTTGTTACATAGACCGAGAACTAATATATAATATAGTTTAATACAAAAAGGATGCGTGTACCTTTGTCTGCCATAGCAACGAATGACGGAATAGAAGCTAGGCTGAGTCGTCTTCTCCTTAGGGTTATTGACGGTTGGCAACTTATAGGAATACGGCTCTTAGTATAAGAGATGAGAGGAGATCTAACCTCATATTTATAGGCTAAAAATCTTTTAACCTAGTGGGCCTCCCCATTACGGGCTTACAGGTCTTCAATATGCCTACACTATTTCCAACCAACGCATATGACATGAAATGATACAAGCCCATATGGAATCCACTCAATGACACGACTCATGTCTTGTCCAACAAATTTTAACATTCAATTCATTTTACTAAAATGCAATAATAAGTTAATGTTAAGTGCACGTTTAATAAATACTTCTAACATTATCAGCAACCATCAAGAAATCATAAACCTTAAAAGTACAACCTCACCTAGTTTACCAAATTTTTTTAATATATATTTTTCAAGACACAATAGTTGAATAATTTTCAAGATTTTATAATGAAAAAGTTAGAATAGAATACCACATAATGAAATCATAACATCGGTTCCATAACTTATATGAATTTTATAATATAAAAAAGGAAGTCTACAATAATTTTAAAAGCTAGTGTTAAAGAATTTACCTTGAACATTTCTATTATACCCATGGATAAACTCATTTTCTAAGTAAATTTTGATGGCCAAATAAAAAATCACGAATAACTACTTGCTTTTAATGATTGTAAGAGGAAAGTTGTGTGTACATATATAGATTATTGTATTTGTACGGTTCATAAAAAGTGTAACGACCCGGAATGATAGATTGAACTAGAGCCTCATTGTGTGGGTTAGTGTAACCTTAAGTTGATGTCTAGGATGTTTTATAACTTATTGAGCAAGGAAGAGGCCTAGGGTACAAGCAAGGGCCTAAACTAGCAAAATAAAGTGGAGGAAGCCTTCTTCTTTGAGGGACTGTTTGGCGATGGAAGTGCTTGATTGCCAAAAGCTTGGCCAGTTGCCCTTGTCCCCTTGTGATCGTCTAATTTGATGTGCCATTGGCCTATGTGGGGTTTGAAAAACCTGAAAGTTAAATTCTTGATGCTCACCCATGTCGTTAGAACTATTTGTTGATAAAATATGAATTTACGAGTTCAAGACAATACAAAAATTTTATATACTCAAACTATTAACTACTCCATGGATTTTTTAGTCACATAAAAATATATATTCTCAAAAGTTGAGAAACAGAAAAAATCATTTGTCCCAAAAAAAAACCCTACAATTTCATTAAAAATCAAATTAAGAGTATGTTATAAAATTATAGCTCTTTAATCTAGATAGTTTTTTCAAGACACTCATGGAGCAGATTTCTTTGTTTTGGAAGATGTGCACATCTTTTTTGTTCTCTTCCTCTTTTCTTCTATGACCTCGGGGTCATTGACTCGCTCTCATTCGTTGGGATCTATAAGTCCTTCCACGGATGACTACATTGATCCCTCTTGATATCACATGTGCTTTTGCTAGTGCTCCTGCAGATTTATATTTAGGTCGAATTATCCTTTAGAAAATTGAAGTACCAAAATAATTAACAACAATATTAATAAGAATTTAAAATATTATATTAAATTGAACTTAATTATTTTTACACATGCAAGAAGTGATAACCTTGACGATGATGCATGCTGACGCGATTCTACACGATGTAAAGTCTAGATTAAATGACATGTGACTTCTTGACTAAACTCGACAAGTACATGGATCAATGTCTATAAAAGTACACACAAAAAATATTTTTAGCATTTTACAAACTATAGTGAAGAATCCATAATCTAAACACTCAACTGTCAGATCTAGATTCATTTCGTTCACTTAATTATTAAACAATTACTATGTAAGTAGAATGCACTTATATTTTTCAGGTAAGACTATGTTAACGTTAAGATATACAATAATAATATCATTAAATGCTTCAACATACTAACCTCATTGTCAGCAACACTTGATAATCCATGGGTACGTTTTGATGAATCATCTCCATCTCAATCGTCAGATATGATTATAACATCCAAAAATTATTAAAATAAAAGTTTAAAGATGTTAAGTTATCATAAATTTCAAACAATCATGATGTTTCTTATTTATAAATTTATTAATCTCTTTACTTATACGATTATAGAATATAAAATGATAATCTTCTTGTTTATGCTCTTTACAACAGTTTTTTAGGATAAATAAATGAGGAACTAGTCAAAAAATCTGATAAATTTAGCAATTCCATAAATTAATTGATTGTTTTATTGTTTGTCCTATATTATTTCACATTATAAGATTGTTTGTTGAGAACTTGTATAAAACATTAAACTTGACTAATTTCTAGAAAGAAAAAAGTATAAGAAGCTTTGACCACAATAATTCGTGAAACACTACAAATTAGAACATATTTTAACCAGTTTTATATTAAATTCATCTTGTCATTGTACATGCATCTAATTGTTTATTAAAAAACAATATTTGAATAATTTCCAAGATTTTAGAAATAGTAAATTAAAATAAAATAATACATAATGAAATCATAACATCGGTTCCATAACTTATAGGAATTTTATAATATAAAAAAGGAAGTCAACAATAATTTTAAAAGCTAGTGTTGAAGAATTTACCTTGAACATTGTTTGTTGAACTCATGGATAAACTCATTTTCTAAATAAATTTTGATCGATTGATAAAAAATCTTGAATAACTACTTAATTTTAATGATTTTAGGAGGGAAGTTGTGCCTACATATTTAAATTATTGTATTTGTACAGTTCATAAAAAATGTAATGACCCGGAAAATGATAGGTTTAACTAGAGCCTCATTGTGTGGGCTAGTGTGACCTTATGTTGATGTCTAGGCAGTTTTATTAATTATTGACCTTATGTTGATGTCTAGGCTGTTTTATTAATTATTTCAACAATAAGGCTAAACATAAATTGAGACACTATAAGTGTGAACGTATTTGTTGAAACTTCGTTTGATGATAAAATAAAAATAATATATATCTATATCTATATATATATATATATATATATATATATATATATATATATATATATATATATAATATACACAATACACATACAAATACAAAATATGAACTTATAATTTCAAGGGAATACAAAAATTTTATATACTCAAACTATTAACTCCTCCATGGATTTGAAAGTCACATAAAAATATACATATTTAAAAATTGAGAAACACAAACAATCATTTGTCAAAAAAAAAAAAAACAACAAAGATTTCTTTAAAAATCAAATTAAGAGTATGTGATCTAATTATAACTCGTTAATCTAGATAATTTTTTCAAGATACTCGTGGAGCAGATTTCTTTCTTTTGGAAGATGTGCACATCTTTTTTTTTTCTCTTCCTCTTCTCTTCTATGACCTCGGGGTCATTACTCGCTCTCATTCGTTGGGATCCATAAGGCCTTCTAAAGATGACTGTATTGCTCCCCCTTGATATCACAGGTCCTATTGCTATTGCTCTTGTGGATTTATCTTTAGGTCGAATTATTCTTTAAAAAATTGAAGTATTAAAATAATTAACAACAACGAATAATAAAAATTGAAAATATTATAGTAAATTGAACTTAATTATTTTTAAACATGCAAGAAGTGATAACCTTGATGATGATGCAAGCTGATGAGATTCTACAGGTTTCGTAGTCTTGGTTATATGACTTGTGATTTCTTGATCAACTTCTTGACTAAGCTCGACAAATCCATTGATCAATGTCTATAAAAGTAAACATAAAATATTTTTAGCATTATACAAATAATAGTTAAGAATCCTTCATCTAAATACTCAAATGTCAAATCTAGATCCATTTCGTTCACTTAATTATTACACAATTATTATATAAGTAGAATGCACTTATATTTTTCAGATAAGACTACGTTAATATTAAGATATCAAGTGATCATATAATTAAATTCTTCAACATACTAATCTCATTATCAGCAACACTTAATAATCCATGAGTTTTTGATGAATCATCTCCATCCGAATTGTCAGATATGATTATAACATCTAAAATTATTAAAATAAAAGTTGAGAAAATGTTAAGTTATTATAAAATTTCAAACAATCATGATGTTTCTTATTTAGAAATTTATTAATCTCTTTACTTATACGATTTTAGAATATAAAATGATAATATTTTTGTTTATGATCTTTACAACAACTTTTACGATAAATAAATGAAGATCTAGTAAAAAATATGACAAATTTATTAATTCCTTAAATTAATTGATTGTTTTATTGTCTGTCCTATATTATTTCACATTATAAGATTGTTTGTTTAGAACTTGTATAAAACATTAAAACTTGACTAATTTAGAAAAGAAAAAAGTATAAGAAGCTTTGACTACAGTAGTTTGTGAAATACTATTAATTAGAATATATTTTAATTAGTTTTAGATCAAATTCATCATGTCATTGTACATGCATCTAATTATTTAGTACAAAAAAGGAGAAGAGGTAACATTGATCAAACCTGAATAAAAAAACAAAAAAACAATAACCGTACCATAAAGTTTACTCTAGCTTATGATGATATACAAGATGAACAAAAGTCTTCAATAATAAAACTGCATATATGAAAATGAAAGAAAAATCTATAAGGAGGTCATTTTATTTTATATTTTTATTTATTTTAGTTCTTGATTAATAGATGACTGTCATTGAGGATGTCTTATGTTAAAAATATTATTGTGAAAAGTCACGCATAAATAATGTTGTATTACTTTTTATATGGAGTATATTGATTTCATTTAATCCCCTTAATATTTTGGGTTAGAAAATTAGTAATCATTATAGTTTATATAAATATTATATGTAAATAAGTTTTTACTCGTAATAAACCTCTTCATCATAAATAATCAATAGAAAAAATGAATTGAAAAGTCAATTTGTGCAACATATTTATTTTTAGTTCACAGTATATTTTGGAAAATGTTTATTTTTTTCACATTACTCTTAGAAACTAATCAAATTATTTTAAAAAATCTTATATTGATGATTATTTTAAATATAAAAAGCATAACTTTGAATTTTACATATCTATAAGTGATATGATATTTATATTTTTGTAAAACCATCTAATTTTCTAATTCTAAAAAAACAATATTTTTCTTATCTAAAAATATTAAGATCGTTAAATTATAACATCCAAAAATGTAACGACCTGTTTAGTCGTTTTGAGCAGTAGAGTTTATTCTGGTAATAACTGTCAGGGTCGACGGATCCCACGACGGACCGTCATGGGCACGACGGACCGTCGAGGGGGTCTCGTTCCAAAACACTTAGAATTCTGAAATTTGGGTACTGAGATCGACTCTCTGAACTTCGTGACGGAATGGCAGGACGGACCGTCGTTGGCACGACGGACCGTCACAAATCTTTCCACAGAATTAACTCTCTGAACTTTGTGACGGACCTGCAGGACGGACCGTCACAGTAATGACGGACCCTCACAGGTTGCGTAACCCTGACTGGGTCGGATTTCTGTTAAAAGTTTTTATGGGGTGTTTTGGACTATTCATGCTTATAATTATAAAGTTAGTGGGTAAATGCTAATAATTCAATTACTTGGGGGTTAAAGGAGATAACCTTGAAGTCAATAGTGGGTTATTTTATCATCTTTTATACTTAATTATATGTTAATTAGGGTAAAAGAAGAGGAGTTGAATAAGGAAAAATAGAAAGAACAGAGAGAAACTATCGAGAGGAAGAGAAGAACGCAAGGAAAGCAAAGGTTTTGGGAAGATAGCTTGTTTGATCGCGATTCTTCGGTGGAGGTAGGTTATGGTTTATACTATCTCATAGTAAACTCTTAATAGCGAATGATATGTGTTGGGTAGTATTGTAAAGTCTTCTATATGCTTAATTGTGTGCTTGCATGATGTGATTATGTAATTGTAATGGATTGAGAAGATGAGGCTGTGAATCTTGAATCTTAAATTTACTTTGTTAATGATGATACCTTGGTATAAAAGAAGGCTTGATGAACTAAAATAATGAGATTAGAGGATCGGGTGTCACGTTCCGACACCAGGATAGTATTAGAGGATCGAGTGTCACGTTCCGACACCAGGATAGTAGATAGATCGAAGTGTCACGTTCCGACACCAGGATAGTAGATGGATCAGAGTGTCACGTTCTGACACCAGGATAGTAGATGGATCGGAGTGTCACGTTCCGACACCAGGATAGTAGATGGATCGGAGTGTCATGTTCCGACACCAGGATAGTAGATGGATCGGAGTGTCACGTTCCGACACCAGGATAGTAGATGAATCAGAGTGTCACGTTCCGACGCCAGGATAGTAGTGGATCGCAGTGTCACGTTCCAACACCAGGATAGTAAAGAGAATGAATCTTGAAATATGTTAATATACTCAATCTAAAGAACCTGTTTCCCAAATGAGTATGGTGTGGAGGCTTGAGTCCTCATAGATGTGCTTGGTGTTGTGACCAAGGGTTATGGTAATTGTTGTTGTCACCTGTTAAGAATATTAGCTGGTTTTATGTTATTATCTGACATATATTGCTTTCTATTTTGAGTTGGCCGATGATACCTACTCAGTACTTGTGCTTTGTACTGATCCCTACTTGTATTTGTTTTTCTTTGTTAATTGTGGAGTGCAGCAAACGTGCCATCGTCTTCAACTCAACCGCAACTCTAGCCAGTCTTCATCATGTCAGATTTCAGGGTGAGCTATTGTTCCTAGCTCAGACAAGATTCTTTCCTTCGCGTCTTGATGTCTTGAAGTTCGGACATGGACCATCTCTTTTATTATTTTAGCTTCTTAGATACTCTTAGATTTAGTAATTTGAGAATAGATGTTCTTGTGGTGATGACTTCCAGATTTTGGGAATAATAAGTGTTGAGTTTTTAAAAGTTATTTAATCGATTTTTATTAATGAGTTTAAGTCTTCCGCATTATATTCTGTTATTATGTAAAAATGTTATTGTTTAGATTGGTTGGTTCGCTCACATAGTAGGATAAGTGTGGGTGCCACTCGCGGCTCGTTTTGGGTCGTGACAAAAAATTATTAAAATAAAAGTTTAAAGATGTTAAGTTATCATAAAATTTCAAACAATCATGATGTTTCTTATTTAGAAATTTATTAATCTCTTTACTTATACGATTATAGAATATAAAATGATACTTTTCTTGTTTATGCTCTTTACAACAGTTTTTTATGATAAATAAATGAAGAACTAGTCAAAAAATCTGATAAATTTAGCAATTCCATAAATTAATTGATTGTTTTATTGTTTGATTTATATTTATTCACATTATAAGATTGTTTGATGAGAACTTGTATAAAACATTAAACTTGACTAATTTCTAGAAAGAAAAAAGTATAAGAAGCTTTGACCAAAGTTATTCGTGAAACACTATAAATTAGAATATATTTTAACCAGTTTTAGATTAAATTCATCATGTCATTGTACATGCATCTAATTGTTTATTAAAACACAATATTTGAATAATTTCCAAGATTTTAGAAATAGTAAATTAAAATAAAATAATACATAATGAAATCATAACATCGGTTTCATAACTTATAGGAATTTTATAATATAAAAAAGGAAGTCTACAATAATTTTAAAAGTTAGTGTTGAAGAATTAACCTTGAACATTGTTTGTTGAACCCATGGATAAACTCATTTTCTAAATAAATTTTGATCGAATGATAAAAAATCTTGAATAACTACTTAATTTTAATGATTTTAGGAGGAAAGTTGTGCCTACATATATAAATTATTGTATTTGTACAGTTCATAAAAAGTGTAATGATAGGTTGAACTAGAGCGTCATTGTGTGGGCTAGTGTGACCTTAAGTTGATGTCTAGGCTGTTTTATAAATTATTGAGCAAGGAAGAGGCCTAGGGTGCAGGTAAGGGCCTAAACTAGCAAAATAAAGTGGAGGAAACCTTGTTTTTTGAGGGACTGTTTTGCGATGGGAGTGCTTGATCGCCAAAATGTTGGCCAGCCGCCCTTTTCCCCTTGTGATCGTCTAGATAGTTGTTCCATTGGCCTATGTGGGTTTGAAAAACCTTAAAGTTAAATTCTTGATGCTCACATGTCGCAAGAACTATTTGTTGTATGAATTGTGTGACTAGTATATGTTGCATTGGCTTGGGTCTTGTCCACCATTTGCGAAGTGGAGGATGTATTATTTGGGTCTTGAGTTTCCCATGTGGACAGACCTTACCCGATCCAAGAAGTTATCTAAGAAGATGAAAGACCTAATTATCTCTTATTTTAAAAGGAAAAGAGGAACAAAAGGAGGAACAATTTGATATCTGAAAAACTTACTAACCCTTCCTGATAAAAGAATTTCTTCCTTTACAGAGAAAGACAACGTAAAAACAATATGAAAAGAGAACACAAACTAAAAGTGAAAAAGAAAACTCAAAAATGTTTTTCTATCTGAACATAAACATTTAGTTTATGAATTAAAATTTTCTTCCCTAGATATTTAAAAAAGATATTTGGAGAAATCGTGTTAAAATAGAAAAATCAATGACTTCTGCTGCAAATACAAGATACACAACTCGTCGATTTGAATCTTTCTAAATATTTCAACAATAAGGCTAAACATAAATTGAGACACTATAAGTGTGAACGTTATTGTTGAAACTTCATTTGATGATAAAAATAAAGATAATATATATATATATATATATATATATATATATATATATATATATATATATATATATATATATATATATATATATATATATATATATATATATATATATGCTAAATACACCACCACGCATACAAATACAAAATATGAACTTATAAGTTCAAGAGAATACAAAAATTTTATATACTCAAACTATTTACTCCTCCATGGATTTTAAGGTCACCTAAAAATATATATATATGCAAAAGTTGAGAAACAGAAACAATCATTTGTCCCAAAAAAAACCTATATTTTCTTTAAAAATTAAGTTAAGAGTATGTTATAAAATTGTAGCTCTTTAATCTAGATAATTTTTTCAAGACACTCATGGAGCAGATTTATTTCTTTTGGAAGATGTGCACAACTTTTTTGTTCTCTTCCTCTTTTCTTCTATGACCTCAGGGTCATTTACTCGCTCTCATTCGTTGGGATCTATAAGGCCTTCCACGGATGACTGCATTGATCCCTCTTGATACCACAGGTCCTTTTGTTAGTGCTCCTGCAGATTTATATTTAGGTCGAATTATCCTTTAGAAAATTGAAGTACCAAAATAATTAACAACAATATTAATAAGAATTTAAAATATTACATTATATTGAAGGCCAAATACATACGCAGGTCCCTAAAGTTGTTCGCGCTTTTCCCCCAGGTACCTCAACTAACCAAGATTTTTATTAAATCCTTTAACCCCCTATAATTTGATCCTTTTAAGTATTCTTGGCTGATGTGGAGCCAAATTTCAATAAATTATTTTTAGTAATTAGGCGCGTGAGATGAACCTTCCCCACGTTGAAATTTGACCAATACACTCCAACCCAATTACACGTCACTGCCACATATTAAGTCATCAACCTAAAAATCAATATCCCCCCAAATCAGTTCTAACCCGTTTCTAAACGAGAAAACCCTAAGAATCTCTCCCTTTCAATGACTTTTACAGCTGAAATTCTTAGATTTTAAAGTGATTTTGAGTGTTTTGTTGAAGGAATTGCAGAAGATTGCAGACGATTTTCGCAGTTGAAGAAGAACATAAATTCGACATTGGAACTTGATGATTGAGAAGAAATCAATGAAAAAGAGATATAATATAATGAGGTAAAGAGGAGAAATAATGGTGAAGAGAAACAAAAGAGGAGAAATAATGGAAGAATGAGAGAAATTAGGGTTAAAAGGGGGAAGAAGATCGTTGGTGGGTGGTTCAAGATCTACATTAGCGCTTTTAAAGAGTCTGCACGCGCTTAAAGGACGTGAGATCACGTTTGGCTCCACATCAGCCAAGAATATTTAAAAGGATCAAATTATAGGGGGTTAAAGGATTTAATAGGAATCTTGGTTAGTTGAGGTACCTGGAGGAAAAGCGCGAACAACTTTAGGGATCTGCTTATGTATTTGGCCTATATTGAACTTAATTAATTTTACACATGCAAGAAGTGATAACAATTATTAAACAATTATTATATAATTAGAGTGCACTTATATTTTTCAGAAAATACTATGTTAATATTAAGATATCAAGTTATAATATAATTAAATGATTAAACATACTAACCTCAGTGTCAACAACACTTCATAATCCATGAGTTTTAGATGAATCATCTCCATGCGAATCGTCAGATATAATTATAGCATCAAAATATTATTTAAAAAAAAGTTGAAAAAAGTTATCATAAAATTTCAAAAAATCATGATGTTTCTTATTTAGAAATTTATTAATCTCTTTACGTATACAATTGTAGAATATAAAATGACAATCATTTTGTTTATGCTCTTTACAACAGTTTTTATAATAAATAAATGAAGATCTAGTCAAAAATCTAAAAAAATTAGAAATTTCACAAATTAATGTTTTATTGTTTGTCCTATATTATTTGACATATAAGATTGTGTGTTGAGAACTTGTACAAAACATTAAAACTTAACTAATTTCGAAAAAGAAAAAAGTATAAGGAGCTTTGACCACAGTAATTCGTGAAATACTATAAATTAGAATATATTTTAATCAGTTTTAGATCAAATTCATCATGTCATTGTACATGCATCTAACTGTTTACTACAGCTTATGATGAAATGCAAGGTGAAACAAATCTTCAATAAAAAAGTGCATATATGAAAATGAAAGAAAAATATATCAGGAGGTCCTGTTATTTTATAAGTTTATTTATTTTATTTCTTGATAAATATATGACTATCATGGAGGACGCCTTATGTTAAAAATATTATTGTGGAATATCACGCATAAGTATTGTTGTATTGCTTTTTATATGGAGTATATTGATTTCATTAAATCCCCCTGAATATTTTGGGTTTGAAAATTAGTAATCATTATAGTTTATTATAAATTTTAAGTGTGAATATGTTTTTACTCGTAATAAACCACTTGATCATAGATAATCATTAGAAAAATGAATTGGAAAGTCAATTTGTGCAACATATTTATTTTTAGTTCACATTATATTTTGGGAAAAATTTATTTTTTTCACATAATTCTTAGAAACTAATTAATTGATTTTTTAAAATCTTATATTGATCATTATTTTAAATATAAAAAGCATAAGTTTGAATTTTACATATCTATAAGTGATATGATATTTAAATTTATGTAAAACCATATGATTTTCTAATTCAAAAAATATTATTTTTCTTATCTCAAAATATTTAGATCATTAAATTCAATTTTATTTTTCTATACAATAACTTTTGAATTTAAGATCCAAGGGTTTCTTGTCATTCAAAGGGTGAAGAGGTTATCATTTTTAAAATCCAAAGAGTTGAATTACATGATCTGATTAAAATTTACTTATCTTTATATATTATCTGTTGGTTGACGATCTAAGGTATGAAGATTCGTTCTCATCTAAAAGGGGTAGAAGACTATTATCCAAAAGATTAAAACGACAAACAAAACTAGTAGTTGTTACATAGATCGAGATCACCTATATAATATAGTTAAATACCAAAAGGATGTGTGTGCCTTTTTCTTCCATAGCAACGAATGACAGAATACAAGTTAGGCTGAGTCTTATTCTCCTTAGGGTTATTGATGGTTGACAACTTATGGGAATACGCCTCTTACCTTAAGCAAGGAAAGGAGACCTAACCTCATATTTATAGGATTAAAATCTTTTAACCTAGTGGGACTCTCCAATACGGGCTCACAGGTCTTCAACATGCCTACACTATTTCAAAACCAACGCATATGACATGAAATAGATACAAGCCCATATGGAATCCACTCAAAGACACGACTTATGTCTTGTCCAATTAATTTTAACATTCAGTTGGTTATACTAAAATGCAATAATAAGTTAATGTTAAGTGCACGTTTAATAAATACTTCCAACATTATCATCAACCATCAAGAAATCTTAAACCTTAAAAGTGCAACCTCACCAAATTGACCAAATTTATTTAGACATATATTTCTTAAAATACAATAGTTGAATAATTTTCAAGATTTATAATTAATAAATTAGAATGTAATACCACATAATGAAATCATAACATCGGTTCCATAACTTATAAGAATTTTATAATATCAAAAAGGAAGTCTACAATAATTTTCAATGCTAGTGTTGAAGAATTTACCTTGTACATTGTTTGTTGTACCCATGGATAAACTTATTTACTGAATAAATTTTGATGGCCTGATAAAAAATCACGAATAACTACTTAATTTGAATGATTTTAAGAGGAAAGCTGTGCGTACATATATAAATTATTGTGTTTGTACTATTCATAAAAAGTGTAACGACCCATAAAATGATAGGTTGAATTAGAGCCTCTTTCTTTGGGTTAGTGTGACCTTAAGTTAATGTCTAGGCTGTTTTATAAATTATTGATCAAGGAAGAGGCCTAGTTTCACGACCGGAATCTAGACCCCAGACGAGACCGGCGTCGTTGACCTCTCAGAGGTCGCAAACAAGCCTACTTACACCATTCTTACTTTACATGGGTAAATTTTAGCGGAAAATTTGAAACATTTTGTTTCTTAACATAATAATAAAAAACATTCTCATTAATACGTAATTGTTCACCATTAACCATCTAACATTAAGAGATAACCAACTGAAAGAAATAGTTTAATTCTAATTAAGTGTATAATTGCCAAAATGGCATCAATACATAGTCTGAATAAAAACAAGAAAGAAACGCTAGTGGAACATGCTCTACTAGCTCAATTATAAAACTAAGCTAGAATATAAAATAGTATCATCTTCGAAAGCATGAGGACCTACCAAAACCGGATGAATGCTGGACGTCTGGATAACTGCAGCGACGATCCTGTAGCTCTATTATCCACCCGTGCCAGCACCTAAAATAGTAGAGATTGTATAGGGTTAGCACACACTTGTACTAAGTATGGGTATATGCAAGCACACACCATGGACATGCATGAGAAAGAATAGCTCTTTCCTAACAACAAGATTTTGGATGTCAATTCAGTTGACTTGCCAAATTGAGATTTGTAAAGTTTCCAAATTTGAATTAGGAAAGTCAATGAGCTTTCTAAATTTGGATTAGAAAAGTCAGTGAGCTTTCCAGATTTGGAATACGAAAGTTATGCCATGAGAATAACATACATCATACTTTTCACATTTGCACACAACACATAACATTTACACATAGCACATATCATATAGCTTACAACACACTTTAAATGTAACACATAACTTCTTTAATATCATTCATTCATATGCCACGAGACCTTAAAATCATGGACTTAACATTACGAAATCCCATAAATGAGGGCTCAACAGATGGGACCTCAACTAGGGAGTCTTCATCAGCAAACACAGAGTCTGTTTTGTTCATTCATACATACTCCATTTCATTTCATTCATAGGCCAGTGTAAACACAAGGTATAACTAGGATGTAGTTTAAGGTTTTCATTAGGTTCGTTGTGCAATGATCAAGAATGACCTAATTTCATTACTTGAATCTAACTCACCTTTTGATTATCCTATCCTAACACCTTTGGTATAATTCATTTCATTATGTGCATCATTTGAGGCTGACCTCATTCACTCATTGGGAACTTTGACTTTAATCGATATAGATCATATGAGCATCATAAAATCCAGTGTCTCCCCCACATCGAAAAGCGGTGGAATCACCATCCAAAGTGATCCATAACACACTAGCGTACATGAGAATTTAACCCCGCTAGATCCCTTTATTGGCTGTATAGGTTCGAAGACTAGGAGATATAAGGAGACCCATACTCAGCAAGATGTACAGTATCATCTCTTGAGAGTTATATGAACCTCCGCCCTTCCCGAAAGAAGGCATCACCGCTCATAACTAGTCTATCGGTGTTCAGTATAAAGTTCCATTACATTCATCTCATACGTCGTGGAAGCTGGCTTCTAGTATGAGCACATCATAGCTCATTAGATAATTTCTGATCTCATCATTAGTATTGAGTGTGTTAATCTCAATAGTCTTATTAGAGTGTTCATAGATACTTGTCTCTTCATTATCTTACACTCTCATAGGTGAGTACATATTGGTAACATTTAGTTAGGATCATTTCAGATTGCTCTCATCATTTACATTAGCCTCATATCTTGTTGTCACCACATTCATTATCATTAGCACCTTTGCTTTTCATAGTTACTCACCTCTTATTACGTGAATGTTCTTTTAATCATATGCCAATGAACTTGGACTTTTAGTGTGTTTCACACCCCTGCTTAACCCTTCAAGGGTCTCATCATTTCATCATTTCATTGTTCATCTCATCATTAGCCAATGCACTTGGCCATTTAGTGTATCTTATGCGCAAACTTAACCCTTCTAGGGTAAATCATTTCATTACATACATTTTAGGTTCACTTACTTTGGAAGTATGTTAGACTTATGTGTATATACACACAAGCCACGGGGTTTCATTCATAGTTCGTTAAGTGACTCATACATTCCTAAGATTATGTAGTATAAGACTTATGTATCTTGTATATATTACAAGATCTTGATTTGATTTAAGTAGGTTACATTATTCTTGGATATTTTGTTCATGTATGACTTATGTATCAATACGAAAGTTTGGGCAATGGAACCCAAGTTCGAATCTCTTGGATAAGACTTAATATTTTCATTGATTTTCTTTTTTATTCTCCATAATATTGGGACTCTAGATTAAGCCCCAACATTAATAATATCTCTTTAATTCTCTTGGTTTTCCTCTTAAATTGGCCGAAGGGTTGTGGGTTGAACACCCACAACCCCTTTTTATTTTTCATTAACATCACATTGCTCATTTTCGCCCAAACCAAGAAGTTGTGGTATCAAACCCCCACAACATCTTTTATTTTTGTTATTTATTTTGCTGGTATAGTGAGGTTGTGGGTTCGAACCCACAACCTCCTTGTTTTAATTAAAAATCTCTAGAGGCTGTGAGGTGGTAGATTCGAAACCCCACATTCCCATATTTTTTTCCTTTCTCGCGAATCCAGTAGCAAGGTTCGATCCCCCCTAGCCCCATTTTATTTTCCTTTCTCGCGAATCAAGTAGACAGGTCCGATTCCCCCAGCCCCATTTTCTTTTCCTTTCTTGCGAATATAGTAGCCAGGTTCGTTTCCCCATAGCCCCGTTTTCTTTTCCTTTCTCGCGAATCCAGTAGCCAGGTTCGATTCACTCCAGACCCATGTTCTTTTCCTTTCTCGAACCAGTAGCTAATGGGTGAGGTCACATGTTCGAATCCTGGTGGCCTTACCTTTTTTTAAATATATTCAATTTCCAGATTTCAACTCCCTTTTGAACAAAATTTAAAGTATACTATGCTGGAAATTTATTCAAAATTTTTAGCTTCCATTCATTAACAATTTAATGTTAGTTTCTTAGGGCATTTTACCAAGCATTTAGTATGTAGTTAGGTGTAGTTTAGGGGTTACATTAGTCAAGCGTTTTCAGTCAAAATTTGTAATTTCACACACCATATGAACATCACATTGTGCACAATTTTGGTACGTAAAATACAAAAATTAACATGCCTTTGCACACCTCCAAACAGTGACTAACTTCACTGCCACACATACACACAGACATCAGTTTTTCACATGATTTCGAACAACATAATCTTTATTCACAAATTTCGAACATGCATACGTAAACATAAACATCACGAAAACACAACTCATCCCTATTTTGTATAAGCAACATACCCAACCTAAAGTTCAATGGGAGCTAGTGACAAGGACATGCAAGAGGGGAACAATCCTAGTTTTTGGAGTGAATATCTTGAATTTTAAGGGGTCTTTTTGGAAAGAAACTAAGAGGAAAGAAACTCATACCTTTATTGATGTTCAAACGATGAATTTTCTGCCCAAAACACTCTCCAAAATAAGGCCAAGTTACCTCAACGTCCACAACACTCAACGAACAACTTCTCTTTGCCTTTACGTTTTTGGTTGCTTTGTCCTTCTTAAAATTTCATATGAGTTCTTCAAGTGTGAAGAACTCTTGATATTACTGTTGTTCTTTATTGTTTTTGGCAGAACCAATGTGAGGGAGAGAATGATGAACGTGACAGAGAGATCGTTAGAGAGAGTAGTAAAATAATATGAGTTTTAGTTTGGGAATTAGTCAAACTAGGACTCCTCATTAATTTAAATAAAAACCTGATTTAATTAGCTTAGTGAAAGAACCATTATGCCATTAAAATTTCAGATTTTAAATAATAAATAAATCACCTTAAGTATTTATCCTATTCATTTTTTGGGTTGTTACATTATCTCCCCCCTATAGGAACATTCGTCCCCGAATTTAACTACCACTACACATCGCAATGCCAATCAGATCATAGCATAACCACTATGCACAGTCAAGTAATAGCAATAAAATACGGAGAGATAAGGAACATAGACTCAAGAGTGGTAAATCTAACCCCAATAGCTGAAAAGATGAGGGTAGCGGGATCTCGTGTCGGCCTCAGCCTCCTACGTAGCACTCTCAACAAGATGATTTCTCCACAATACCTTCACTGTGGCAATCTCCTTGTTCCTCAGCCGCTTGACCTGTCTGTCTAAGATCTCAACAGGTACCTCCTCATAAGACAAGTCTTCATCAACCCCCAAACCTTCCACGGGTAGAATCGATGTTGGATTACCTAGGCACTTCTTCAACATAGAGTTAATAAAGACTTGATGGATAGAAGCTAGCTCCGCAGGCAATGCTAACTCATAGGAAACCTCACCCACACACTGTAGGATATCATATGGCCCAACATACCTCGGACTCAGCTTCCCTTTTCTACCAAATCTCATCACTTCTTTCATAGGTGATATCTTCAAGTAAACCTGGTTACCAACCTCAAATTCTAAGGTCCACTTTCTATTGTCTGCATATGACTTCAGTAGGCTATAAGCAGTATCTAACCTGTCCCTAATCACTCTAACCTTCTCTAAGGCCTCATGAATGATATCAAGACCCAAAAGGTATGACTCTCCAACCTCGAACCACCCAACTTGAGATCTACACCTCCTACCATACAGTGCCTAAAACGGTGCCATCCCAATGATGGAGTGATAACTATTATTATACGAGAACTCTACCAAACGTAGATGGTCATTCTAGATACCTCTGAAGTCAATCGCACATGCTCTCAACATATCATCCAATGTCTGAATGGTCTGCCTGCCCATCATTCTGAGAATGAAAGGCAGTACTAAGCTTCACCTGCGTGCCCAACCTTTTCTAGAAAGATCTCCAGAAATGTGAAGTAAACTAAGGAATCTCATGCCACCTCACAATCTCATCAATATAAAGTCTCGTATAATCCTCGGCTCTATAGATAGACTTCACAGGGATTAAGCGAGCAGACTTAGTCAATTTGTCCACAATAACCCATATGGAGTCATGCTTCCTCCTAGTCCTCGAAAGACCAACCACGAAGTCCATATTAATGGCCTTCCACTTCCAAGTCGGCACCTAAATAATTAGAGTCAGACCACCAGGCTTAAGATGCTCTGCCTTAACCTGCTGACAATTAGGACACTTAGCCACATATTCTGCAATATCCTTCTTCATGCCATCCCACCAATAGACCTGCTTATGATCATGATACATTTTGGTGGAACCTCGATGTATGGAATATCTGGAACCATGGGCCCCTACAACAATCCTAATCCGTAAATCATCCACATCTGGTACACACATCTTGTCCTGGTATCTAAGTATACCATCACCTCCCAAAGCGAAAGACTCATTCATTTTTAACAACATTGAGTCCTTCAGCTCCATCAACACAGGATCAAGATACTGACCCTTCTTGACTTCAACTACCAAGGATGATTCGGAATTAGGATGAACTGAAACACCCCCACTCTATCTGGACAGTCTGTGTACCTCTTTTGCCAACTCCTTCTTCTCGTCCTCAAATTGTGTTGTACATCCCATGCTCATCCTGCTCAAGGCATTAGCCACAAAATTAGCCTTACCTAGATGGTAGTGGACATTCATGTCATAATCCTTCAACAGCTCTAACCATCTCCGCTGACGTATATTCAACTCTTTCTGTGTGAACACGTACTGGAGATTCTTATTATATATGAACACATCCACATGCACTCCTTACAGATAATGCCTCCACAGCTTCAGTGCAAACACCACAGCTGCTAACTCCAGGTCATGAGTGGGATAATTTTCTCATGAACCTGAAGCTGTCTGGAAGCATAGGCTATCACCTTACCAACCTGCATAAGAACACAACCCAAACCAACCTTAGATGCATCACAATAGATAGTGTAATTCTTACCAATCTTAGGCACCGTAAGCACCGGGTCTGACGTGAGTCTGTCCATGAGCTCCTGGAAACTCTTCTCACAAGTTTCCGTCCATTCAAACATGGCTTTCTTCTTCGTCAAAGAAGTAAGTGGGGCAACAATGGAAGTAAAGCCCTCCACAAACCTGCTGTATTAACCAGCCAATCCTAGAAAAATACGGATATCAGTGGGAGTAAGAGGCTTTGGAAAGTTCATAAAATCCTCAGTGTTCCTAGGGTCTACCTCTACACCCTGATCGGACACAACATAACCTAGGAAGGTCACTGATCTCAGCCAAAATTCACACTTGCTGAATTTGGCATACAATTAATGATGTCTAAGTACCTGTAAGGTTAGTCTCAAATGTCGTTTATGCTCCTCCTTGATCTTAGAGTAGATGAGAATGTCATCAATGAATACTATGACAAAAGAGTAAGGTATTCACGGAAGACTCTATTCATGACATCCATAAATGCAGCAGGTGCATTCGTGTGACCAAATGATATAACCAAGAACTCATAATGACCATAACGGGTACGAAAGGCTTTCTTTGGGACATCTCCAACCCTAACCCTAAGATGATGATACCCTGAACGAAGATCAATCTTAAAGAAGAAACTAGCCCTTGGAGCTAATCGAACAAATCATATATTCTAGGAAGTTAATACTTATTCTTTATAGTGACTTTGTTGAGTTGCTGATAATCGGTACACTTTCTAAGGGTTCCATCCTTCTTTTTCACAAACAACACTAGAGCACCCCAAGGGGATATGCTCGGTTGAATGTAACCCTTATCAGATAGATCTTTTAACTGCAACTTCAACTCTTTGAGTTCTGCTACAAACATTCTATAAGGAGGAATTGAGATTGGTTTAGTATCGGGTTCTAAGTCGATACCAAAGTCAGTCTCTCGAAGGGAAGGGACTCCAGGCAAATCTTCAGGAAACACATCTAGGAACTCATTCACTACAGGCACTGAGTCATTGGAAGGAATGTCATGATCTAAATAACTAACACTCACAAGATGAGAAAATAACCCCTTTGACATCATTTTACTGGCCTTAATATTTGAAATCAAGGATTAGGACGACTCGAATTGTACCCCCCAGACTAACTCTTCTTCATTGGGGAAGCGAAATCTCACCACTCTACCACGACAGTCTAAGCAAGCATAACAACAGTGAAACCAGTCCACGCCAAGAATAAAATCAAAATCATGCATGGGTAGTTCAACCGAATTGTGCATACATAGTCCTACCATATAAAACTATTGGGCAATCCTTGTATATTCTATCAGTTCTTACACTTTCTCCTAAAGGCCTACAAACCACTATAGTATTATGCAGAATTTAAGGTAGTATTTAAAAAGTAAGAGCAAGCAGAGGAGTCACAAAGGAAAGAGTAGACCCTGGATCAAGTAGAGCATAAACAGGAGTCGAGAATTATCTCAGCATACCTGTTACCACATCAGCGGACTTCTCCTGCTCCTCCCTGCCCTTTAGGGAATAGAATCTGTTCCTCTTGGGAGGCTCGGCTGCTGCTGCACTCTGTGGGTTAGGCCTAGGCTGAGCATTACCTCCAGCCTGACCTCTGTTCTGTGGACAATCTCTAACCATGTGTACACTCTTACCACAACCGAAGCAGGCATTAGTTCCCTGTCTGCACTCTCCACTGTGCGCTCGGCCAGACTTAGCACAGTTCTTCTTGGGATGCTGTATCTCACCTCCATTGCCCCTCTTGGGTTCAGGTCAGCCTCCTCTAGGTGATGTACTCCTCTGAGAATTAGAATTCCCAAAACTCTATTTCCCCTTTTTGAACTTGGGCTGCTCACAGATGCAAAAATTGTTTCTGTGGCCTCTGTGGCTGGGACCTGCCCGATCTTGAGTCTTAAGACTCCTAACATCACAAACACCTCTTTTCTTGTGGCTGTCCTCTTCCTGCTGGACATGAACCATTAACTGGGAAAGGTCCATATTATTATGGAGCATCATAGACCGACACTCCTCCTCCATATCTCCATTGATTGGCGTGAGGAACCTTCTCATCTCATTCCTGCTATTTGAAACCAAGGAAGTAGCATAACTGGATAATTTCAACAAATCTCAATACTCACCTCATTCTTGCCATTAAATACTAAGGAAAATAGCATACCGTAATAGCTTAACGAACTTCAGGGAATACTCCCTGACTGTCGTAGAGCCTTGTTTAAGGTTGATGAACTCCTTAACCTTGGTTTCCCTCATCTCTCTGGGGAAGAACCTCTACAGATAATGCTGTTTCGAACAACTCCCAAGTGACTGGCACTCCACCCAAAACACGACTATCTTGCCACATCTTGCACAAAGTCTGTGCAACATCCTTGAGCTAATAGAAAGACAACTCAGCCTTCTCAGTATCTGTGTCCCCCATAGCCACCATAATCTTATGTACTTTATCGACAAACTATTGAGGATCCTCTGATATCTTAGACCCTGTGAAAATAAGAGGGTTCATCCTCATGAAGTCTCGCAGCCTGTCATCCAATCTGCGAACCGGTGGGTTCTCTCTCAAAACATCGTGCCGGTTGACTTGGGCAGTCATAGTCTGAGCCTGCAACGTAGTGGCCTGTGCCATTTGAGCCAGAGATGCCCTGACCTAAGCATCTGTCAACCCAATTGGGTTAACTAGCATGGCCACTCCTTCAGCTGGAGCCTGAGATGGATTCTGATTACCCTAGCAGCTGCTCCTCCCCTCCTCTAAGCCTTAGCTCTCCAAGTGCTCATTCTCTGGAAAAAAAACAAGGATTGATGTTAGACACGCTCATAACACTAAGAACTCAAACATTAGGAAAGCACGATAAGATCAGAGAAGGGAAATTTTCCTACTCATCATGCAGTCTCTAATCCAGGATTGTGGTGCACTTCACTACCATGACTTAAAAACTACTCAATGTGGTTGAGGTGAACTTATTATCCTCAAAATTTTACCTAGCACTCAAATACAAACTTTGTCACGACCGGAATTTAGACCGCAGACGAGACCGGCGTTGTTGACCTCTCAGAGGTCGCAGACAAGCCTACTTACGTCATTTTTACTTTACATAGGTAATTTTTAGCTGCAAATTTGAAATTTTTTGTTCTGTAACATACTTATAAAAAAACATTCTCATTAATACGTAACTTTTCACCATAAACCATCTAATATAAAGAGATAAACAATTGAAAGGAATAGTTTAATTTTTATTAAGTGTATAATTGTCAAAAAGGCACCAATACATAGTCTGAATAAAAATAGGAAAGAAACGCTAGTGGAACATGCTCTACTAGATCGATTCTAAAACTAAGCTAGAATATAAAACAGTAGCATCCTCGAAAGCATGAGGACCTACCAAAATCGGGTGAATGCAGGATGTCCGAATAACTGCAGCGACGATCCTGTAGCTATATCGTCCCCCTATGACTGCACCTAAAATAGTAGAGATTGTATAGGGTTAGTACACACTTCTACTAATTATGGGTATATGCAAGCACACACCACGGACATGCATGATAAAGAATAGCTTTTTCCTAACAACATGATTTTTGGAAGTCAAGTTTGTGGACTTGCCAAATTGAGATTTGGAAAGTTTCCAAATTTGGATTTGGAAAGTCAATGAGCTTTCGAAATTTAAATAGGAAAGTTATGCCATGTGAATAACATACATCATACTTTTCAGATTTGCACACAACACATAACATTTACACATAGCACATATCATATAGCTTACAACACACTTTGCATGTAGCACATAACTTCTTCGATATCATTCATTCATATGCCATGAGACCTCGGAATCATGGACTTAGCATTAAGACATCCCAGAAATTAGGGCTCAACATATGAGACCTCAACTAGGGACTCACATTTCATTTCATTTCATTCATAGGCCAGTGTAAACTCAAGGTATACCTAGGATGTAGTTTAAGATTTTCTTGAGGTTCGTTGTGCAATGACCAAGAATGACCTAATGTCATTACTTGAATCTAACTCACCTTTTAATTATTCTATCCTAACACCTTTGGTATCATTCATTTCATTATTTGCATCATTTGAGGATGGCCTTATTCATTAATTGGGAACTTTAACTTTAACCAACATAGATCATGTGAGCATCATGAAATCCAGTGTCTCTTCCACACCGAAAAGAGGTAGAATCACCGGTCAAAGTGATCCATAACATGCTAGCATACATGGGAATTTAACCCCGCCAGATCTCTATATCGGCTGTATAGGATCGAAGACTAGGAGATATAAGGAGATCCATACCCGGCAAGACGGACAGTCTCATCTCATGAGAGATAACATGAACCTTTGACCTTCCCGAAAGAAGGTATCACTGCTCATATCTAGTCTATCAGTGCTCAGTATAAAGTTCCATTACATTCATCTCATATGTCGTCGAAGCTGGCTTCTAGTATGAGGACATCATAGCTCATTAGTTGATTTCTGATCTCATCATTAGTATTGAGTGTGTTAAGCTCAATACTGTCATTAGAGAGTTCATAGAGACTGGTCTCTTCATTATCTTACACTCTCATAGGTGAGTACGTATTGGTAATTTACTTAGGCTCATTTGAGATTGCTCTCGTCATTTAAATTAGCCTCATATCATGTTTTCACCACATTTATTATCATTAGCACCTTTTCTTAACATAGTTATTCACCTCTTTTTACGTGAATGTTCATTTCATCATAAGCCAATGCACTTGGCCATTTAGTGTGTTTCACACCCATACTTAACCCTTCAAGGGTTTTATCATTTATTTGTTCATTTCATCATTTTATTTTTCATTTCATCATTTCGTTGTTCATCTCATCATATGCCTGTAACACCCCGTAGCCAAAACAGACCAAAAATTAGTTTTTCAAAAAAATCTGTAGGTGCTACCAATGGTGGCATTGATGGACCATTGTAACGACCTGTTTAGTCGTTTTGAGCAGCAGATTTTATTTCTGGAAAAACTGGCTGAGTCGACGGATCCCACGATGGACCGTCATGGTCACGACGGATCTCGTTCCAAAACACTTAGAATTCTGAAATTTGGGTACTGAAATCGACTCTCTGAACTTCGCGACGAAGTGGCAGGACGAACCGTCACAGGCGTGACGGGCCGTCACAGACCCTTGGTAAAAATCGTCTCTGAACTCTATGACGGGAGCAGCAGGACGGACCGTTGCAGGCATGACGGGCCGTCACAGGCTGCGTAATCCGAGGCTGGGTCGGATTTCTGTTAAATGTTTTAAGGGGCATTTTGAACTATTCCTGCTATAATTATAAATTTAGTGAGTTAATGTTAATAATTTAATTACTTGGGGGTTAAAGGAGATAACCTTGAATTAATTAATGGGTTAATTCATCATCTTTTATACTTAATTTATATGCTAATTAGGGTAAAAGAAAGAGGGTTTGAATAAGAAAAATAGAAAGAACAGAGAGAGAGAGGAGAACGTACGAACGAGAAAGAGGAGAAACAAAGAGGAAAGCAAAGCATTGGAAAAGTAGATTGCTTGAATCACAATTCTTCGGTGGAGGTAGGTTATGGTTTATGCTATTCGTAGTAACTCTTAATAGCGAATGATATGTATTGGGTAGTATTGTAAACCCTTCTATATGCTTAATTGTATGCTTGCATGAATGTGATTATATAATTGTGATAAAATAAGCATGATGAGTCTATTGAATCCTAAATCTTGAAAAACCCTAATCTACTTTGTTAATGATGATGCCTTGGTATAAAAGAAGGCTTGATGAACGAAAGTAGTGAGATTAGGGGATCGAGTGTCACGTTCCGGCACCAGGATAGTAATAGAGGATCGGGTGTCACGTTCCGACACCAGGATAGTATATGAGGATCGGAGTGTCACGTTCCGACACCAGGATAGTATATGAGGATCGGAGTGTCACGTTCCGACACCAGGATAGTATATCGATCGGGTGTCACGTTCCGACACCAGGATAGTATATGAGGATCGGAGTGTCACGTTCCGACAACAGGATAGTATATGAGGATCGGGGTGTCACGTTCCGACACCAGGATAGTATATGAGGATCAGAGTGTCACGTTCCGACACCAGGATAGTATATGAGGATCAGAGTGTCACGTTCCGACACCAGGATAGTATATGGAGCGGAGTGTCACGTACCGACACAAGAGGAATTAAGATAATGAATCTTCAAATATGTTAATATACTCAATTTAACGAACCTAATTTCCAAATGAGTATGGTATTGAGGCTTGAGTCCTCATGGGTGTACTTGGCGTTACTTATTAATGATAATAGTACTTGATGTTGCTACAGATTGAGTATTGTAGTTGATTTATGATATGATCTGATATATACTGTTCTCTATTTTGAGTTGGCCGATGATACCTACTCAGTACTTGTGTTTTGTACTGAACCCTACTTGTATGTTTCTTTCTTTGTTATTTGTGGAGTGCAGTAAACGTACCGACTTCTTCAACTCAGCCGCAACTCTAGCCAGTCTTCATTACACCGGATTTCAGGGTGAGCTAATTCTTCTAGCTTGGACTGGATCTTCTTCTTCATGTCTTGATGCCTTGAAGTTCCGGCATGGACTAGCTTTCTATTTATTTTAGCTTCCTATATACTCTTAGAGTTAGAAATTTGAGGATAGATGTTCTTGTGATGGTGACTTCAAGATTTTGAGGATAATAATAGTTGTTGAGTTTATAGAAGTTATTTAATTGATTTTCATTAATGAGTTTAAGTCTTCCACATTATATTCTGTTATTATATTGAAATGTTGGGTTTTGTATTGGTTGGTTCGCTCACATAGGAGGGTAAGTGTGGGTGCCACTCACGACACGTTTTGGGTCGTGACAAAATTGGTATCAGAGCATTAGGTTCTTTTGTCTCATCACACAAGAACGAGTCTAGTAGTGTCTTAAGGAACGGTAGGGGGACGCCTTTACTTTTCTTTGAGAGGCTATAAGACTTTAGGAAAATTCCATTCTTTCTTTCTTTCTTTCGTGCTATTACTTGGATCCAATTGGTATCTAGGTGGTACAAATTGGTATCTGACCATCTTCACTCTATTTCGCAGATGGTTAGAACTAGAGCAACAACCACGCCAACACCGACACCAGCAAGACAAGAAGCGTCTGAGCCAGCCACTGGGGCTGTAGCTCGAAGAGGAGTAGTGGCAAGAGGCCGTGGAAGAGGTCGTGGGAGGACGTCCTCTAGAGGAAGAGGACAAGCACCTAGACCATCTGGTACTAGGGTGGTGACTCCTCCACCAACTGAGGAAGTGGTAAGAGAGGGTGAGGAAGGGGAGTATGAACAAGTGCAGAATGAGGAATTACCACCCCAACCTACCCCAGAGATGATCAATCAGGTTCTTGCTTACCTTAGCGGGTTATCTGATCAGAGCCAGACACCTCCACTCTTTTCTGCACCAGCACCTTAGGTTCTGGAGGTACAACAAGCAGCTACTGTGGCTCCCCGCATGGATGCCTCATTGGAAATAGGCACATTTCCTCGTTTGACTACAGGGCCTATAATGACAAGTGATCAGCATGAACTTTTCAGTAAGTTCCTGAAATTGAAACCTCCAGTCTTCAAGGGTGCTGAATCTGAGGATGCCTACGATTTTCGGCTTGACTGTCATGAGCTTCTATACAAGATGGGTATAGTAGAACGATTTGGTGTTGAGTTTGTGACCTATCACTTTCAAGGGAACGCCAAAATGTGGTGGCGGTCACATTTTGAGTGTCAACCAATAGAGGCACCACCTATGACTTGGGCATCATTCTCTAGCTTGTTTATGGAGAAGTATATACCCCGTAATTTGAGGGATAGGAGGAGAGATGAGTTTCTAAGCCTAGAGCAAGGCAGGATGTCGGTTACTGCTTATGAGGCTAGGTTTTGTGCACTATCCAGATATGCCACCCAGCTTTGTTTCATTCCACAAGAGCGGATTCGCCGTTTTGTGAAGGGGTTGAGGTCACAGTTGCGGATTTCATCCTTACAGGTAGCGGCTACAGCGAAATCCTTTCAGGAGGTGGTAGACTTCGTGATAGAGGTGGAGGGAGTGAAGCCAGATGACTTCACCACGGCACCGACACCAAAAAGGTTTCGTAAGGGAGGTGAGTTTAATGGTTCCTACTCCAGAGGACAGGGTTCAGGAGGTTACCCAACCCGACCTATTCAGTCTTCACTCCAGACTGTAGTTGGGGGTCCACCGTAGACCGGTCAACATTTCTCTGAGTTTGGTGGTCATCCCCAGATTTTGTCATTCTCACAAAGGCCGATGCTTGAATCCAGAGAGTGTTATGGATGTGGGGAGACTGGACACATTAAGAGGTATTGTCCAAAACAGAATTACAGACCTCCAATGGTTAGAGGTAGAGGTGGTCATGGAAGGGGCCGTCATTCTGGAGGACGTGGTGGTCGAGGTAATGGTGGTCATCAAAACGGCCGGGGTGACGGGCAAACTGGAGCCACTACAGCACAACATGGTAGGGGCAACGGGCAGACAGGTGAGAGGGCCCATTGTTACGCTTTCCATGGGAGATCTAAAGCGGAGACATCTGATGCTGTCATCACAGGTAATCTTTTGGTTTGTGATTGCGTGGCTTCTGTATTGTTTGATCCCGGATCCACATATTCTTATGTATCTTCCTCATTTGCTACTGGTCTTAATTTACATTGTGAATTGCTTGACATGCCTATTTGTGTTTCTACTCTGGTGGGTGAGTCTGTGATAGTTGAAAAGGTATATAGGTATAGTCTGGTGAACTTTGTGGGGAGCAATACTCATGTAGACTTGGTTATCCTAGAAATGGTTGACTTCGATGTAATTCTGGGTATGACTTGGATTTCTCCAAGTTTTGCAATCTTGGATTGTAATGCTAAAACTCTGACGTTATCCAAGCCTGGGACAGATCCGTTAGTGTGGGAGGGTGACTACACTTCCACTCCAGTTCGTATCATCTCCTTTCTTCGTGCTAAGAGAATGGTTAGTAAAGGGTGTTTAGCTTTCTTGGCACATCTCAGGGATGACACTACCCAAGTACCTTCAATTGAGTCGGTTTTGATAGTCCGTGAGTTTTTGGATGTGTTTCCTGCAGACCTTCCTGGTATGCCACCGGATAGGGATATTGACTTTTGCATTGATCTTGAACCGGGTACTCGCCCCACTTATATACCCCCTTATAGAATGGCTCCCACGGATTTA
The DNA here is from genome assembly GCA_027705065.1 of Solanum peruvianum. Taxonomy (NCBI): domain Eukaryota; kingdom Viridiplantae; phylum Streptophyta; class Magnoliopsida; order Solanales; family Solanaceae; genus Solanum; species Solanum peruvianum. The sequence goes on from JAKWJD010001755.1 coordinate 69,094,679, forward strand.
AGGGAGTTAAAGGCTCAACTTCAAGAACTGTTAGGAAAAGACTTCATTAGACCAAGTGCATCTCCTTGGGGTGCTCCGGTTTTGTTTGTGAAGAAGAACGATGGAAGTTTTCGGATGTGCATAGACTATAGACAACTGAATAAGGTAACTATTAAGAACATGTATCCTCTTCCCCGCATCGATGATTTGTTCGATCAGTTACAAGGTGATTGTACCTTCTCAAAAATCGATCTGAGATCTGGTTATCATTAACTTAAAATACGGGCAACGGATGTGCCCAAGACTGCTTTTCGGACCAGATATGGGCATTATGAGTTCTTAGTAATGTCTTTTGGTCTTACGAATGCCCCTGCCGCTTTCATGAGCTTGATGAATGGGATTTTTAAGCCATATCTGGATCTCTTTATCATCGTGTTCATTGATGATATATTGGTATACTCAAAGAGCAAGAAAGAACATGAGGAGCACTTGAGAATTGTATTGGAAATGTTGAGGGAGAAAAAGCTTTATGCCAAGTTCTCCAAGTGTGAGTTTTGGCTAGACTCAGTGTCCTTCTTGGGACACGTGGTTTCTAAGGATGGAGTGATGGTGGATCCTTCTAAGAATGAGACAGTGAAGAATTGGGTAAGACCTACTAATGTGTCAGAAATAAGGAGCTTTGTTGGTTTAGCCAGCTACTACCGTCGATTTGTCAAGGGATTCTCTTCCATTGCTTCCCAATTGACGAACTTGACTAAGCTTAATGTTCCATTTGTATGGTCGGATGAATGTGAGGAAAGCTTTCAGAAACTCAAGACCTTGCTGACTACTGCACCTATCCTTACCTTGCCAGTAGAGGGTAAGAACTTCATTGTTTATTGTGATTCATCCTATTCTGGTTTGGGTGCAGTGCTAATGCAAGAGAAGAATGTAATTGCTTATGCTTCGAGGCAATTAAAGGTGCATGAACATAACTATCTGACCCATGATTTGGAGTTGGCTGCGGTAGAGTTTGCATTAAAGCAATGGAGACACTATCTATATGGGGTTAAGTGTGAAGTCTATACGGATCATCGTAGTCTACAATATGTCTTTACTCAGAGGGATTTGAATTTCAGACAGAGGAGGTGGATGGAACTACTGAAGGACTACGATGTTACCATCTTGTATCACCCAGGAAAGGCTAATGTTGTGGCAGACACCTTAAGTAGAAAGGCAGGAAGCATGGGAAGTCTAGCTCACTTGCAAGTTTCTAGACGTCCATTGGCTAGAGAGGTTCAGACTCTGGCTAAAGACTTTATGAAGTTAGAGGTAACTGAGAAGGGAGGATTGTTGGCTTGTATGGAGGCAAGATCTTCCTTTCTTGACAAGATTAAGATTAAGGGAAAGCAGTTTACTTATGAGAAATTGATCCGGATCCGAGATAAAGTGTTGCAAGGAGAGTCTAAAGAAGCAACAATCGATGAGGAAGGTGTTTTAAGGATTAAGGGAAGGGTATGTGTACCCCGCGTCGATGATTTAATCCACACTATTCTGACAGAGGCTCATAGTTCAAGGTATTCTATACATCCTGGTGCAACCAAGATGTATCGTGACCTAAAGCAACATTTTTGGTGGAGTAGAATGAAGCGTGACATTGTTGATTTTATTGCCAAATGTCCAAATTGTCAGCAAGTAAAATATGAACACCAGAGGCCCGGAGGAACACTTCAGAGAATGCCCATTCCTGAATGGAAGTGGGAAAGAATTGCAATGGATTTCGTGGTTGGTCTTCCCAAGACAATTGGTAAGTATGACTCCATTTGGGTAATTGTTGATAGGTTAACTAAGTCTGCTCACTTCATTCCGGTCAAGGTGACTTACAATGCAGAGAAGTTAGCCAAACTGTACATCTCGGAAGTTGTTCGATTGCATGGGGTTCCACTCTCTATCATATCAGATAGAGGTACGCAGTTTACTTCTAAGTTTTGGAAAACATTGCATGCTGAGTTGGGTACTAGGTTGGATCTTAGTACCGCATTTCACCCTCAGACCGTTGGTCAGTCTGAGCGAACGATTCAAGTGTTGGAGGATATGCTTCGTGCATGTGTGATAGAGTTTGGTGGCCATTGCGATAGCTTCTTACCCTTAGCAGAATTCTCATACAACAATAGCTATCACTCAAGTATTGATATGGCCCCATTTGAGGCACTGTATGCGAGGATATGTAGATCTCCCATTGGTTGGTTTGATGCATTTGAGGTTAGACCTTGGGGTACTGACATTCTGAGGGAATCGTTAGATAAAGTGAAATGCATTCAAGAAAAGCTTTTAGAAGCTCAAAGTAGGTAGAAGGAATATGCAGATCGGAAGGTTAGAGACTTGGAGTTTATGGAAGGTGAGCAAGTCTTGCTGAAGGTTTCGCCCATGAAAGGGGTGATGCGGTTTGGTAAGCGAGGTAAGCTTAGTCCAAGGTATATTGGTCCCTTCGAAGTTTTGAAGCGCGTGGGGGAGGTAGCTTATGAATTGGCCTTGCCCCCAGGACTGTCAGGAGTGCATCCGGTATTTCATGTGTCTATGTTGAAAAGATACCATAGGGATGGAAACTACATCATCCGTTGGGATTCAGTTCTGCTCGATGAGAATTTGTCTTATGAGGAGGAGCCTGTTGCTATTTTAGATAGAGAAGTTCGCAAGTTGAGGTCAAGGGAAATTGCATCTATCAAAGTTCAATGGAAGAATCGGCCGGTTGAAGAATCCACTTGGGAGAAAGAGGATGATATGCAAGAAAGATACCCACACCTGTTTACAGATTCAGGTACTCCTTCTCGCCCTTGTTTTTCTTCTTGTGATCGTTCAAGGATGAACGATGGGTAAATTGGTATCTATTGTAACGACCTGTTTAGTCATTTTGAGCAGCAGATTTTATTTCTGGAAAAACTGGCTGAGTCGACGGATCCCACGACGGACCGTTATGGTCACGCCGGACCGTCGAGGGGGTCTCGTTCCAAAACACTTAGAATTCTGAAATTTGGGTACTGAAATCGACTCTCTGAATTTTGCGACGTAGTGGCAGGACGGACCGTCACAGGCGTGACGGGCCGTCACAGGCGTGACGGCCGTCACAGACCATTGGTAAAAATCGTCTTTGAACTCTGTGACGGAAACAGCAGGACGGACCGTCGCAGGCACGACGGGCCATCACAGGCTGCGTAATCCCAGGCTGGGTCGGATTTCTGTTAAATGTTTTAAGGGGCGTTTTGGACTATTACTGCTATAATTACAAATTTAGTGGGTTAATGTTATTAATTTAATTACTTGGGGGTTAAAGGAGATAACCTTGAATTAATTAATGGGTTAATTCATCATCTTTTATACTTAATTATATGCTAATTAGGGTAAAAGAAAGAGGGTTTGAATAAGAAAAATAGAAAGAACAGAGAGAGAGAGGAGAACGCACGAACGAGAAAGAGGAGAAACGAAGAGGAAAGCAAAGCATTGGAAAAGTAGATTGCTTAAATCACAATTCTTCGGTGGAGGTAGGTTATGGTTTATGCTATTCATAGTAAACTCTTAATAGCGAATGATATGTATTGGATAGTATTGTAAACCCTTGTATATGCTTAATTGTATGCTTGCATGAATGTGATTATATAATTGTGATAAAATAAGCATGATGAGGCTATTGAATCCTATTTCTTGAAAAACCCTAATCTACTTTGTTAATGATGATGCCTTGGTATAAAAGAAGGCTTTATGAACGAAAGTAGTGAGATTACGGGATCGGGTGTCACGTTCCGGCACCAGGATAGTAATAGAGGATCGGGTGTCACGTTCCGACACCAGGATAGTATATGAGGATCGGAGTGTCACGTTCTGACACCAGGATAGTATATGAGGATTGGAGTGTCACGTTCCGACACCAGGATAGTATATGGATCGGGTGTCACGTTCCGACACCAGGATAGTATATGAGGATCGGAGTTTCACGTTCCGACACAAGGATAGTATATGAGGATCAGAGTGTCACGTTCCGACACCAGGATAGTATAGGATCAGGTGTGACGTTCCGACACCAGGATAGTATATGAGGATCGGAGTGTCACGTTCTGACACAAGGATAGTATATGAGGATCGGAGTATCACGTTCCAACACAAGGATAGTATATGGAGCGGAGTGTCACGTACTGACACAAGAGGAATAAAGATAATGAATCTTGAAATATGTTAATATAATCAATTTAATGAACCTAATTTCCAAATGAGTATGGTATTGAGGCTTGAGTCCTCATTGGTGTACTTGGCGTTACTTATTAATGATTATAGTACTTGATGTTGCTACAGATTGAGTATTGTAGTTGATTTATGATATGATCTGATATATACTGTTTTCTATTTCGAGTTGGCCGATGATACCTACTCAGTACTTGTGTTTTGTACTGACCCCTACTTGTATGTTTCTTTATTTGTTATTTGTGGAGTGCAGCAAACGTACAGCCGTCTTCAACTCAACCGCAATTCTAGCCAGTCTTCATTACACCGGATTTCAGGGTGAGCTAATGCTTCTAGCTTGGACTGGATCTTCTTCTTCATGTCTTGATGCCTTGAAGTTCCGGCATGGACTAGCTTTCTATTTATTTTAGCTTCCTAGATACTCTTAGAGTTAGAAATTTGAGGATAGATGTTCTTGTGATGGTGACTTCTAGATTTTGGGGATAATAATAGTTGTTGAGTTTTTAGAAGTTATTTAATTGATTTTCATTAATGAGTTTAAGTCTTCCGCATTATATTCTGTTATTATATTGAAATGTTGGGTTTTGTATTGGTTGGTTCGCTCACATAGGAGGGTAAGTGTGGGTGCCACTCACGACACGTTTTGGGTCGTGACAACCGTAGCCTGAACCACGGTTCGTCCTACACAACCGTCGATGGGATCAAAAACTCCCAAAAATTTTAACCTAGAAAAATTGGTTATGTCTTGGACGACGAACGGACTTACGTCCGTAGGTCAAACGACGGTTTGTAGTCCGTGACCGTCGATCAAGACTACCTTCAACCACTCTCTCACAAGATCTATGGATGACCAGCATGGTTCGTAGGTGGACCTACGGTCCGTAAGTGGAAAATTTGCAGCCAGTTAAGGAGAAATGCAGTTGGGTCAACTTAAAACAATCATAACTCTTAGAAAAAAATGAATTAGGTCTCCGCTAACCTACCTACATATAGATAATTGAATTATATTTCCATATCAACCTACCTTGCTAAAATCAAACCTTCGAGTAAAAAGTTATGCCCATTTTAGTTAAGGCGTGTCCAACAGGCCCTCACGACGGACCCAATGACGGGGCATCGGGCGCACGACGGACCGTCATTCCTGACCGTCGTGAGGCCCGACAGCAACCTTCCCAGGGGTATTTTTGACCTTTTCCACTCCATTTAAACCCTAAGTTACGTCATTTTGACCCTAAATCATCAGATTTTAGTCAGTTTAAGCCTAGAAACATTATTAAAACATATCCAAGACAAATTATTAAATCAAAACTTAGAAAATTAGAAGCAACACAAGAGAAAAAGCTCAAGAACCCTAGTTCAAGAACGCCACAAGCTCCGACCGTTCCATCCCCGAAACTTATGTATTTTTTTGTGGATTTCATCACCAGGTACGTGGGATTTCATTAGTGGGTTCCTTTCACCCATTGGGTCCTTAGTTTCAGTCAGTTCTTGATTCTCTTATCATGATTAAACCTAGGTTTCTAGAACTTTGATATAACTTCATGAATTTATTAAATATAAGTTCTAAATAAGATTATCATGTTTCTACTCAGATTATTGCATAAATTTCAGACCCTAGCTTAGTATTTTTTTAGTTCTTGAGTTACACATGCTAGGTCATATATTTCAGACACTTTAGATATACATGCCTCAATTATAAATGCATAATTATTAAATTAATTGTTGCATTCTCAGTTTGTATGTTCAATTTCAAGCTATCCAGTATTTACAAAAATTCAAATATAGTCAGTTAATTTACAGAATTCATTGGGAGTAGCATAATATCGAGTTGGACTAGGGTTTAGCGTACCCAATAGTCCCAGAACTACTAGCCATGTAGGTTGCAAGTCCCCTCTGTGGAAATCAGTTTAGTGATCATGCCAGCATGCCTTTATACCTTTGGCAGGGTATATTGGGTCCTCTCGATGAGGCGTATACATGGGACTCCACATTTAGCTCATGTGGTTTTATTATCGGTTATTAGTAGCTCCCATAGTTCAGCCAGACTCTCTCGATTGACCATTTATCAGTATATTCAGTATTCAGTTTCAGCATGTTATAAATTGGTCATTGCATCCAGTTAGCTCAGAAATCAGCACATCACGTTCAGATTATTATACATATTTTTATGCTTGTTCAGTTATGTTTTATTTCAGCTTTACTCTATTCTACATGCTTAGTACCTTTCATGTACTGACGCATACATGCTCTACATCTTCTCGTGATGTAGGTTTAGGTTCTCAGCATCCAGATCACGCATTGATCGATTTCCGATCTCCAATTCAGCAGATTCAATGGTGAGTCCTCATTCTCTGAGGACAACAGTCATGAGTGTCATTTCAATCTTAAGTCAATTAGTTTGAGTTTTTGCTAGATTTAGCTGGGGCTTGTCCCAGTATTTCTAGTCTAGTTTAGAGGCTATTTCAGACATAATTAGATTCAACTTTGTATTGAGTTAATATTTCTTTTGTATTAAACTCATTGTTTTCAAATACTCAGTTATAGAATATGGGTATTCCCCATATTTTCATTTTAAGTATAATTTAGCTTCAGCAACAGTTTATTATCTTTAGTATGCTCATGATCATGCAACAGGGTTAGCTTGGGATCACTTGTGGTCCTAGGTTCCGTGTCCACGTCTCAGGGGTAGCTCGGGGGCGTCACGATGCCGATGCACTTGGCCATTTAGTGCATCTTACACTCATACTTAACCCCTCTAGGGTTCATCATTTCATTACATAAATTTTAGGTTCACTTACTTTAGAACATATGTTAGACTTATATGCCTATACACACAAGCCATGGAACTTCATTCATAGTTCCTTAAGTGATTCAAACATTCCTAAGTTTATGTAGTACAAGACTTAATTATCTTGTATATATGTCAAGATCTTGATTTGATCTAAGTAGGTGGCATTATTCTTGGATATTTTGTTGACGTATGACTTATGTATCAATACGGAAGTTTTTGCAAGGGAACCCAAGTTCGAATCACTTGGATAACACTTAACATTTTCATAGATTTTATTTTTAATCTCCATGATATTGGGACTCTAGATTAAACCCCAACATTAATAATATATCTTTAATTCTCTACTTGTTTTTTTCTCTTAAATTGGCCGAAGGGTTGTGGGTTCGAACCCCCACAACCCCTTTTTATTTCTCATTAACATCATATTGCTCATTTTCTCCCAAACTAAGAGGTTGTGGGATTAAACTCCCACATCCTCTTTTATTTTTGTTATTTATTTCGCTGGAATAGGGAGGTTGTGGGTTCGAACCCCTACAACCTCTTTATTTTAATTTAATTTGGCTAGAGGTTGTGAGGGGGTACGTTCGAACCTCACAACCCCATATTGTATTCCTTTCTCGCGAATCCAGTAGCGAGGTTCGATTCCCCCCCCCCCAACCCCATTTTCTTTTCCTTTCTCGCGAATCCAGTAGCAAGGTTCGATTCCCCCCAGCCCCATTTTCTTTTCCTTTCTCGTGAATATAGTAGCCAGGTTCGATTCCCCCCATCCCAATTTTCTTTTCCTTTCTTCGCGAATCCAATAGCCAGGTTCGATTCCCCGCCAACCCCATGTTCTTTTCCTTTCTCAAACCAGTAGCTAAAGGGTGAGGTCACATGTTCGAATCCTTGTGGCCTCACCTTTTTTTAAATGTATTTAATTTCTAGATTTCAACCCCTTTTTTGAACAAAATTTAAAGTATACAAAGCTGAAAATTTATTCAAAATTTTTAGCCTCCATTCATCAACCATTTCATGTTAGTTTTTTAGGGAATTTCACCAAGCATTTAGTATGTAGTTAGGTGTACTTTAGGGGTTACATTAGTCAAGCGTTTTCACTCAAAATTTGTAACTTCACACACCATATGAACATCACATTGTTCGCAATTTTAGCACATACAAAAATTAACATGACTTTGCGCACCTCTAAACAATGAACAGCTTCATTGCCACACATACACACGCACATCACTTTTTCACATGATTTCGAACAACATAATCTTTATTCACAAATTTTCGAACATGTATACGTAAACATAAAGATCACGAAAACACATTTCATCCCTTATTTTTACCAGCAAACATACCCAACCTAAAATTCAATGGGAGCTAGTGACAGGGACATGCAAGAGGGGAACAATCCTAGTTTTTGGGCTGAATATCTTTAATCTTAAGGGGTCTCTTGGGAAAGGAAACAAGAGGAAATAAACCCTTACCTTTATTGATGTTCAAACGATGAAATTTCTGCCCAAAAATCTCTCCAAAATAAGTCAAAGTTACATCAACGTCCACACCACTCAACGAACAACTTCTCTTTTCCATAATGTTTTTTGTTGCTTTGTTCTTCTTAAAAAAGTGTGAAGAATTCTTTGATATTACTGTTGTTCTTTGTTGTTTTGGCACAACCAACGTGAGGAAGAGAATGATGAACGTTAGAGAGAGATTGTGAGAGAGAGTAGTAAAATATAGGAGTTTTAGTTTGGGAATTAGTCAAACTAAGACTCCTTATTAATTTAAATAAAAAGGTGATATCATTAGCTTAGTGAAAGGAAAATTATACCCTTAAAATTACAGATTTTAAATAATAAATAAATCACCTTAAGTATTTATCCTATTCATTTTTTTAGGTTTTTAAGCATAGGGTGCAAGCTAGGGACCAAACGAGAAAAATAAAGTGGAGAAAGCCTTGTTCTTTGAGGGGCTGTTTGGCAATGGGAGTGCTTGATCACCAAAAGGTTGGCCAGCCGCCCTTGTCCCCTTTTGATCGTCTAGTTTGCTGTCCCATTGGCCTATGTGGGTTTGAAAAACCTTTAAGTTGAATTCTTGATGCTCACATGTCGCAAGAACTATTTGTTGTATGAATTGTGTGACTAGTAGATGTGGCTTGGGTCTTGTCCACCATCTGCAAAGTGGAGGATGTAATCTTTGGGTTGTGAGTTTCCTATGTAGACAGACCTGACCCGATCAAAAAAGGAAAGGAGGAACAGTTTGATAATTTAAAAACTTACCAACCCTTCCTGATAAAAGAATTTCTTCTATTACAGAAGAAGACAACGTAAAAAAAAATATGAAAAGAGAACACAAACTAAAAGTGAAAAAGAACACTCAAAAAATGTTTTTTTGTCTGAACATAAACATTAAGTTTATGAATCAAACTTTTATTTCCTAGTTATTTAAAGAAGATCTTTGGAGAAATCGTGTTGAAATAGCAAAATCAATGACTTCTGCTTCAAATACAAGATATACAACTCGTCGATTTGACTCTTTCTAGATATATCAACAGTATGGCTAAACATAAATTGAGACACAATAAGTGTGAACGTATTTTTTGAAACTTCATTTGATGATAAAATAAAAATAAAAATATATATATATATATATATATATATATATATATATATATATATATATATATATATATATATATATATATATACACACACACATATCTTTTTTGTGCACATCTTTTTCGTTCTCTTCCTCTTTTCTTCTATGACCTCGGGGTCATTACTCGTTCTCATTCGTTGGGATCTATAAGGACTTCTACGGATGACTGCATTGATCCCTCTTGATATCACAGGTCCTCTTGCTAGTGCTTTTGTGTATTTATCTTTTGGTCGAATTATCCTTCAAAAAATTGAAGTACAAAAATAATTAACAACAACAAAAATTAAAATTTAAAATATTATAGTAAATTGAACTTAATTATTTTTAAACATGCAAGAAGTTATAAACTTGATGATGATGCACGCTGAAGCGATTGTACATGTTGAGGTCTTTGTTAAATGACTTGTGACTTTTTGATATACTTCTTGACTAAATTCGACAAATTCATGGATCAATGTCTGTAAAAGTACACGTAAATTATTTTTAGCATTTTACAAACTATAGTTACGAATCCTTAATCTAAAAAATCAAATGTCAAATGTAGATCCATTTCATTCACTAAGTTATTAAACAATTATTATGTAAGTAGAATGCACTTATATTTTTCAGATAAAACTATGTTAATATTAAGATAACAAGTTATAATATAATTAAATTCTTCAACATACTAACCGCATTGTCAGCCACACTTGATAACCCATGAGTTTTTATGAATCATCTCCATCCGAATCGGCAGATATGATTATAACATCTAAAAATTGTTAGAGTAAAATTTTAAAAAATGTTAAGTTATCATAAAATTTCAAACAATCATGATGTTTCTTATTTAGAAATTTATTAATCTCTTTACTTATTCAATTGTAAAATATAAAATGATACTCTTTTTGTTTATGCTCTTTACAACAGTTTTTATGATAAATAAATGAAGATCTTGTCAAAAATCTGACAATTTTAGCAATTCCACAAATTAATTGATTGTTTTATTGTTTGTCATATATTATTTGAGATTATAAGATTGTTCGTTGAGAACTTGTATAAAACATTAAATCTTGACTAATTTCTAGAAAGAAAAAAGTATAAGAATCTTTGACCACAGTAATTCGTGAAATGCTATAAATTAGAATATATTTTAATCAGTTTTAGATCAAATTCATCATGTCATTGTACATGCATCTAATTGTTTAGTACAAATAAGGAGAAGAGGTAACATTGATCAAACCTGAATAAAAAACACAACAAAACAATGACCATACCGTCAAGTTTACTTTAGCTTATGATGATATACAATATGAACAAAAATCTACAATAATAGAACTGCATATATGAAAATTAAAGAAAAATCTATAAGGAGGTCCTTTTATTTTATATTTTTACTTATTATAGTTCTTGATTAGTATATGACGGACATAGAGGATGTGTTATGTTAAAAATATTATTGTGGAAAATCACGCATAAATATTGTTGTATTACTTTTTATATGGAGTATATTTATTTCATTTAATCCCCTGAATATTTTGGGTTAGAAAATTAGTAATAATTATAGTTTATTATAAATATTAAATTTGAATAAGTTTTTACTCGTAATAAACTTCTAAATCATAAATAATCAATAGAAAAAATGAATTGAAAAGTCAATTTGTGCAAAATATTTATTTTTAGTTCGCATTGTATTTTGGAAAATGTTTATTTTTTTTCACATTATTGTTAGAAACTAATCAAATTATTTTTAAAAATCTTATATTGATGATTATTTTAAATACAAAAAGCTTAACTTTGAATTTTAAATATCTATAAGTGATATGATATTTAAATTTTTGTAAAACCATCTGATTTGATAATTCTAAAAAATATTATGATTTTCTTATCTAATTATATTAAGATCGTTAATTTAAATTTTATTTCTATACAATAACTTTTGAATTTAAAACCCAACTGTTTCATATCATTCAAAGGGTGAAGAGGGTATCATTTTTAAAATCCGAAGAGTTGAATTACATGATTTGATTTAAATTTACTCATCTCTATATATTAACTTTTGATTGACGATTTAAGGTGTGAAGATTTGTTCTCATTTAAAAGGGGTAGAAGACTATTATCCGTAAGATTAAAATGACAAACAAAAATAGTAGTTGTTATATAGATCGAGAAATCCAATATAATATAGTTAAATACAAAAAGGATGTGCGTAACTTTGTCTGCCATAGCAACGAATGATAGAGTAGAAGCTAGGTTGAGTCTTCTTCTCCTTAGGGTTATTGACGGTTGACAACTTACGGGAATACACCTCTTAGTTTAAGCCAGGAGAGGAGATCTTTCCTCATATTTATAGGCTAAAAAGCTTTTAACCTAGTGGGCCTCCCCATTACGGGATCACAGGTGTTCAATATGCCTACACTATTTCCAACCAACGCATATGACATGAAATTGATACACGCCCATATAGAATCCACTCAAAGTCAGCGGCTCATGTCATGTCCAAAAAAATTTAACATTCAATTCGTTTTACTAAAATGCAATAATAAGTTAATGATAAGTGCACGTGTAAAAATACTTCTACATTATCATTAACCATCAAGAAATCTTAAACCTTAAAAGTGCACCTCACCTAGTTGACCAAAATTTTTTTGACATGTATTTTTTAAGACACAATAGTTGAATAAATTTCAAGAACTATAATTAAGAAATTAGAGTAAAATTCCACATAATGAAATCATAACATCGGTTCCATAACTTATAAGAATTTTATAATACGAAAAAGGAAGTCTACAATAATATTAAAAGCTAGTGTTGAAGAATTTACCTTGAACTGTTTGTTGTACCCATGGATAAACTCATTTTCTATATAAATTTTGATGGCCTTATAAAAAATAACGAAAAACTACTTAATTTTAATGATTTTTTTAAGAGCAAAGTTATGTGTTCGTATATATAATATTGTATTTGTATGGTTCATAAAAAGTGTAATAACCGAAAAAATGATAGGTTGAACTAGAGCCTTATTGTGTGGGTTAGTGTGACCTTATGTTTATGCCTAGGCTGTTTTATAACTTATTGAGCAAGGAAGAGGCCTAGGGTGTAAGCAAGGGCCTAAACTAGCAAAATAAAGTGGAGGAAGCCTTGTTCTTTTAGGGACTGTTTGGCGATGGGATGCTTGATCGCCAAATGTTTTGCCAGCTGCCCTTTTTCTTTGTGATCGTCTAGTTTTCCTGTTCCATTGGCCTAGATTCTGGAAGAAAAGGCGAGTTAAGTCATAGCTCGACAAGTAGGTTGGTATGTCGCCCATTGGTCCTCTTGATTGCCTAATCATTCAGCCCAATTAGTGACCTTACTGGAAATTAGGGTGATCTAAAGATGTACATGGCGAGTCATCTAGTGCCCTTGGGGAGCCTAATGGTCGAAAGGGCAAGCTTCAATGGGCAATGGGTGAAATTTAAATTTCAAACTTCAAGGTAACTTAGTTCTTTTCTCAAGTTGAGTCGTAATAATTTTATTCCTTTGCTAGAAACTATATAACTTTAAAGACTTGAAATTTCTTCAACTAAGTCAGCTTTTAACAAACCCTTCAAATCAAAAGAATTCTTCCCTCCAATATTTCTCTCTCTAAACTCAAAGAAGAAAAGGAAACCATTGAAGCTAGGGTTTTAGATTCTCAAGGTTCTTCCCCAAATTTCTTGGAGATTCTTACTCAAGATATAGAATTTTTCATCCATGTGTAGTTATCACCTATGGATCCCTCTCAAAAGCTTTAGTTCAATTCTGAAAATCTTGAAAAGCTAGGGTTTCAACTCGACCCCATGGATTCCTAAAGTTGTTTTAACTTATTGAATTATGTTTATTATTGATGATACTACTGATTTTAGATGATTTTAACTTGAATTCCAATGGATCCATGATTTTCCCATAATCCTTGCTTTGACTCTTCTCTACATTACGAATATTATTAGAAGTTGATTTAATTGATTTAATATGAGTTGGTTTTGATGTAATTACATGACTTAAGTATAATTCTACATGTATTCTTAATTAACCTAAGGTTCAAAGGTGAAATTGATATAGCCTAGGTTTATGTCATAAAAGAGGCAAATTGAGGGATTAGATTGTGAACTCCTATGATTGATGATCTTCTTGATGAGTTACCTTAGAATAGATCACCTATACATGAATTTCTTATGATTGAATATTTCAGACATGAACCAACTTGATTAGGTCTTATATGATGAACCATGGATAATTAGTATTGAAATTCTGGTTACTTAATATTATATGACGATAATTGAGTAAGAATGTAGCACGTGGTTTGTTTACCTTGAAGATTTAGATACATATATACATATATTTAAGAAGTATTGATCCATTTGAAAGGTGGAGGCGTTTAGTTATAGTGTATGAATGATTGATACACTTGAAAGGTGGAGGTGTGTACTTATGGTGTATGTAGAATTGTATATGGTACTATTGTGCAAGGGTTATACCCGCATGACCTTTAATATGATTATATGATCTTAATCATTCAATGAATGTACTAGAATTTGGATTATGTGCATGCCTGGTATAGTGAATGTGGATGCATTGATTTAAATGGTCTATAAATCGTTGAATGCAATATATGAAGATTATGTATGATCATAATAATATGCACATGATTATGAACACTTTAAGAGGGAAGTATTTACGATGATGATGTTTTTTTCATTGTTATGTCATTGTAAGGGAAACTACACACACTCTATGAGTAAACATGATTATGGTGTATGTATGGTGTCAATCGAAAGTATAGTTCTCATATCGACCATTAAACATTATTATGCATGAATATACTTGTATATGATGGTATTTTATTGATTTAAAGATTATTCTCATGAAAACACTATTAATGTATGTGAAAGGATTTCTCACATGTATATAATGTTTCGAAGGGTGAAAGATAGTTATCATCTTATTGAATCAATGAGCGATGTTAAGAGTAGTATTCAATGAAGGGAAAAGTACTCCTTCACATATGTAAATTAAATTCACACTATGTATAAGTTTGGGAATAATTGTTAGCACTGAGTGGATATGGAAAACGAGGTAGAGGCCTTCCCACTAATAGAATAGGTCGGGTCTTCTACATATTCTCTCATGAGATTGAAACTCTCCCGCTAATACAATAGGTCGGGTTTATCAAAGCAATATTCCTATCCCATAACTATGTGCAAACATAGGTCTTTAGTTAGAGGGTCCACCTAAAAGCTAAATATGTTAGTTTTACCTTATGCAAGAAGGAAGCCTTCTTTCTTTGTGGGGTTGTATGATACCGAATTTCATATAGCTCACATGGTCTATGTCGGTTCAGACTATATTATCTCTAATGAAAAAGAACATGAATTATGAATAAGAAAGTGAAGTATGTGCAATGGTTCCTCAAAAGGGTCTACTTAGCATGAGTGGTAGTATGGGATGCCATTTTATTATGAGGGCTTATGAGTTAATGCATGCTTCAATTGGCTTAGGCTTATGATTGACTTTCCTTGACATGAGCTAGTGATTATGAATGCATTTTTACTATGTGTATGAACTATGGGTGAGACTAATATATGGTAAGTATGAGTATGGTGATCCAAAGGTGGTAGTTAGTGTAGATGGGGTTTCGGGGCTTTATATACACATGGTTCAAGTGAAACCTAGGGTTACTTATGTGGTTATTCTGTTATATCTTATGATGATTGATATTTACATTATGCTGATTGGAGACTATGCTTAAGGTGATGTTGCTGTCCTATTTGCTTTGATCAACTATATGTGAGTTACTTATGATTTGTGATTCTCCAATTCTTTTTAGATGATATTCAAATGTTGCTTCTAGCATGGTTTCAAGTAAATGTCCTTTTATGCATGTTTAAAGGATTTTGTGCACAACTTCCATCCTTGGTACTTAATTGTGCTAATCCATATTTTCTCTTACATTACTATAAGTGTAGGTTTCGGAAAGTGATAGAGTACTTTAGATCAAAGGCTTGAAAGACCTTCTCTAAGACCAAGTGGTATGTCCTCATGATTCGAGGACAAGTGTTTAGTTTCTAATATTCAATTTCTATAGATTATGTTTAGTTTTATTTTAGAGTTTCGATTGTAAAGGGTTATTACCCTATCTTTAGATTTCAATATATTGGTTAGATGCTATGTAAGACGGTAGACTTCCGCTATCTTTTAAAATGACGTATTTTTTATGTGTTTGTATTTTACATAAAAAGTTTTAATTTCGTATCATTTTTTCCTTATGATCATAAATGATTAATTCTATGAGGCTTGTATGAGACTATCCGTAGTATAAAATGGAAAAAAGTGAAATGAGTTACATCTTTCACAAATTTATAATGAATATTTTTTTCTAATGCATATTACCATAATTTTCGTCATATTTCACTTATAGTTTAATTAATTATTGATAAAATAATATAAAAGGCATAGTTATTAATCAATGTGTTAAATTAAAAATAAGACGATCTAATCTAAATATTAAATGTAAGAAATCAAAAACACCGCATGATAAATATGGTAAATTCTTATAAACTTTCTAGTTATTGTGCTATATATGGTATGAACATTCAACAGAATATATCGATATTTATGGCATAAAATATATCAAATTCTTATAATTAAAGTTTATTGAAAAATAAAGTTGACCAAATTTATTTTAAAATAGTATATGTAAAAAATATATATTTGATTTGTGATGTATTAATTCGTGGGAAAAATAACACACTATACTTTCATCATAACCGCATACAACTCCGCCCCACCCCCAAAGCACCACAAACGAAGATTTGAAAATGTTTGGCCTCTTAGTTTTAATTCACTTCATATGAGGGTAAGTTATTATATTTCATGGATAAAATACAAAACGTATCTACTTCAAATGAAGAGAGAAAACTCAATTAGGGAGTTGATGATAAAAAGTTATTGGAATTCAATTAATATTACACAATTTGTAAATGATTATTAATCATATATAGTATAATATATCTTGAGAGCTACCTTACAATTTCAATTATAAATTTGATATCTTTAGAAGAAGATTAATAAGATTAATTTTTCTATAACTAGTATCACGACCCAAAAATCAAACATAATGATAATGTCTTATTCCACCAGGACAGTTAAACTTAATCAACCCAGTACAAAGGAAAATGCAGAAGTAAGAACAAAATAAGGGTATATTGGATTCAACGCTGGTGTCAGTACTCACCAAGAGAGCAAAGTTTGTTAGATGGATGTTTACCAACCAGTATGGGTGGATGGGCGACGGTCAGGTTGGGAATTAAACTACGATTTGGTGGTCATTGGTTAATCGAAGAGAACTAGAGGTTTAGACATTCTTTATTCTTTGTCCACCACCTCTCAGTATTTCAAAATTAAGCAGTGTTGTCTTATCTTGAAGGAAGTACGTAATAAGTCAATAATATCAAGAACACACATGAGGACTCATGCCTTTACTCCATGCTATTTTTGTAAATGTATTCTTGTAGGATAACTATATTATGTTATTCTAATATAATTTTAATGTTATCGAGCCTGAACGTGACACCCAATCTAATAAAATTGTGCTAGCTCGTGGCACCCGATATATCATGTCAGAACATGGCACCCGATCAAACAATATAGTTAAGTCATCATTCTTTACCATCACTTTACACTTCATTGACAATATTTCATCGAGTCTTCTTCATAAAAGATATCACTTTGATTAATCAAGTTCAAAAGAATGGATTTCGCAAATTTCGACTTACAGACCAATCACAACATGTAAATAATCCAAACCACAATAATTATGTACATAAGAAATTTCACAATATTACTCAATGATTAGTAATCTTCATTGAGAGTCTCTCTATCAAAAAGAACAGAAGATTTAGCTAAGAGGCGAACCATCCTTCATTATGAGTAAATTATTATCAAGGAATTTCATTTTCTCAAGTGTTAAGGTCAATAAAAATAGAACCTTGAGTTCCAAAAAGAACTAACGGGAATTCTTTCAAGTCATTCCTAATTTCTTCTATGATTTGGTTCACCTTTAAACAACCATAAATTTCAGTACGAAATGAGTTGGGTGTACCATAACATGGAATATGAAATGTCTTTCAATTATCTTTGCAGTGCCCCCAACTTTGCTTAGTTTCGAGGTTGGGTGAATAACATATGCATTTTTAAAATCAGGTTGTCTAGTTAAAGAAAGTTACCCGAAAATAATATAGGGTATTTTGGTATTTTCCTTACCAAATCAGATTTAATTAATTTTTAGTAAGGTTTTAATGGTCTAATCCTATTATGTGCTTATTTGTAATTGTAATATGCTCCTAGATTTTTAGTTAAAATTTTAAGAAGAGAAAAGAGGAAAGGATCAAGGCATTCATCAAAATTCTTGAGTTTTGTTGGAGACTTTCACAACGGGTTTAATCTCTAAGAGTTCATGATAAAATTATTGGAATTCAATTAAATATGACACAATTTGTAATGATCATTAATCATATATATTATAAATTTTATGCGTTCAAAAGAAGATCAATACAATTCATTTTTCCTATAACTTGTATCACGACCCAAAAATCAAACATAATGACATATGTTTTATCCCACTAGGACGGGTCAACTTAATAAACCCATTACAATGGAAAATGCAGAAGTAAGAACAAAATTAGAGTCTTTTGTATTCAACGCTGGTATCAGTGCTCGCCAAGGGAGTGAAGTTAGTTAGAGAGATATTTATCAACCACTATGGGTGGCTGGACGATGGTCAGGTTGGGAATTAAAATAGGGTTTGGTTGTTATTGGTTAATCAGAGAGCACCAGAGGTTTAACTTTCTTTCTTCTTGGTCCACTACCTCTTAATATTTCAACATTAAGCTAAGTTGTATTATCTTGAATGAAGTACGTAGTTAGTCAACAATATCAAGAACCCACATGAGGACTCAGGCTCTACTCCACACTGTTTTGGTAAATGCATTCTTTAAGAATGAGTATAGTAAGTTAGTTGAATAGAATTTTAATGCTATTGTGCATATAAAACTCTGTCTCTAAGACAGACCATAAATCAATTTTTCAGAAATATGCAGGTGTAATTGACGGTTGCCATCGACGGATCGTACCCTGACCCACGACCCATGCTGCACATCCGTAAGATTTAAACGACAAACAAAACTAGTAGTTGTTACATAGATCAAGAACACCTATATAATATACTTAAATACAAAAAATATGTGTGTACCTTTGTCTGCCATAGAAACGAACGAGTGAATACAAGCTAGGTTGAGTCTTCCTCTCCTTAGGCTTACTGGGGGTTGGCACCTTATCGGAATACGTCTCTTAGCTTAAGGAAGTATAGGATACCTAGACACATATTTATAGGCTCAAAAGCTTTTAACCTATTGGGCCTCCCTATTACGGGCTCACTTGTCTTCTACATGCCTAAACTATTTCCAACCAACGCATATGACATGAAATGGATACAAGCCCATATGGAATCCACTCAAAGACACGGCTCATGTCTTGTCCAACTAATTTGAACATTCAATTTGTTTAACTAAAATGGAATAGTAAGTTAATGTTAAGTTCACGTTAAATAAATACCTTTAACATTACCATCAATCATCACGAAATCTTAAACTTTAAAAGTGCAACCTAAACTACTTGACCAAATTATTTAGACATATATTTCTTAAAACACAATAGTTGAATAATTTTCAAGATTTATGATTAATAAATTAGAATAAAGTACCACATAATGAAGTCATAACATTGGTTCCATAACTTATAAGAATTTATAATATAATATAGAAAAGGAAGTCTACAATAATTTTAAAAGCTAGTGTTGAAGAATTTACCTTGAACATTGTTTGTTGTACCCATGGATAAACTCATTTTCTAAATAAACTTTGATGGCCTGATAGAGAATACCGAATAACTACTTAATTTTCATGATTTAAGAGGAAAGTTGTGTGTACATATATAAATTATTGTGACCTTAAGTTGATGTCTAGGCTGTTTTATAACTTATTGAGCAAGAATGAGGCCTAGGGTACAAGCAAGGACCTAAAGTAGCAAAATAAAGTGGAGGTAGCGTTGTTTTTTGAGGGACTGTTTGGCGATGGGAGTGCTTGATAACCAAAAGGTTGGCCAGCCGCACTTGTCCCCTTCTTATCATCTAGTTTGCTGTCCCATTGGCCTATATGGTGTATGAACAACCTTAAAGTTAAATTCTTGAGTCTCACATGTCTCAAGAACTATTTGGTGACAAAATATGAAGTTAAGAGTTGAAGAAAATACAAAAATTTTATATAATCAAACTATTAACTCCTCCATGGATTTTTAAGTCACATAAAAATATATATATATTCAAAAGTTGAGAAAGAGAAACAATCATTTGTAAAAAAAAAAAATCCACCGATTTCTTTACAAATCAAATTAAGAGTATTTAATTATAGCTCTTTAATGTAGATAATTTTTTCAAGACACTCATGGAGCAGATTTCTTTCTTTTGGAAGATGTGCACGTCTTTTTTGGTTCTCTTTTTCTTTTCTTCTATGACCTTGGAGTCATAACTCGCTCTCATTCGTTGGGATCTATAAGGCCTTCTACGAATAACTGCATTTCTCCCTCTTTATATCACAGGTTCTCTTGCTAGTGCTCCTATGGAGTTATCTTTAGGTTGAATTATCCATTAAAAAATTGAAATACGAAAAAAATAAAAAACAACATTAACAAAAATTTAAAATACTATAGTACATTGAACTTAATTATTTTTTAACATGCAAGAAGTGATAACCTTGGCGATGATGCACGCAGATGCGATTTTTCAGGTTGCAAAGTCTTGGTTAAATAACTTGTGACTTCTTGTTCAACTTCTTGACTAAACTCGACAAATACATAGATCAATGTCTATAACAGTTCACATAAAATATTTTTAGCATTTTACAAACTATAGTTAAAAATACTTAACCTAAACACTCAACTGTCAATCTAGATCTATTTTGTCACTTAATTATTAAACAATTATTATGTAAGTAGAATACACTTATATTTTTCAAATAAGTCTACGTTAATGTTTAAGACATACAGTGATAATATCATTAAATGCTTCAACATACTAACCTCTTTGTCTGCAACACTTGATAATCCATGAGTACTTTTGATGAATCATCTCCATCCGAATCGTCAGATATGATTATAATATCCAATAATTATTCATATAAAAGTTTTAAAAATGTTAAGTTATCATAAAATTTCGAACAATCATGATCTTTATTATTTAGAAATTTATTAATATCTTTACTTATACGATTTTAGAATATAAAATGATAATATTTTTTTATTATGCTCTTTACAATAGTTTTTATGATAAATAAATGAAGACCTAGTAAAAAAATCTGACAAATTTAGCAATTCCACAAATTAATTGATTGTTTTATTGTTTGTCCTATATTATTTGAGATTATAAGATTGTTTGTTGAGAACTTGTATAAAACATTAAATCTTGACTAATTTCTAGAAAGAAAAAAGTATAAGAATCTTTGACCACAGTAATTCGTGAAATGCTATAAATTAGAATATATTTTAATCAGTTTTAGATCAAATTCATCATGTCATTATACATGCATCTAATTGTTTAGTACAAATACGGAGAAGAGGTAACATTGATCAAATCTGAATAAAAAACACAACAAAACAATAATCGTACCGTGAAATTTACTATAGCTTATGATGATATACAAGATGAACAAAAATCTTCAATAAGAAAACTGCATATATGAAAATGAAAGAAAATCTATAAGGAGGTCCTTTTATTTTATATTTTAACTTATTTTAGTTCTTGATTAGTATATGACTGACATGGAGGATGTGTTATTTAAAAATATTATTGTGGAAAATCACGCATAAATATTGTTGTATTACTTTTTATATGGAGTATATTTATTTCATTTAATCCCCTGAATATATTGGGTTAGAAAATTAGTAATAATTATAGTTTATTATAAATATTAAATGTGAATAAGTTTTTAATCGTAACAAACTTCTTAATCATAAATAATCAATAGAAAAAATGAATTGAAAAGTCAATTTGTGCAACATATTTTTTTTTTAGTTCACATTGTATTTTGGAAAATCTTTACTCCTTTCACATTCTTCTTAAAAACTAATCAAAATATTTTTAAGAATCTTATATTGATGATTATTTTAAATATAAAAAGCATAACTTTGAATTTTACATATCTTTAAGTGATATGATATTTAAATTTTTATAAAACCATATGATTTGCTAATTCATAAAAATGTTATTTTTCTTATCTCAAAAAATTAAGATCGTCAAATTAAATTTTTTTTCTATACAATAAGTTTTGAATTTAAGACCCAAGGGTTTCTTATAACTCAAAGGGTGAAGAGGGTACCATTTTTAAAATTCAAAGAAGTTGAATTACATGATTTGATTAAAAGTTACTCATCTCTATATATTAACTTTTGGTTGACAATTTAAGGTGTGAAAATTCCTTCTCATCTAAAATGGGTAGAAGACTATTATCCGTAAGATTAAAATGACAAACAAAACTAGTAGTTGTTACATAGATCAAGAACACCTATATAATATAGTTAAATATAAACGGGATGTGTGTACCTTTGTCTACCATAGCAACGAAGGACTGAATAGATGCTAGGCTGAGTCTTCTTCTCATTAGGGTTATTGACGGTTGACAACTTATAGGAATACACCTCTTAGCTTAAGCCAGGAGAGGAGACCTAACCTCATATTTATAGGCTCACAATGTTTTAATCTAGTGGGCCTCCCCATTACGGGCTCACAAATCTTCAACATGGCTACACTATTTCCAACCAACGCATATGACATGAAATAGATACAAGACAATATGAAATTCTCTCAAAGATACGACTCATGTCTTGTCCAACTAATTTTAACATTCAGTTCGTTTTACTAAAATGCAATAATAAGTTAATGTTAAGTGCAATTAAATTACTTCTAACATTATCATCAACCATCAAGAAATCTTAAACCTTAAAAGTGCAACCTCACCTAGTTGACCAAATTTATTTAGACATATATTTCTTGAAACACAATAGTTAAATAATTTTTAAGATTTTAGAAATAATAAATTACAATAAAATACCACATAATGAAATCATTACATCGGTTCCATAACTTATAAGAATTTTATAATATAAAAAAGGAAGTCTACAATAATTTTAAAAGCTAGTGTTGAAGAATTTACATTGAACATTGTTTGTTGAACCCATGGATAAACTCATTTTCTAAATAATTTTTGATGGATTGATAAAAAATCTCGAATAACTACTTAATTTAAATGATTTTAAGAGGAAAGTTGTGCCTATATATATAAATTATTCTATTTGTACGGTTCATAAAAAGTTTAACGTCCCGTAAAATGATAGTTTGAACTAGAGACTCATTGTTTAGGCTAGTGTGACCTTAAGTTAATGTCTAGGTTGTTTTATAAATTATTGAGCAAGGAAGAGGCCTAGGTTACAAGCAAGGGCCTACACTAGCAAAATAAAGCGGAGGAAGCCTTGTTTTTTGAGGGACTGTTTGGCGATGGGAATGCTTGATCGCCAAAATGTTGGCTTGCCGCCCTTCTCCCCTTGTGATCGTGTAGTTTGTTGTTCCATTGGCCAATGTGGGTTTGAAAAATCTTAATGTTATATTCTTTATGCTCACATGTCGCAAACTATTTGTTATATGAATCGTGTAACTAGTAGATGTTGCATTGACTTGGGTCTTGTCCACCATCTCTGAAGTGGAGGATGTAATATTTGGGTCGTGAGTTTCCCATGTGGACAGACCTTACCCGATCCAAGAAGTTGTCTAAGAAGATGAAAGAACTAATTTTCTTATTTAAAAAGGAAAGGAGGAACAAAAGGAGGACCATTTTAATAACTGAAAAACTTACCAAACCATCCTGATAAAAGAATTTCTTCCTTTATAGAGAAAGACAACGTAAAAAACAATATGAAAAGAGAACACAAACTAAAAGTGAAAAAGAAAACTCAAAAAAGTTTTTCTGTCTACACATAAACATTTAGATTAGTTTATGAATCAAACTTTTTTTTCCTAGCTATTTAAAGAAGATATTTGGAGAAATCGTGTTAAAATAGAAAAATCAGTGAATTCTGTTGCAAATACAAGATACAAAACTCGTCGATTTGGATCTTTCTAAATATTTCAACAATAAGGCTAAACATAAATTGAGACACTTTAAGTGTGAACGCACTTGTTGAAACTTCATTGATGATAAAAATAAAAAGTATATATATATATATATATATATATATATATATATATATATATAGATATATAGATAGATAGATAGATAGATATATAGATAGATAGATAGATAGATATATAGATAGATGCTAAAAACACCAACACACATACTAATAGAAAATATGAACTTATAAGTTCAAGAGAATACAAAAAAATTTATACTCAAATTATTAACTCCACCGTGGATTTTAAAGTCACATAAAAATATTTATATTCAAATGTTTCAAAAAAAGAAATAATCATTTGTCCAAAAAAAAAAACCAACAATTTCTTTAAAAATCAAATTAAGAATATATTACAAAATTAGAGCTCTTTAATCTAGATAATTTTTTCAAGACACTCATGGAACGAATTTCTTTCTTTTGGAAGGTGTACACATCTTTTTTGTTCTTTTCCTCTTTTCTTCAATGACCTCGTGGTCATTACTCACTCTCATTCGTTGGGATTTATAAGGCCTTCTACGAATGACTGAATTGATCCTGCTTGATATCATAGGTCCTCATGCTACTGCTCCAGCGGATTTATATTTATGTCGAATTATCCTTAAAAAAATTGAAGTACCAATATAAGTAACAACAGCATTAATAAAAATTTAAAATATTATAGTAAATTGAACTGAATTATTTTTAAACATGCAAGAAGTGATAACCTTGACGATGCTGCACATTGATGCGATTCTAAAGGTTGCAAAGTCTTGGTCAAATGACTTGTGACTTCTTGATCAACCTCTTGTCTAAACTCGACAAATCCATGGATCAATGTCTATAAATGTACACATAAAATATTTTTAGCATTTGACGAACTATAGTTAACAATCCTTAATCTAAACACTCAAATGTCAAATGTAGATCCATTTCATTCACTTAATTATTAAATAATTATTATATAAGTAGAATGCACTTATATTTTTGAGATAAGACTATGTTAATATTAAGATATGAAGTGACTATACAATTAAATGCTTCAACATACTAACCTCATTACTAACAACACTTGATAATCCATGAGTTTTAGATGAATCATCTCCATGCGAATCGTCAAATATGATTATAACATCTAAATATTTTTTAAAATAAAAATTGAAAAAAAGTTAAGTTATCTTAAAATTTTAAAAAATTATGATGTTCCTTATTTAGAAATATATTAATCTCTTTACTTATACGATTGTAAAAAATAAAATGATAATCTTTTTGTTTATGCTCTTTACAACAGTTTTTATGATAAATAAATGAAGATCTATTAAAAAATCTAAAAAATTTAGCAATTCCACAAATTAATTGATATTTTTATTGCTTGTCCTATTTTATTTGACATTATAAAATTGTTTGTCGAGAACATGTATAAAACATTAAAACTTGACTAATTTCGAGAAAGAAAAAACTATAAGAAGCTTTGACCATATTTATTCGTGAAATACTATAAATTAGAATATATTTAATCAGTTTTAGATCAAATTCATCACGTCATTGTACATGCATCTAATTGTTTCGTATAAATAAGGAGAAGAGGTAAGCTTGATCAAACCTGAATAAAAAAAAAACAAAAAAAAAATGGATGTACCATACAGTTTACTATAGCTTATGATGATATACAAGATGATAAAAAATCTTCAATAATAAAAGTGCATATATGAAAATGAAAGAAAAATACATCAGGAGGTCCTTTTATTTTATATTTTTATTTATTTTGGTTCTTGATTAATTTATGACTGTCTGGTTCTTGATTAATATATGACTGTCATGGAGGATGTCTTATGTTAAGAATATAATTGTGTAATATCACACATAAATATTGTTGTATTACTTTTTATATGGAGTATATTGATTTCATTTAATCCCCCTGAATATTTTGGGTTTGAAAATTAGTAATGATTATAGTTTATTATAAATTTTGAGTGTGAATAAGTTCTTACTCGTAAGAAACGTCTTGATCATAAATAATCAATAGAAAAAATGAATTCAAAAGTCAATTGTGCAACATATTTTATTTTTAGTTGACATTATATTTCGGAAAATGTTTATTTTTTCACATTATTCTTAGAAACTAATCAAACGATTTTTTAAAATCTTATATAACTTTGAATTTTACATATCTATATGTATATGACATTTAAATTTTGTCAAAACCATCTAATTTGCTAATTCTAAAATACATTATTTTTCTTATCTCAAAATATTAAGATCAAATTAAATTTTCTTTTTCTATACAATAACATTTGAATTTAACGTCCAAGGGTTTCTTATCATTCAAAGGGTGAAGAGGGTATCATTTTTAAAATCCAAAGAGTTGAATTACTTGCTTTGATTAAAATTTAATCACCTCTATATATTAACTTTTGGTTGACGATTTAAGGTGTGAAGATTCTTTCTCATCTAAAAGGGGTAGAAGACTATTATCTATAAGATTAAAACAACAAAAAAACTAGTAGTTTTTACATATATCGAGAACACCTATTGTTAGATTATTAGCATTTTAATATTAATATTTAACATATTAAATTGCTTTATTTTGGAGTTATAAGAAAAACATTGGAATGGATAACTTCTACATCATCCATTAACATTGTTTCCATCACTTTATTTCATTCTTAATACCTCCATTACTCCTAATGTAACCTATGTAACTTATGTAACTCCTATTGTAACCTATGTAACTCCTATTGTAACCTATGAAACTCCTAAGGCGATGATCTTCACTATTTACTACCTCCATTATCTTCCTATTCATTGCAAGGAAGACTTCTTGTAGTATAAATAGTGGTGGTCTTCATTTGATTTTGGACACACAAAAAAAATACAAGAGAAAAAAAAGAGTGAAAGAGTTAGTCTAAAAGAGAGTTCTTATTAGTTGAAGGGAGGTGTTTTTTTTTGTGGAGCTTTGAACTCAACTCTTGTCCAGAGTTTGTTGAGTAATACTTTGTGAATGCTGTTTTATCCTGGAGGGGACAAGTCAAAGAGGACTACTACTGGACCGGTGAAAACATTTGCTACAGTGGGCTTGAATCTCCTTAAAGTGAGCGAGATATCCGCGCCTCAGCCTGAACAGATTAATTTCTTCATTTTATTTTCAATTGTAATCTTGCAATTTAATTATCTTGGAAGTTTTTTCACTAACAATTTTAAGGAAGATTCGATATGGCTACAATTGAAAAAACCGCGGATGTCAAGATGGGAGATCTTAACAAGCCATTTCGGTTCAATGGTAACCATTTCAAGAGATGGAAGGTTAAAGTACTTTTATACTTAAGTCTTCTCAATGTTCTTATGTATTAACTGAGAAGAATCCCAATAAAGAAGACATCACCACTATGAATGATGATGAAACTATTTCTCATCTAGAGAAAGTGAAAAAGTACGATGGTGATTCCTATAAGTGTCGGTATTATCTTCTTAATTGTCTATCTGATAATTTTTATGATTATTATGATAGAACTTACTCTAGTGCAAAGAAAATTTGGACGGCATTGCAGAGTAAGTATGATACCGAAGAGGACGGAGCAAAAAAATATGCAACTAATAGATTTTTTGCTTCCAAATGGTGGACAACAAATCAGTGGTCGATCAAGCTCAATACTTCATCATGATTTTTGGAGAGCTTAGGTCCGAAGAGATTAAAATTGGAGATAACCTTATTGTTTGTGGCATAGTGGATAAACTTCCACCTTTTTGGAAGGAATTTCAAAAAACTATGCGCCACAAACAAAAGGAAACCTCTCTTGAAACCTTGATAATGAAAATCCGCATGGAAGAAGAAGCAAAGGGCCAAGATGCACTTTTACAAACAGAAGAGAACAACATCACATCGAAGGTAAATTTAATTACTTCTAATAATGCTACTCCTGAAACTCACAAAATACTTCTTTAAAGCCTAAGAAGAAAAAATTCAAGAAAAATAATGGTAGACCTCCCAAGAAAAATAATGGTGAAAATCACAAAGCACAAAATCAACAAGTTCAAGAAAAAGGACCATGCTTTGTTTGTGGCAAGAGTGGGCATATTGCTCGATTTTGCAGATTCCGAAAACGTGGTCCTAACCCTTAAGCCAAACATTACCGAAGAACCTTTTGTGGCGGTGGTTACCGACATAACCATGGTTGATAATGTTGATGGATGTTGGGCTGATTCTGGTGCAAACCGTCATGTCTGTTATGACAAAGACTGGTTTAAAAAATATAATCATTTTGAGGAGTCCAAAACCATCATGTTTGGTGATGCTCAAACTACTCAAGTGTTTGGAAAGGGAGATGTTGAATTGTGTTTTACTTCTGGAAGAATATTAACATTGAAAGATGTACTTTATACTCCTTCTATGAGAAAAAATTTGATGTCTAGTTTTTTTCTTAATAAAGCAGGCTTTAAACATATTATTGAATCTAATCAATATGTTATAGTCAAGAAAGGTATTTTTGTGGGGAAGGGGTATGCATGTGATGGGATGCTTAAGTTGAATGTTGAAATGAATAAAACTTCTCCTTCTCTTTATATGCTTTCTTCTACTAATTTTGGGCATGCTCTTTTGTGTCATATTAATGATCGTTATGTTGGAATCATGAGTAGTTTAGGATTAATCCCAATGGTTAAAAATCATTTTGAAAAATGTGAGGCTTGTAGTAAAGCCAAGATCACTAAAAGGCCTCATTATCAGGTTGAAAGAAAAGCCGATTTGTTAGAATTAGTTCATAATGATATTTGTGAACTTGGTGGAATTCTAACTCGTGTAGGTAATAGATATTTTATCACTTTCATTGATGATTTTTCTAAGTTAACATATGTTTACTTGTTGAAAAATAAAAGTGATGCTTTTGAAAATTTCAAAACTTATCTCAATGAGGCTGAAAATCTGTTTGGAAGAAAAATAAAAAGAATTAGATGTGATAGAGGCCGTGAATATGAATCAAATGAGTTTAATTCTTTTGTTAGATAATTGAGAATAATTCATGAAACTACTCCTCCTCCTTACTCTCCTTCGTCTAATGGAGTAGCAGAAAGGAAAAACAGAACTTTGGTTGAATTGACTAATGTCATGCTAATTGAGTCACATGCACCTTAAAATTTTTGGGGTGAAGCTATCTTAACTGCTTGGTATGTGTCGAATCTTGTGCCTCATAAAAAGTCTAAATTGACACCTTTTGAATTGTGGAAAGGTTACAAGCCAAGTTTGGGATATCTAAGAGTTTGGGGTTGTCTAGCCTTTGTGAGGCTAATGAATCCCAAGATTACGAAGTTGGGTAAGAAAGTTACTACTTGTGCTTTTCTTGGTTATGCTTCAAATAGTACAGCCTATAGATTTTTTAATCTTGAAGATAATATTGTAATAGAATCTGGTGATGCTATTTTTCATGAAAATAAATTTCCTTTTGATACTAAAAATAGTGGGGGTCAAAGGATTGAACAAAATATTTTGTCACTACCTAGTTCTTCTACTTCAACTTTGAAAAATAAAGAAGTTGTTGATTTTGAGTTAAGAAGAAGTAACAGAGCTAGAGTAGAAAAAAATCTGATTTTTATGTGTTTAATGTTGCAAATGACCCTCTAACTTTGAAAGAAGCATTATCTTTACATGATTCTATTTTTTGGAAAGAGGCTGTAAATGATGAAATGGAATCTCTGATTTCTAAAAAACTTGGAAGTTAGATGTAACGACCCGCTAGGTCGTTTTGAGAACTAGGACTAGTTTGACTCCTTTTGAAAATTTAAATGGGTAGTTTTTAAATTATTCGAAGACTAAGAGTATTTAGTTGATAAAAATTATAGTGAAGAATTAATATAGTTAATAGTTAATGGGTCATATCCATAATTTATTCAATATCTTATACTTGACCCATTAATTTATTTAAGTTAGTGGGATTAGTTTAAGTGTTATAACTAATTAACATTAGAAAAACAGAACAAATAAAAAGGGTTCAAAAATTACCGGCTGCGTGGGCATAATATTTACTCGTGAGTCGTGTATTGCAGGTGAGCTTTTAATCTAATTGTGTTATTGAATGTTCATAATAATATATTATTCTGATTTTTATGATTTAATGGGATAATATAGTGCAAAAGTGGTGGGGTTAGGTGTGTGTTAGTCATTGAGTGAAAGAGTTTTTAACTTTTATTGTTTTCTGTTTATATTTTTATGTCAATTTTCCAATTTTGCTTTGTATACCTGCAAGGTCAGTGGACCAATTTTGTGACTTTCCAATTCTTCTTTATAGATAAAATTATTATTTTTCTAAGGTTTTGATTTGAGTTTCAAGAATGCAATGGTCAGAATAGGTCGAAAGAGACGATTAAATAATGGTTCCATATTATGGGTCCTTACTAGTACTTGGTTGAAATTTTTTGGATTTTTTTTACTTTTGGCAAGGTTTTAGCTTAAATTAGTTCCCAAGGATTTTCAAATGGCTGCCAGCGATAGTTCTCTTTCTTTTTGGGATTAAGAAATTGTATGCAAAGATGCAGATGTATAGGAATTTGAGGTGCAACAAATTAGTTCTTCGTAAATGGTTTTAAGTTGGCTTAATTCTTATTATTATCACATTAAGATACTAATTTTTGGTATATTGAGATAGGTAATTAATTATTAGGTGTATATTATATTAAGATTGAACTTTAGGGTATTTGGAGAGATGAAAGTTCAATTCTTGACTTAAAATTTAGCAAGTATAATAATTTTTGGCATATAAACTATATCAAGATTTGGAAGTTGATTAGAATTATGAGTGAGTTTTTTTGGGTCTATGATAGACATACAATAATTTTAAAGTCTACAAACTCGCTTACTTACGAATACTGCGTAATTGGTAGATTGGGAACATTCCAAAACTTTTCGAAAAGGGAAGGAACTATCTTGAAGATTCGTGGCACGAGGTTCGGCTCTTAAGGTATGTTAAGACTTTTAGACTTGTTGAAGGACGTTTTCCTAATTAAAGATAAAAACCAAAAAGATGAAATAGACAAAGGGGTAAGGGTGAAAGACGGGGTCTCGTATCAATGGTGTGACGGGCATTGGTACGAGTACCGGTGTTATAAAAAGGAAAATTTACTGCTATAGAATGTGGATTGTAATTTGAGAATGCCAAAGCATATGGGCATTAGCTGATATATTATTGACTTGAAATCCTTGTGTGATTATGTTTTATTTATTTTACCCATATAGTTGTGATAATTGAGGTGGTTATGTATTATGTTCATATTGATTGATTGAGATGAATCATCATCCCCTATATTGAATTAATATTGTGCACATGCATAGACATGAGAATGAGTATAAGTTGGGCACGTGGAGATTGTCCTTGCTGGGGACGGTGAGATGTTAAAATTGTAATTTGGGAACGTGGAGACCGTCCGTGCAGAATTTTTTTGATATTATGATAGTGCGTTGAGATCGTCCGCACAGGCACGTGGAGATCGTCTGTGTCGGTATATGGACTTCGCGATGGGTCATGAACTCTCGATGTATTTCCGAGGAGTATCATTTATATACGGTCGAGTGAGTACTGGGTATTCTGAGACATATCATTACATGGTATCATATTGCATTGCATTTCATCCCATCATTCGTTCTTAACGATAATATGTTTCGTTTGGTGTTTGGAAAATACTAAATGTTGATTTCCTTTATTGATGAAACTTAAATAGTAAGTGTAATATATATTTATATACATGTATAATTTAATAGTTTATTTTCTTATATAACTCCCGTCACTACTTCTTCGTTGATGGTCAATCAGACATACTGGGTACACATGGTTTCGTACTCATACTACACTTGTTGCACTCTTTGTGGTGCACATTCGATTCCGAGTAGGAGCACATCTCGTGGAGCAAATTGAGTCCGAGCTTGAAGTTCTTGGAGTTGTGGTGAGCTGCTTAGCTGTTCCGTGGCCCACACCTCCCTCTATCTTTTATTTATTCTGTTAATAATATTCAGACAGGATATCCCTTATGTTAGATTTGTCATTTAGTTCAGACTTGCATCGACTTTTAGAAGCTCTTGTACTTAAGACACCAATTCTTGGGGCGATATATTTTAGCTTCCGCATTTCGTACTTATAAGGAACCCAATGTTCGAGATTCTTGCTAAGTGTTAGTCTTTTTACTCATTTGTTGGTTTAGTTGGGTTAATATGTTGGGTTGGCTTACCTATTGGTTGGGAACATAGGTGCCATCACGACTTGCAAATTTGGTTCGTGACAAATTTGGTATCAGAGCGCTAGGTTCATCGGTCTCAAGAGTACAAGAGCAATGTCTAGTAGAGTCTTGCGGATCGGTATGAAACGTCCATACCTATCTTCGAGAAGATGTAGGACATTTAGGAAATATTCTGTTCTTTTATTCATTATCATGCACACTTGACCTTGTAGAAATTCTAATCTTGATATCTCATTCTCTCTCAGATGGCGAGGAATCGTACATCGGCAAGTGGTGGTCAGGATCCTATTCCTGCGCCTGCTTCTGCAAACAGAGTCCGAGGTAGAGGTAGGAGACGAGCTCGAGGTCGGGGTAGGGGCTGTGTTGCAGCACCTGTGGATGTTCAAGTACCAGTAGCTACCCAGGGTCGTGATAGGACCATACCTCCTGATGCGGAGGTTATTCATGGGGATGTGCAAGATCGTGTCGAGGGGGATGGTCCAGCTAAGGATCCAACCAGTACTATTGTCCCCCTAGTTCTTCAAGATACCTTGGATCGTATGTTAGGAATCCTAGAGGGGATGGCCCAGGCAGGAGCTTTGCCTGTCACTTCTGATGGCTCACAGACCCGTGTTGGAGGTCAAACTCCAGATCCGATAGTTTCTCCAGATTCTCAGACTCCCAGGACTCAGCCAGCTGCCGCTGTAGCTCCTCGTTTGGATAGTATGGAGTTTCCAGATATGACATCACATTTGGTGAACATGCCTTCTATGACTATTGATGAGTAAAAGATGTTTGGGAGGTTCAGACTAATGAATCCTCCTACTTATACTGGTGACTTAGCTGAGGATGCATATGGATTTATAGTTAGTTGTCATGAGAGGTTGCATAATCTTGGATTAGTTGAGTCTCATGGAGTTGACTACACAGCGTTTCAGATGACTGACTCTGCTAAGCAGTGGTGGAGGGATAATAGTAGTAGTAGGCCAGTTGGATCCCATCCACTATCCTGGACTCAGTTTACTCAGGTATTTCTATCCAAATTTGTTCCACGCAGTGATAGGGAGCGCAAGACGGCCGAGTTTGAGGGGTTGCAGCAAAATGGTATGTCAGTTGCAGAGTATGAGGGTAAATTTCATGCCTTGGCTAGGCATGCTTCGATGATACTTCCTACAGAGGCTGAGAGAGTGAGAAGGTTTGTTAAGGGGCTGATTATTCCGATCCGTCTAGGAGTTTCTCAGGTTGCTGCTTCTGGTGTTCCATTCCCGAAAGTGGTAGATGCTGCTAAGGAGTTGGAGATGATTTAGCGTGAGGGATTTGAGCAGCGAGAGGGCAAGGGGACTCGTTATTCAGGTGATTATGGTGGTGCTCCGCCTAGGAGTCGGGGTTACTTGGGCAGAGGCTGTCACCCTCAGCCTAGCAGACCCATTCATGCTGCTATACCAGCGTCTGAGGCTGGTTACGCTGGGCATAACTCTTCGAGCTCGGTGCACACTTCGCAAGGTTCATCCTCTAAACCTGTAGTTCGCGCAGGGCATTCTGTTCATTCAGGTTCCTCTCATCATCCTGCATCTCGTAAGGGCTGTTTTGAGTGTGGTGATATGGGACACTTTGTGAGAGACTGTCGTAGGACCAGACGTGGTGGCTTACATTAGGGTTCTCAGGCTTCGACTAACAGGGCTGCACAACCTCAAGCTAGGGGTGGTTCACAGAATGGTAGAGGTGGTTCTCATTCAGGTAGAAGAGGTTCTCCTTCTGTTCGAGGTGGTGGTCGTGGAGGTTCACAATCTGATGGAGGTCGTTCTCACTGTTATGCTTTTTCAGGTAGGCCAGAGGCTGAAGCCTCAGATGCTGTTATCACAGGTATTATTCCAGTTTGTCATCGACCAACTACTGTATTATTTGATCCAGGCTCTACTTATTCTTTTGTGTCCACATATTTTGCTCCTAGTCTAGATATATTGTGTGAGTATCTTGATTTGCCAATACGTGTTTCTACTCCTGTCGGGGATTCTGTAGTTGTAGATCGGGTGTATCGATTATGTACTGTTACTTTGATGGTGTATGACACTCATGCAGATTTAAAGGTCTTAGATATGATAGATTTTGATGTGATTCTTGGTATGGATTGGTTATCTTCTTACCACGCAATTTTAAATTGTCATGCCAAGACAATCACTTTAGCTATGCCTGGAACTCCTATAGTAGAATGGAGAGGTTCTCTTAGTCACCCTTCTAGGGGTGTGATATCATTCCTTAAGGCTCGTCAGTTGGTACGGAGAGGATGTTTAGCTTACTTGGCACACATTCGAGATACTAGTGTTGAAACTCCTATGCTTGAGTCCATTCCAGTGGTGAGTGAATTTGCAGAGGTATTCCCGACCAATTTGCCAGGTCTTCCCCCAGATCGTGATATTGATTTTTGTATTGATGTGGAGCCAAGCACTCGACCTATTTCCATTCCTCCTTATCGTATGACACCGGCTGAATTGAAAGAGTTGAAGGAACAGTTGCAGGATTTGTTGAGCAATGGTTTTGAGTATATCTCCTTGGGATGCTCCAGTGTTATTTGTGAAGAAAAAAGATGGATCTACGCGTATGTGTATTGACTATCGGCAGTTGAACAAGGTAACCATCAGAAATAAGTATCTGATACCTTGTATTGATGATTTATTTGATCAGTTACAGGGTGCTTCATTTTTCTCCAAAATTGACCTGAGATCTGGCTATCATCAGCTGAAAGTTAGGGCGGAGGATATCGCTAAGACGGCTTTTCGAACACGTTAAAGTCATTACGAGTTTTTGGTGATGTCTTTCGGATTGACTAATGCCCCAGCAGCTTTTATGGACTTGATGAATGAAGTGTTCAGACCGTATTTATATTCCTTTGTTATTGTCTTCATAGATGATATATTGATATACTCACGCACTAAGGAGGAACACGAGCATCATTTGAGGATTGTTCTTGGGATTCTAAAGGAGAAGAAACTTTATGCAAAGTTTTCAAAGTGTGAGTTTTGGCTTAGTTCGGTAGCATTCTTTGGGACATGTAGTGTCCAAGGAGGGTATCATGGTGGATCCTAAGAAGATTGAGGCGGTTAAAGATTGGGTCAGACCTGCTTCAGTTACTAGGATTCGGAGTTTCTTGGGCCTTGCAGGTTATTATCGACGGTTTGTTGAGGGTTTCTCATCCATTGCATCTCCATTAACTATATTGACACAGAAGGAGGTGAATTTTCAGTGGTCTGAAGAATGTGAGGTTAGTTTCCAAAAGGTCAAGACTTTATTGACTACTGCTCCGATTTTGACCCTACCCGTGGAGGGAGAGGGTTTTGTCGTTTCTTGTGATGCTTCTCGGGTTGGTCTTGGTTGTGTGTTGATGCAGAAGGGAAGGGTGATAGCTTATGCTTCGAGGCAGTTAAAGGTTCATGAGAAGAACTACCCTATTCATGATTTAGAGTTGGCGGCTGTGGTGTTTGCATTAAAAATTTGGAGGCATTATCTTTATGGTGTGCATTTTGAGGTGTTCACGGATCATTGTAGTCTCCAGTATATATTCAATCAGAGGGATATAAATTTGAGGCAGAGGAGATGGTTGGAGTTGCTCAAAGACTACGGTATGACTATTCTTTATCACATAGGCAAAGCAAATGTTGTAGCAGATGCCTTGAGTCGGAAGGCGGTAAGTATGGGTAGCCTAGACATGTTACAGGTTAGCGAGCGTCCCTTTGCTAGGGATGTCCAATCCCTGGCCAATAGCTTTGTGAGACTTGATATTTCAGAATCTGGTAAGGTGTTGGCTTACATGGAGGCTAGGTCATCCTTGTTGGAGCAGATTCGGGCTCAACCGTTTGATGAAGGTGATTTATGTAATATTGGGGACAAGGTTTTGAAAGGAGAAGCCAAGGCTGCAATTCTTGATTGTGAGGGAGTTTTGAGGATTAAGGGTCGTATATGTGTTCCTCGTACAAGTGATTTGACTAGATTGATCATGGAGGAGGCTCATAGTTCGAGGTACTCTATTCATCCGGGGGCTACTAAGATGTATCGTGACTTGAAGCAACACTATTGGTGGTGTCGTATGAAGAGGGACATAGTAGATTTTGTATCTCGATGTTTGAATTGTCAGCAAGTGAAGTATGAACACCAAAAGCCTGGAGGTGTGACTCTGAGGATGCCCATACCTGAGTGGAAGTGGGAGCGCATTGCTATGGACTTTGTGGTAGGGTTGCCACGTACCTTGGGTAAGTTTGATGCTATATGGGTCATCGTGGATCGACTGACTAAGTCTGCACACTTTGTACCAGTTCAGACTACCTATAACTCAGAGAAGTTAGCCAAGATCTATATTCAAGAGATAGTTCGTTTGCATGGGGTTCTTATATCTATTATTTCAGATCGTGGCACCCAATTTACCTCTCATTTCTGGCGGTCTATGCAGAAAGAGTTGGGCACTCGGGTGGATCTTAGTACAGCCTTTCACCCTCAGACTGATGATCAATCTGAGCAGACTATTCAGGTTCTCAAGGATATGTTGCGGGCGTGTGTGATTGACTTTGGTGGTCAGTGGGACCAGTTCTTGCCTCTAGCGGAGTGTGCTTACAATAATAGTTATCACTCGAGCATTGAGATGGAAACATTTGAGGCTCTGTATGGCAGGAGATGTCGATCTCCAATTGGCTGGTTTGATGCATTTGAGGTTAGACCATGGGGTACAGATTTGTTGAGGGATTCCTTGGACAAGGTCAAGTTCATCCAAGATAGACTTCTCATGGCTCAGAGTAGGCAAAAGAGTTATGCAGATCGAAAGATTCGTGATTTAGAGTTTATGGTTGGAGAGAGGGTTTTATTGAAGGTTTCACCCATGAAGGGTGTGATAAGGTTTGGGAAGAAGGGCAAGTTAAGCCCAAGGTATATTGGTCCTTTCGAGATTGTTGAGCGTATTGGTGAGGTGGCGTATCAGTTGGCTTTGCAACCTGGTTTGTCAGGTGTTCATCCTGTATTTCATATTTAAATGCTTAAGAAGTATCATCAGGGTGGTGATCATGTGATTCAATGGGATTCAGTGTTACTTGATCAGAATTTGACTTTTGAGGAAGAGCCGATCACCATTTTGGATAGGCAAATTCGGAAGCTAAGGTCCAAGGAGATTGCTTCAGTAAAGGTTCAGTGGAAGCATCGTACAGTGGAAGAGGCTACATGGGAGACAGAGTCAGACATGAGGAGTAAATATCCTCAGCTTTTTGAGCGTTCAGGTTAGCTCTTTTCTTTTCCCGTTCAACGACTAACGTTTGTTTAAGTGGTAAGTGATGTAACGACCTGCTAGGTCGTTTTGAGAACTAGGACTAGTTTGACCCCTTTTGAAAATTTAAATGGGTATTTTTAAATTATTCAAAGACTAAGATATTTAGTTGATAAAATTTTTAGTGAAGAATTAATATAGTTAATAGTTAATGGGTCATATCCATAATTTATTCAATATCTTATACTTGACCTATTAATTTATTTAAGTTAGTGGGATTAGTTTAATTGTTATAATTAATTAATATTAGAAAAACAGAACAAATAAAAAGGGTTCAAAAACTACTGGCTGCGTGGGCATAATATTTACTCGTGAGTCGTGTATTGCAGGTGAGCTTTTAATCTAATTGTGTTATTGAATGTTCATAATAATATATTATTATGATTTTTATGATTTAATGGGATAATATAGTGCAAAAGTGGTGGGGTTGGGTGTGTGTTAGTCATTGAGTGAAAGAGTTTTTAACTTTTATTGTTTTCTGTTTATATTTTTATGTCAATTTTCCAATTTTGCTTTGTATACCTCCAAGGTCAGTGGAACAATTTTGTGACTTTCCAATTCTTCTTTATAGATAAAATTATTATTTTTCTAAGGTTTTGATTTGAGTTTCAAGAATGCAATGCTCAGAATAGGTAGAAAGAGACGATTAAATA
The DNA here is from genome assembly GCA_027705065.1 of Solanum peruvianum. Lineage (NCBI taxonomy): Eukaryota > Viridiplantae > Streptophyta > Magnoliopsida > Solanales > Solanaceae > Solanum > Solanum peruvianum. The sequence goes on from JAKWJD010001755.1 coordinate 69,132,702, forward strand.
ATGGTTCCATATTATGGGTCCTTACTAGTACTTTGTTCAAACTTTTTGGATTTTTTTTTTTACTTTTGGCAAGGTTTTAGCTTAAATTAGTTCCAAAGGATTTTCAAATGGCTGCCAGCGATAGTTCTCTTTCTTTTTGGGATTGAGAAATTGTATGCAAAGATGCAGATGTATAGGAATTTGAGGTGCAACAAATTAGTTCTTCGTAAATGGTTTTAAGTTTGCTTATTTTCTTATTATTATCACATTAAGATACTAGTTTTTGGTATATTGAGATACGTAATTAATTATTAGGTGTATATTATATTAAGATTGAATTTAAGGGTAGTTGGAGAGATGAAAGTTCAATTCTTGACTTAAAATTTAGCAAGTATAATAATTTTTGGCATATAAACTATATCAAGATTTGGAAGTTGATTAGAATTATGAGTGAGTTTTTTTGGGTCTATGATAGACATACAATAATTTTAAAGTCTACAAACTCACTTACTTACGAATACTGCGTAATTGGTAGATTGTGAACATTCCGAAACTTTGCGAAAAGGGAAGGAACTATCTTGAAGATTCGTGGCACGAGGTTCGGCTCTTAAGGTATGTTAAGACTTTTAGACTTGTTGAAGGACGTTTTCCTAATTAAAGATAAAAACCAAAAAAATGAAATAGACAAAGGGGTAAGGGCGAAAGATGGGGGTCTCGTATCAATGGTGTGACGGGCATTGGTACGAGTACCGGTGTTATAAAAAGGAAAATTTACTACTATAAAGTGTGGATTGTAATGTGAGAATGCCAAAACATATGGGTATTAGCTGATATATTATTGACTTGAAATCCTAGTGTGATTATGTTTTATTTATTTTACCCGTATAGTTGTGATAATTGAGGTGGTTATGTATTATGTTCATATTGATTGATTGAGATGAATAATCATCCCCTATATTGAATTAATACTGTGCACATGCATAGACATGAGAATGAGTATAAGTTGGGCACGTGGAGATCGTCCGTGCTGGGGACAGTGAGATGTTAAGATTGTAATTTGGGCACGTGGAGATCGTCCGTGCGGAAATTGTTTGATATTATGATAGTGCGTTGAGATTGTCCGCACAGGCACGTGGAGATCGTCCGTGTCGGTATATGGACTTCGCGAGTCCCCCATGGGTCATGAACTCTCGATGTATTTTCGAGGAGTATCATGTATATACGGTTGAGTGAGTACTGGGTATTCTGAGACATATCATTACATGGTATCATATTGCATTGCATTTCATCCCATCATTCGTTCTTAACGATAATATGTTTCGTTTGGTGTTTGGAAAATAATAAATGTTGATTTCCTTTATTGATGAAACATAAATAGTAAGTGTAATATATATATATATACTTGTATAAATTAAGAATTTATTTTCTTATATAACTCCCATCATTACTTATTCGTTGTCGGTCAATCATACATACTGGGTACACGTGGTTTCGTACTCATACTACACTTGTTGCACTCTTTGTGGTGCAGATTCGATTCCGAGTAAGAGCATATCTCTCGGAGCAAATTGAGTCCGAGCTTGAAGTTCTTGGAGTTGTGGTGAGCTGCTTGGATGTTCCGTGGCCCACACCTCCCTCTATCTTTTATTTATTCTGTTATTAGTATTCAGACAGGATATCCCTTATGTTAGATTTGTCATTTAGTTCAGACTTGCATCGACTATTAGAAGCTCTTGTACTTAAGACACCAATTCTTGGAGTGATATATTTTAGCTTCCGCATTTCGTACTTATAAGGAACCCAATGTTTGAGATTCTTGCTAAGTGTTAGTCTTTTTACTCATTTGTTGGTTTAGTTGCGTTAATATGTTGGGTTGGCTTACCTATTGGTTGGGAACATAGGTGCCATCACGACTTGCAAATTTGGGTCGTGACAGTTTATTTACCCTTGGGTTGTAAAACAATTTGTTACAAATGGGTCTTAAGGAAAAAGTTGAAACTGGATGGTTCTATTGATAAATACAAAGTTAGGCTAGTTGCAAAAGGTTTCAAACAACTAGAAGGACTAGAATTTTTTATACTTATTCTCCGGTAACAAGAATTACATCCATTAGACTTTTAGTTGCTATGGCTGCAATTTTTGATTTGCAAATTCATCAAATGGATGTAAAAACTGCTTCTAAATGGAGACCTAAATGAAGACATTTATATGGATCAACCCGAGTGTTTTTTTGAAGCAGGCCAAGAAAGCAAAGTATGTAAACTTACTAAATCCCTATATGGCTTGAAACAGGGACCAAAGCAATGGCATGAAAAGTTTGATTCCTGCATGATTGAAAATGGTTTTAAAACAAATGAGTGTGATAAGTGCATATATCATAAGTCTTGGAATAATTCACATGTGATCATTTGCCTATATGTTGATGATTTGTTGATTTTTTGCTCTAACATGAATGTTATTCATGAAGCTAAAAATGTTCTTAGAAGCCTTTTTGATATGAAACATCTTGGTGAGATAAATTTTATTCTTTGAATAAAAATAACCAAAAAATGTGAGGGGATTTTCCTTGACCAGTCACATTATGTTGAGAAAATTTTGAAAAAATATAACTTTCATAATTGCAAGCATGTTACTACTCCTTTTGATTCAAGTTTTCACTTATTTCCTGTTGAAAGTGAAAATGATGTAATAGATCAAAAGGAATATGCTAGTATAATCGGAAGTTTGAGATATGTGACTGATTGCACTAGGCCTGATATTGCATGTGCAGTAGGAGTACTTGGCAGGTTTACAAGCAAGCCAGGTAATGAACATTGGCATGCTATAACAAGAGTTATTACATATTTAATTGGAACGAAAAATTGTGGTTTGTTCTATAAAAAATATCCTGCTATACTTGAAGGCTTTTTATGCGGATTGGAACACTTTGTAAGGTGATTCCTGTTCTACCACTGGTTATTTCTTTACTTTAGGTGGTGGTGCTGTTTGTTGGAGATCGAAAAAGCAAATTATAATTTCTAACTCTACCATGGAGGCTGAACTAATTGCTTTAGCTTCAGCTAGTGAGGAAGCAAATTGGTTAAGAGATTTATTGTTTCAAATACCTTATTTTGAAAAACTAATTCTTCCTATTTTAATTCATTGTGATAGCACCGCTGCAATTGGTAGAGTTCAAAACCGTTATTACAACGGTAAATCCAGACCTATAAGGAGGAAGCACAGTAATGTAAGATCGTATTTGAGAAATGGTACCATTAATGTTGATTATGTCAAATCTTGTGATAATGTTGCAGATTCTCTTACGAAGGCCTTAACAAGAGAAAAGGTCTTGAGCACATCGAGGGGGATGGGATTGAAGCCTACAAATCCTTGAGTCATAAATGAGGAAACCCAACATGGGGACTAGAGATCCTATAACCAGGTTCAAAGGGAAAAACTAATCATATGATGACTTGTTGTGAAAAATGCACTATTTTTTTTCTCTCCCTATGATGTGAGTGCATTATTTCCTGTAGTTTGTGATGGTTGAGTTGATAAAAACTCGTAATGAATATATGTTTCTCGTATGGGTGTAGTGTTAATTTTGCAGGAGCACTCTCGACAGATTTCACCTATGTGATATGTGGAAGTAGGTCGCTTCCTATGAGAATGGGGCTTATTCTCAAATGCACTCATGAAACCGGGATAGCACATGGCCATAATGTGTTGTTGTTAAAGCTCATGTCAACATCTTGATTATTATGTGTGAGCAGTGATATTTTTATTTCCCATAAGCAGTCATAGTTCAAGTCTGAGACCACTACGATTCTAGAGTAAAAGTTACTGTTTCACTAAGTAGAGGTTCAATGCAGAGCAAACCTTCATTATGCATAGTCTTTCTTCAAGTTATATACTCTGTTATCTAAATATTAAAATGAGTGGGGGATTTTTAGGTTATTAGCATTTTAATATTAATATTTAACATATTAAATTGCTTTATTTTGGAGTTATAAGAAAAACATTGGAATGGATAACTTCTACATCATCCATTAACATTGGTTGTCCATCAATTTATTTCATTCTTAATACCTCCATTACTCCAATTGTAACCTATGTAAGTTATGTAACTCTTATTGTAACCTATGTAACCTATGTAACTCCTATTGTAACCTATGAAACTCCTAAGGTCATTATCTTCACTATTTACTACCTCCATTATCATCCTATTCATTGCAAGGAAGAGTTCTTGTAGTATAAATAGTGGTGGTCTTCATTTGGTTTGGGACACCACAAAAAAAATACAAGAGAAAACCAAGAGTGAAGAGTTAGTCTAAAAGAGAGTTCTTATTAGTTGAAGGGATGTGTTATTTTTTGTGGAGCTTTGAACTCAACTCTTGTCAAGAGTTTGTTGAGTTATACTTTGTTGAAGGCTGTTGTATCCTGGAGGGGACAAGTCAAGAGGACTACTGCTGGACCGGTGAAAAATTTGTTGCAGTGGCCTTGAATCTCCTTAAAGAGAGTGAGATATCCGCGCCTCAGCATGAAGAGATTAATTTCTTCATTTATTTTCAATTGTAATCTTGCAATTTTATTATCTTGTATGTTTTTTCACTAACATCTGTATAGTATAGTTAGATACAAAAGGATGTGTGTACCTTTGTCTTTCATAACAACGAATGACTGAAGACAAGCTAGGCCGAGTCCTATTCTCCTTAAGGTTATTAATGGTTGACAGCTAATGAAAATACGCCTCTTAGCTTAAAGCTGGATAGGAGACCTAACCTCATATTTATAGGCTCAAAAGCTTTTAACCTAGTGGGCCTCCCTATTACGGGCTCAAAGGTCTTCAACATGACTATACTACTTCCAACCAACTCACATGACATGAAATGGATACAAGCCCATGTGGAAACTACTCAAAGATACGACTCATGTCTTGTCCAATTAATTTTAACATTCAGTTGGTTATACTAAAATGCAATAATAAGTTAATGTTAAGTACACTTTTAGTAAATACTTCCAACATTATCATCAACCATCAAGAAATTTTAAACCTTAAAAGTGCAACCTCACCAAGTTGACCAAATTTATTTAGATATATATTATTGAAAACACAATAGTTGAATAATTTTCAGGATTTTATAATTAATAAATTAGAATGAAATACCACATAATGAAATCATAACATCAGTCCATAACTTATAAGAATTTTATAATATAAAAAAGGAATCTACATTAATTTTTCAAAGCTAGTGTTGAAGAACTTATTTTCTTAATAAATTTTGATGGCCTAATAAAGAATCACGAAATAACTACTTAATTTTAATGATTTTAAGAGGAATGTTGTGCGCAAATATATAATTATTGTATTTGTACTGTTCATAAAAAGTGTAACGACTCGTCAAAATATAGGTTGAACTAGAGCCTCATTGTGTGGGTTAGTGTGACCTTAAGTTAATGTCTAGGATGTTCTATATATTATTGAGCAAGGAAGAGGCCTAGGGTGCAAGCAAGGGCATAAACAAGCAAACTAAAGTTGAGGACGCCTTGTTCTTTGAGGGACTGTTTGGCGATGGGAGTGCTTGATCGCCAAAAGGCTGGCCAATCGCCCTTGTCTTCTTGTGATCGTCTAGTTTGCTATCACATTGGCCTATGTGGGTCTGAAAAACTTTAAAGTTAAATTATTGATGCTCACATGTCGCAAGAACTATTTGTTGTATGAATTGTGTGACTAGTAGATTTTGTATTGGCTTGGTTCATGTCCACCACCTGCGAATTGGAGGATGTAATCTTTGGATTGTGAGTTTTCCATGTGGACAAACCTGACCCGATCCAAGAAGTTGCCTAAAAAGATGAAAGAACTAATTATATCTAATTTGAAAAGGAATGGAAGAAAATTTGATAACTGAAAAACATACCAACCCTTGCAGATAAAAGAATTTTTTCCTTTACAGAAGAAAACAACATAAGAAACAGTGAGAAAAGAGAAAACAAACTAAAAGTGAAAAAGAAAACTCAAAAAGTTTTTTTGTCTGAACACAAACAATTAGTTTATGAATCAAACTTTTCTTTCCTAGCTACTTAAAAAAGATCTTTGGAGAAATTGTGTTAAAATAGCAAAAACAATGACTTCTGCTTCAATAAAAAGATACACAACTCGTCGATTTGACTCTTTCTAGATATACCGACAATAAGGCTAAACATAAATTAAGACACTGTAAGTGTGAACGTATTTATTGAAACTTCATTTGATGATAAAAAATAATATATATATATATATATATTATATATATATATATATATATATATATATATATATATATATATATATATATATATAATAGATATATATATATATATATATATATTATATATATGCTAAATCAACACACAAAAAAAATAGAAATATTAACTTATAAGTTCAAGAGAATACAAAAGTTTTATGTACTCAAACTATTAACTCCTCCGTGAATTTTAAAGTCACAAAAAACTATATATATTCAAAAGTTGAGAACAGAAACTTTCATTTGTCAAAAAAAAATCAATGATTTCTTCAAAAATCAAACAGAGTACGTGATATGATTATTGCTCTTTAATCTAGATAAATTTTTCAAGACACTCATGGAGTAAATTTCTTTCTTTTAGAGGATGTGCACATCTGTTTTGTTCTCTTCCTCTTTTCTTCTATGACCTCGGGGTCATTACTCACTCTCATTCATTGGGATCTATAAGGCTTTTTCTACGGATGACTGCATTGATCCCTCTTGATATCACAGGTCTTCCTCCTAGTGCTTTGTGTATTTATCTTTTGGTCGAATTATCCTTCAAAAAATTTAAGTACCAAAATAATTACAACAACAAACATAAAAATTTAAAATATTATAGTAAATTGAACTTCATTATTTTGAAACATTCAAGAAGTTATAAACTTGACGATGATGCACGCTGAAGGGATTCTACAGGTTGCAAAGTCTTGGTTAAATGACTTGTGACTTCTTGATAAACTTTTGACTAAATTCGACAAAACTCATGGATCAATGTCTACAAAAGTACACGTAAAATATTTTTAGCATTTTACAAACTATAGTTAAGAATACTTAATCTAAGAACTCAAATGTCAAATGTGGATCCATTTCATTCACTTAATTATTAAACAATTATTATGAAAGTAGAATGCACTTATATTTTTCAGATAAGACTATGTTAATATTAAGATAACATGTGGTAATATAATTAAATGCTTCAACATACTAATCTCATTGTCAGCAACACTTGATAATCCATGAATTTTGATGAATCATCTCCATCCGAATCGTCAGATATGATTATAACATCTAAAAATTATTAGAATAAAATTTTAAAAAATGTCAAGTTATCATAAAATTTCAAACAATCATGATGTTTCTTATTTAGAAATTTATTAATCTCTTTACTTATTAAATTGAAAAATATAAAATGATAATCTTTTTGTTTATGCTCTTTACAACAATTTTTATGATAAATAAATGAACATCTAGTAAAAATTCAGACAAATTAAGCAATTCCACAAATTAATTGATTGTTTTTATTGTTTGTCCTATATTATTTGAGTTTATAAGATTGTTTGTTGAGAACTTGTATAAAACATTAATCTTGACTATTTCGAGAATGAAAAAGTATAAGAATCTTTGACCACAGTAATTCGTGAAATGCAATAAATTAGAATATATTTTTTATTCAGTTTCAGATCAAATTCATCATGTCATTGTACATGCATCTAATTCTTTGTACAGATAAGGAGAAGAGGTAACATTGATCAAACCTGAATAAAAACACAACAAAACAATGACCGTCCCGTGAAGTTTACTATAGCTTATGATGATATACAAGATGAACAAAAATCTTCAATAATAAAACTAAATATATTAAATGAAAGAAAAATCTATAAGGAGGTCCTTTATTTTATATTTTTACTTATTTTAGTTCTTCATTAATATATGACTAATATGGAGGATGTCTTATGTTAAAAATAATATGGTGGAAAATCACTCATAATATTGTTGTATTACTTTTATATGGAGTATATTGATTTCTTTTAGTCCCCTGAATATTTTGGGTTAGAAAATTAGTAATCATTATAGTTTATTATAAATATTAAATGTGAATAAGTTTTTTCTCCTAATAAACCTCTTGATCATAAATAATCAATAGAAAAAATAACTTGAAAAGTCCAATTTGTGCAGCATATTATTTTTAGTTCACATTATATAAATGATTTTTTATTATTTTACATTATTCTTTGAAACTAATCAAATGATTTTTAAAAATATTATATTGATGATTATTTAAATATAAGAAAACATAACTTTGAATTTTACATATTTATAGGTGATATGATATTTAAACTTTTGTAAAACCATCTGATTTGCTAATTCTTAAAAATATTATTTTTCTTATCTCAAAATATTTAGATCGTTAAATTAAATTTATTTTTCTGTACAATAACTTTTGAATTTAATATGTAAGGATTTCTTATCATTCGAAGGGTGAAGAGGGTATCATTTTAAAATCCAAAGAGGTTAATTACATGATTTGATTAAAATTTACTATCTCTATATTAACTTTTGGTTGACGGTTTAAGGTGTGAAGATTCGTTCTGATCTAAAAGGGGTAGAAGTTTATTATCCTTAGATTAAAATTTCAAACAAAACTAGTAGTTGTTATATAGATCGACAACACCTATATAATATAGTTAAAAATACAAAAAGGATGTGTGTACCTTTGTCTTCCATAGAAACGAATGACAGAATACAAGCTAGGCTGAGTCATCTTCTCCTTGGGTTATTGATGGTTGACAGCTTATGGGAATACGCCTCTTAGATTAAGCCTGAAAAGAGAACTAATATCATATTAATAGGCTCAAAAGCTTTTAACCTAGTGGGCCTCCCCATTATGGCTCAAAGGTCTTCAACATGCCTACACTATTTCCAACTAACGCATATGACATGAAATGGATACAAGCGCATATGGAATCCACTCGTAGACACGACTCATGTCTTCTCCAACTAATTTTAACTGTCAGTTCGTTATACTGAAATGCAATAATAAGTTTATGTTAAGTGCACCTTTATTAAATATTTCTAACAGTATCAACAACCAACAAGAAATCTTAAGCCTTAAAAGTGCAACCTCACCTAGTTGACCAAATTTTTCTCGACATATATTTTTTAAAACACAATAGTATAATAACTTTCAAGGTTTTATAATTAATAAATTAGAGTAAAATTCTACCTAATGAAATCATAACATCGGTTCCATAAATTATAAGAATTTTGTAATATGAAAAAGGAAGTCTACAATAATATTAAAAGCTAGTGTTGAAGAATTTACCTTGAACTGTTTGTTGTACCCATGGATAAACTCATTTTCTAAATAAATTTTGATAGCCTGATAAAAAATCACGAATAACTACTTAATTTAATGATTTTAGAGGAATGTTGTATATTCGTATATAAATTATTGTATTTGTAGGGTTCATAAAAAGTATAACAACCGAAAAAATTATAGGTTGAACTAGAGCCTCGTTGTGTGGGTTAGTGTGACCTTAAGTTTATGCCTAGGCTGTTTTATAACTTATTGAGCAAGGAAGAGGCGTAGGGTGTAAGTAAGGGCCTAAACTAGAAAATAAAGTGGAGGAAGCCTTGTTCTTTTAGGGAGTGTTGGCGATGGAGTGGTTGATCGCCAAAAGTTTTGTCAACCGCCCTTTTTCTCTTGTGATCGTCTAGTTTTCTCCGCCCAATTGGCCTTGATTCTGGAAGAAAAGCGAGCTAAGTCATAGCTCGCCAGTAGGCTGGTATGTCGACCATTGGTCCTCTTGATCTCCTAATGATTCTTCCCAATTAGTGACCTTACTTGATATTAGGGTGAGATAAAGATGTATTTGGCGAGTCATCTGGTGCCCTTGGTGAGCCTAATGGTCGAACGGGCAAGCATCGATGGGCAAGGGGTGGAATTTAAATTTGAAACTTTAAAGGACCTTAGTTCATTTCCGAAGTTGAGTCGTAATAATTTTATTCATTTGGTAGAAACTATATAACTTTTAATACTTGAAATTCCTTCAATTAAGTCAACTTCTAAAAAAACCCAAATCAAATCAAAAGATTTCGTTCCTTCAATATTTTTCTGTCTAAACTTAAAGAAGAAAAGGAAACCATTTAAGCTATGGTTGTAGATTCGCTAGGTTCTTCCCCAAATTTCTTGGAGATTCTTACTCAAGGTACAGAAATTTTCATCCATGTGTACTGATCACCTATGGATCCCTCTCAAAAGCTTTAGTGCAATTCTGGAAATCTTGAAAAAGCTAGGTTTTTAAATCAACCCCATGGATTCCTAATGTTTTTAAAATATTGATTATAATTAGTATTGATCATACTACTGATTTTAGATGATTTTAACTTGAATTCCAATGGATTTATGATTTTCCATAAATCTTTGACTCTTCTCTACATTATGAATTTAATAGATGATATTTAATTGATTGAATGTGAGTTGATTTTGATGTAATTACATGACTTAAGTATAATCCACCATGTATTCTTAATTAACCTAAGGTTCAAGGTGAAATTGATATAGCCTAGGATTATATCATAAAGAGTCAAATTGAGGGATTAGATGTGAACTCCTATGATTGATGATCTTCTTGATGATTACCTTAGACTAGATCACCTATACATGAATTTCTTATGATTGAATCTTTCATACATGAACCAACTTTATTTGGTCTTATATGATGAAGCATGGATAATTAGTGTTGAAATTTGGTTACTTAATGTTAATACGATTTGAGTAAGAATATAGCATGTGGTTTTTTTTACCTTGAAGATTTAGATATATATATATATATATATGATCCACTTGAAATATGGAGTTTTTTATCTATTATATATGATGTATTGATCCACTTTAAAGGTGGAGATGTTTAGTTATAATGTATGAATGATTGATCCAATTGAAAGGTGGAGGTGTGTACTTATGGTGTACGTAGAATTGTATATGGTACTATTGTGGAAGGGTTATACCCACATGACCTTTAATATGATTATATGAGCTTACTCATTCAATGAATGAACTACTTGAATTTCGATTATGTGCATGTCTAGTATAGTGAATGTGGATGCATTGATTTACATGGTCTATAAATCATTGAATGCAATATATGAAGATTATGCATGATTATAATAATATGAACATGATTATGAACATTTTTAGAGGGAAGTATTTACGATGATGATGTTGTTTTTGTTGTTCTGTCATTGTATGGGCAACTACACACACTCTATGAGTAAACATGATTATGGTGTATCTATGGTGTCAATTGAAAGTATAGTTCTCATATGGACCATTACACATTATTATGCATGAAATGTACATGTCTATGATGGTATTTTATTGATTGAAAGGTTAATCTCATGAAAACACTATAAATGTATGTGACAGAATTTCTCACATGTATATGATGACTCTAAGGGTGAAAGGTAGTTCTCACCTTATTGACTCCTTCACATATAAATGTAATTCACATTGTGTATAAGTTTGGTAATAATTCTTAGCACCATGGGATATGGAAAACGATGTAGAGGCCTTCCCACTAATAGAATAGGTCGGGTCTTCTACATATACTCTGATGAGATGGAACTCTCCCGCTAATACAACAGGTCGGGTTTATAAAAAAAGCAATATTCCTATCCCATAACTAGTGCCAAGATAGGTCTATAGTTAGAGGATCCACCTAAAAGCTAAATATGTTAGTTTTGTTGCTAATCTGTGTTAAGAAATCAGAATTACTGGTTCTAATAAATTATTCAGAATCACGAAGTAACTGAGAATTTTATAACCAGTAAATAAGATGAACAGAAATTTATTTGTAAAAATAATTTAATCTGTAAAAAACGTACCAGAATCTGGAATACTCTTATTGAAAAATTAGGGAAAAAATCAAGTCCCACTGAATTCACAGTGTCCCTTAAGGAAATTATTCCCCTCTAGTATCCGAGGTTTATTGGAATATAACCTCCCAGGGTAAAAATGATTTTAATCAGTAGAGTGTAGATACCAAAAACTCTATACTGTCACCGATCAATCCACAGCAGGAAAGTACACGAAAGAAATATATGATTTAAAGAAGAAGGAAGATCAGAAAATTCGTAGGAAATATTCTGAAGACTGAATGGTATTTATAGGCAAGAAGAATACATTCTGAAAGGTTGCAACCCTTTCAGAATTAACACGACCATTAATGAAAGGTTGCAAACTTTCAAATGGTATTGAGTGTTCCTGAAAGTTGCAACCTTTCAGAACAGTCATGGCGAATATTTTGAATATAACAGAATTTAAAACGGTCACTCGCGGATCTGAGTCGGGTCGGGTTTTAACTAAAAAGTTGAAAACATTTCGGTTATCAACTAATTTATTGAAATAATTTTTGGCCATTTAAATTAATTAATAAATAATTAAAATAAATTTTGTCCAAAAAATTATCTCTCGATATCATTTGCCAAAGCCAAAGCCAAAGCAAAGCCGAAGCCGAAGCCGAAGCCGAGGCCGAAGCCGAAGCGACGAGCGACGACGACGACGGCGCGAGGGGGGTCCCTCTTTCCAACCCTTTTAACAATTAATATGAGTGTTTATTTATTTAAAATCTCCTATTTTCCTTTCCATTACCGATGAGGGACTATTGCCTTTTTCAATAAAGCATTAGAGGACTTTTCAAGTTCCCAACCTTTCAAGTTCTAACCTTTCAAATTCCTCTCCTTCCCTCGATTTCCCATCAATTCTTGCTACATACCCACAATCCCCCCACATTGTGGGGAATAGTTATAACATAGGAATGCACGGACAATTGTGTACTTTACAAGCAAGGATTAATTGCATCTGGATAAGTAGGTTTCCTCCCCTTGGACTTCCCGTAGTGAACATATGTCGGATATACTCGGTCCAATCGGTAGATGTGATATCTTTGAACCGTCGAACTTTGGTGTATACCTAGACAACATATGTCCACACAATTAAACCCTTTACTGTTTACGATTCTTACGGTTGTGTTCGTTTCAGCCATGAACACCTCCTGGTTTCATGAGTGTATAGAGAATAGGCTTTTGACATAAAATTCTCTTTGAAGCGGCTTCCACTTCACACTCACATAGGTGATTTCTAAACGTGTCATCTTGTAGATACACTATTTGGTCAAATCTACCAAACTTAGCAAGTCATTAAAAACTTTAAGCTTTATTACCTCATTAACAAGCCTTAAAGTCTTAACCTTTTCCTGAACATGTGTCTTCATCATGAGAATGGATTGAGTTAATTGACAATGCCGAACCGTCAGCCACAACTTTGTTTTTCTCCTTGAATCTAGCTCTTGGGATCTCCAGTCTGCTAGATAGAGTTACCGTCATGCTTACTTGTCCTAAGCCGTAAACCCATTCCCTTAGATGATCTTTCAACTGCCTCTCTCACTAGGCCTTTCGTTAGTGGATCTGACACATTATCGCTTGACTTTACATAGTCAATTGTGATAATTCCACTAGAGAGCAGTTGTCTTATGGTGTTATGTCTATGTCGTATATGACGAGACTTCCCGTTGTACATAACGCTCCCTGCCCTACCTATTGCTGCTTGACTATCGCAATGTGTGCAAATTGGTCCAACAGGTTTGGGCAGAATGGAATATCCTCTAGGAAATTCCGGAGCCATTCCGCTTCTTCACCAGCCTTATCCAAAGCAATGAATTCAGATTCCATTGTGGAGCGAGCAATACATGTCTGTTTGGAAGATTTCCAAGAGACAGCTCCTCCACCAAGTATGAATACATAACCACTCGTAGATTTTACATCATTTGACCCGGTGATCCAATTTGCATCACTATATCCTTCAATCACAGCAGGATATTTATTATAATGCAAAGCATAATGTTGTGTCCATTTTAGATAACCCAACACACGTTTCATAGCCATCCAGTGAGTTGACTCGGATTACTAGTGTACCGACTCAGTTTACTAATAGCACATGCTATATCTGGTCGTGTGCAATTCATAATATACATCAAACTTCCCAACACTCTGGCATATTCCAATTGAGAGTCACTTTGACCTTCATTCTTTTTAAATGTACAACTTAAATCAATTGGAGTTTTGACTACATTGAAATTCAAGTAATTGAACTTATCCAATACTTTTTCAATATAATGAGATTGAGATAATGCTAGTCCCTGGGGAGTTTTGATAATCCTGACCCCTAAGATCAAATCAGCAACTCCTAAGTCTTTCATATCGAACTTGTTGGACAACATGCGCTTAGTAGCATTTATATCATCAATTTCTTTACTCATTATTAACATGTCATCAACATACAAACAAACAATGTCTTCATGATTCATAACATTTTTGATGTAAACACATTTATCACATTCGTTAATATGAATCCATTTGCCAACATTACTTGATCAAATTTAGCATGCCATTGTTTGGGTGCTTGCTTGAGTCCATAAAGTGACTTCACAAGTCTGCACACTTTCTTTTCTTTACCAGGAACTATAAACCCTTCAGGTTGTTCCATGTAAATTTCTTCCTCTAACTCTCCATTTAAGAAGGCTGTCTTTACATCCATTTGGTGGATTTTAAGATCATGCACTGCTGCAAGTGCTATTAACATCCTAATTGATGTTATCCTTGTTACTGGAGAATATGTGTCAAAGTAGTCCAGACCTTCCTTTTGTCTGTACCCTTTGACTACCAGTCTAGCCTTGTATTTGTCAATAGTCCCATCAGGTTTCATTTTCCTTTTAAAGATCTATTTTGATCCTAAAGGTTTATTTCCTGGAGGAAGATCAGTCAATTCCCAAGTGTGATTGATTAAAATTGATTCAATCTCACTATTGACTGCTTCTTTCCAATAAGTTGACTCTGACGAAGACATAGCTGCTTTAAATGTTTGAGGCTCATTTTCAAGCAATAGTGCTACAAAATCTGGTCCGAAAGAAACAGATTTTCGTTGTCGAGTACTTCGCCTAGGTTCCTCACTAGTTAGAATATTTTATCATATTGCATTGCATTTCATCCCATCATTCGTTCTTAACGATAATATGTTTTCGTTTGGTGTTTGGAAAATAATAAATGTTGATTTCCTTTATTGATGAAACATAAATAGTAAGTGTAATTAAATATATTATACTTGTATAAATTAAGAATTTTTTTCCTTATATAACTCCCCATCATTACTTCTTCGTTGTCGGTCAATCATACATACTGGGACACGTGGTTTTCGTACTCATACTACACTTGTTGCACTCTTTGTGGTGCAGATTCGATTCCGAGTAAGAGCATATCTCTCGGAGCAAATTGAGTCCGAGCTTGAAGTTCTTGGAGTTGTGGTGAGCTGCTTGATGTTTCCGTGGCCCACACCTCCCTCTATCTTTTATTTATTCCTTTATTAGTATTCAGACAGGATATCCCTTATGTTAGATTTGTCATTTAGTTCAGACTTGCATCGACTATTAGAAGCTCTTGTACTTAAGACAACCAATTCTTGGAGTGATATATTTTAGCTTCCGCATTTCGTACTTATAAGGAACCCAATGTTTGAGATTCTTGCTAAGTGTTAGTCTTTTTACTCATTTGTTGGTTAGTTTTGCGTTTAATATGTTTGGGTTGGCTTACCTATTGGTTGGGAACATAGGTGCCATCACGACTTGCAAAATTTGGGTCGTGACAGTTTATTTACCCTTGGGGTTTGTAAAACAATTTGTTACAAATGGTCTTAAGGAAAAAGTTTGAACTGGATGGTTCTATTGATAAATACAAAGTTAGGCTAGTTTGCAAAAGGTTTCAAACAACTAGAAGGACTAGAATTTTTTATACTATTCTCGGTAACAAGAATTACATCCAGACTTTTAGTTGCTATGGCTGCAATTTTGATTTGCAAATTCATCAAATGGATGTAAAAACTCTGCTTCTAAATGGAGACCTAAATGAAGACATTTATATGGATCAACCCGAGTGTTTTGTTGAAGCAGGCCAAGAAAGCAAGTATGTAAACTTACTAAATCCCTATATGGCTTGAAACAGGGACCAAAGCAATGGCATGAAAAGTTTGATTCCTGCATGATTGAAAATGGTTTTAAAACAAATGAGTGTGATAAGTGCATATATCATAAGTCTTGGAATAATTCACATGTGATCATTTGCCTATATGTTGATGATTTGTTGATTTTTGCTCTAACATGAATGTTATTCATGAAGCTAAAAATGTTCTTAGAAGCCTTTTTGATATGAAACATCTTGGTGAGATAAATTTTATTCTTTGAATAAAAATAACCAAAAAATGTGAGGGGATTTTCCTTGACCAGTCACATTATGTTGAGAAAATTTTGAAAAAATATAACTTTCAATAATTGCAAGCATGTTACTACTCCTTTTGATTCAAGTTTTCACTTATTTCCTGTTGAAAGTGAAAATGATGTAATAGATCAAAAGGAATATGCTAGTATAATCGGAAGTTTGAGATATGTGACTGATTGCACTAGGCCTGATATTGCATGTGCAGTAGGAGTACTTGGCAGGTTTACAAGCAAGCCAGGTAATGAACATTGGCATGCTATAACAAGAGTTATTACATATTTAATTGGAACGAAAAATTGTTGTTTGTTCTATAAAAAATATCCTGCTATACTTGAAGGCTTTTGTTATGCGGATTGGAACACTTTGTAAGGTGATTCCTGTTCTACCACTGGTTATTTCTTTACTTTAGGTGGTGGTGCTGTTTGTTGGAGATCGAAAAAGCAAATTATATTTCTAACTCTACCATGGAGGCTGAACTAATTGCTTTAGCTTCAGCTAGTGAGGAAGCAAATTGGTTAAGAGATTTATTGTTTCAAATACCTTATTTTGAAAAACTAATTCTTCCTATTTTAATTCATTGTGATAGCACCGCTGCAATTGGTAGAGTTCAAAACCGTTATTACAACGGTAAATCCAGACCTATAAGGAGGAAGCACAGTAATGTAAGATCGTATTTGAGAAATGGTACCATTAATGTTGATTATGTCAAATCTTGTGATAATGTTGCAGATTCTCTTACGAAGGCCTTAACAAGAGAAAAGGTCTTGAGCACATCGAGGGGGATGGGATTGAAGCCTACAAATCCTTGAGTCATAAATGAGGAAACCCAACATGGGGACTAGAGATCCTATAACCAGGTTCAAAGGGAAAAACTAATCATATGATGACTTGTTGTGAAAAATGCACTATTTTTTTTCTCTCCCTATGATGTGAGTGCATTATTTCCTGTAGTTTGTGATGGTTGAGTTGATAAAAACTCGTAATGAATATATGTTTCTCGTATGGGTGTAGTGTTAATTTTGCAGGAGCACTCTCGACAGATTTCACCTATGTGATATGTGGAAGTAGGTCGCTTCCTATGAGAATGGGGCTTATTCTCAAATGCACTCATGAAACCGGGATAGCACATGGCCATAATGTGTTGGTTGTTAAAGCTCATGTCAACATCTTGATTATTATGTGTGAGCAGTGATATTTTATTTCCCATAAGCAGTCATAGTTCAAGTCTGAGACCACTACGATTCTAGAGTAAAAGTTACTGTTTCACTAAGTAGAGGTTCAATGCAGAGCAAACCTTCATTATGCATAGTAGTCTTTCTTCAAGTTATATACTCTGTTATCTAAATATTAAAATGAGTGGGGGATTTTTAGGTTATTAGCATTTTAATATTAATATTTAACATATTAAATTGCTTTATTTTGGAGTTATAAGAAAAACATTGGAATGGATAACTTCTACATCATCCATTAACATTGGTTGTCCATCAATTTATTTCATTCTTAATACCTCCATTACTCCAATTGTAACCTATGTAAGTTATGTAACTCTTATTGTAACCTATGTAACCTATGTAACTCCTATTGTAACCTATGAAACTCCTAAGGTCATTATCTTCACTATTTACTACCTCCATTATCATCCTATTCATTGCAAGGAAGAGTTCTTGTAGTATAAATAGTGGTGGTCTTCATTTGGTTTGGGACACACAAAAAAAATACAAGAGAAAACCAAGAGTGAAAGAGTTAGTCTAAAAGAGAGTTCTTATTAGTTGAAGGGATGTGTTATTTTTTGTGGAGCTTTGAACTCAACTCTTGTCAAGAGTTTGTTGAGTTATACTTTGTTGAAGGCTGTTGTATCCTGGAGGGGACAAGTCAAAGAGGACTACTGCTGGACCGGTGAAAATATTTGTTGCAGTGGCCTTGAATCTCCTTAAAGAGAGTGAGATATCCGCGCCTCAGCATGAAGAGATTAATTTCTTCATTTTATTTTCAATTGTAATCTTGCAATTTTATTATCTTGTATGTTTTTTCACTAACATCTGTATAGTATAGTTAGATACAAAAAGGATGTGTGTACCTTTGTCTTTCATAACAACGAATGACTGAAGACAAGCTAGGCCGAGTCCTATTCTCCTTAAGGTTATTAATGGTTGACAGCTAATGAAAATACGCCTCTTAGCTTAAAGCTGGATAGGAGACCTAACCTCATATTTATAGGCTCAAAAGCTTTTAACCTAGTGGGCCTCCCTATTACGG
This sequence comes from Solanum peruvianum, assembly GCA_027705065.1. Classification (NCBI taxonomy): domain Eukaryota; kingdom Viridiplantae; phylum Streptophyta; class Magnoliopsida; order Solanales; family Solanaceae; genus Solanum; species Solanum peruvianum. Next base: position 69,151,289 of record JAKWJD010001755.1, read on the forward strand.
GCTCAAAGGTCTTCAACATGACTATACTACTTCCAACCAACTCACATGACATGAAATGGATACAAGCCAATGTGGAAACTACTCAAAGATACGACTCATGTCTTGTCCAATTAATTTTTAACATTCAGTTGGTTATACTAAAATGCAATAATAAGTTAATGTTAAGTACACTTTTAGTAAATACTTCCAACATTATCATCAACCATCAAGAAATTTTAAACCTTAAAAGTGCAACCTCACCAAGTTGACCAAATTTATTTAGATATATATTATTGAAAACACAATAGTTGAATAATTTTCAGGATTTTATAATTAATAAATTAGAATGAAATACCACATAATGAAATCATAACATCAGTCCATAACTTATAAGAATTTTATAATATAAAAAAGGAAATCTACATTAATTTTTCAAAGCTAGTGTTGAAGAACTTATTTTCTTAATAAATTTTGATGGCCTAATAAAGAATCACGAAATAACTACTTAATTTTAATGATTTTAAGAGGAATGTTGTGCGCAAATATATAAATTATTGTATTTGTACTGTTCATAAAAAGTGTAACGACTCGTCAAAATATAGGTTGAACTAGAGCCTCATTGTGTGGGTTAGTGTGACCTTAAGTTAATGTCTAGGATGTTCTATATATTATTGAGCAAGGAAGAGGCCTAGGGTGCAAGCAAGGGCATAAACAAGCAAACTAAAGTTGAGGACGCCTTGTTCTTTGAGGGACTGTTTGGCGATGGGAGTGCTTGATCGCCAAAAGGCTGGCCAATCGCCCTTGTCTTCTTGTGATCGTCTAGTTTGCTATCACATTGGCCTATGTGGGTCTGAAAAACTTTAAAGTTAAATTATTGATGCTCACATGTCGCAAGAACTATTTGTTGTATGAATTGTGTGACTAGTAGATTTTGTATTGGCTTGGTTCATGTCCACCACCTGCGAATTGGAGGATGTAATCTTTGGATTGTGAGTTTTCCATGTGGACAAACCTGACCCGATCCAAGAAGTTGCCTAAAAAGATGAAACAACTAATTATATCTAATTTGAAAAGGAATGGAAGAACAATTTGATAACTGAAAAACATACCAACCCTTGCAGATAAAAGAATTTTTTCCTTTACAGAAGAATACAACATAAGAAACAGTGAGAAAAGAGAAAACAAACTAAAAGTGAAAAAGAAAACTCAAAAAAGTTTTTTTGTCTGAACACAAACAATTAGTTTATGAATCAAACTTTTCTTTCCTAGCTACTTAAAAAAGATCTTTGGAGAAATTGTGTTAAAATAGCAAAAACAATGACTTCTGCTTCAAATAAAAGATACACAACTCGTCGATTTGACTCTTTCTAGATATACCGACAATAAGGCTAAACATAAATTAAGACACTGTAAGTGTGAACGTATTTATTGAAACTTCATTTGATGATAAAAATATATATATATATATATAATATATATATATATATATATATATATATATATATATATATATATATATATATATATATATAATATATATATATATATATATATATATATATATATATGCTAAATCAACACACAAAAAAAATAGAAAAATATAACTTATAAGTTCAAGAGAATACAAAAGTTTTATGTACTCAAACTATTAACTCCTCCGTGAATTTTAAAGTCACAAAAAACTATATATATTCAAAAGTTGAGAACAGAAACTTTCATTTGTCAAAAAAAAATCAATGATTTCTTCAAAAATCAAACAGAGTACGTGATATGATTATTGCTCTTTAATCTAGATAAATTTTTCAAGACACTCATGGAGTAAATTTCTTTCTTTTAGAGGATGTGCACATCTGTTTTGTTCTCTTCCTCTTTTCTTCTATGACCTCGGGGTCATTACTCACTCTCATTCATTGGGATCTATAAGGCTTTCTACGGATGACTGCATTGATCCCTCTTGATATCACAGGTCTTCCTCCTAGTGCTTTTGTGTATTTATCTTTTGGTCGAATTATCCTTCAAAAAATTTAAGTACCAAAATAATTAACAACAACAAACATAAAAATTTAAAATATTATAGTAAATTGAACTTCATTATTTTGAAACATTCAAGAAGTTATAAACTTGACGATGATGCACGCTGAAGGGATTCTACAGGTTGCAAAGTCTTGGTTAAATGACTTGTGACTTCTTGATAAACTTTTTGACTAAATTCGACAAACTCATGGATCAATGTCTACAAAAGTACACGTAAAATATTTTTAGCATTTTACAAACTATAGTTAAGAATACTTAATCTAAGAACTCAAATGTCAAATGTGGATCCATTTCATTCACTTAATTATTAAACAATTATTATGAAAGTAGAATGCACTTATATTTTTCAGATAAGACTATGTTAATATTAAGATAACATGTGTTAATATAATTAAATGCTTCAACATACTAATCTCATTGTCAGCAACACTTGATAATCCATGAATTTTGATGAATCATCTCCATCCGAATCGTCAGATATGATTATAACATCTAAAAATTATTAGAATAAAATTTTAAAAATGTCAAGTTATCATAAAATTTCAAACAATCATGATGTTTCTTATTTAGAAATTTATTAATCTCTTTACTTATTAAATTGAAAAATATAAAATGATAATCTTTTTGTTTATGCTCTTTACAACAATTTTTATGATAAATAAATGAACATCTAGTAAAAATTCAGACAAATTAAGCAATTCCACAAATTAATTGATTGTTTTATTGTTTGTCCTATATTATTTGAGTTTATAAGATTGTTTGTTGAGAACTTGTATAAAACATTAAATCTTGACTATTTCGAGAATGAAAAAAGTATAAGAATCTTTGACCACAGTAATTCGTGAAATGCAATAAATTAGAATATATTTTTTATTCAGTTTCAGATCAAATTCATCATGTCATTGTACATGCATCTAATTCTTTGTACAGATAAGGAGAAGAGGTAACATTGATCAAACCTGAATAAAAAACACAACAAAACAATGACCGTCCCGTGAAGTTTACTATAGCTTATGATGATATACAAGATGAACTAAAATCTTCAATAATAAAACTAAATATATTAAAATGAAAGAAAAATCTATAAGGAGGTCCTTTTATTTTATATTTTTACTTATTTTAGTTCTTCATTAATATATGACTAATATGGAGGATGTCTTATGTTAAAAATAATATGGTGGAAAATCACTCATAAATATTGTTGTATTACTTTTTATATGGAGTATATTGATTTCTTTTAGTCCCCTGAATATTTTGGGTTAGAAAATTAGTAATCATTATAGTTTATTATAAATATTAAATGTGAATAAGTTTTTTCTCCTAATAAACCTCTTGATCATAAATAATCAATAGAAAAAATAACTTGAAAAGTCAATTTGTGCAGCATATTTATTTTTAGTTCACATTATATAATGAAATTTTTTATTATTTTACATTATTCTTTGAAACTAATCAAATGATTTTTAAAAATATTATATTGATGATTATTTAAATATAAGAAAACATAACTTTGAATTTTACATATTTATAGGTGATATGATATTTAAACTTTGTAAAACCATCTGATTTGCTAATTCTTAAAAAATATTATTTTTCTTATCTCAAAATATTTAGATCGTTAAATTAAATTTTATTTTTCTGTACAATAACTTTTGAATTTAATATGTAAGGATTTCTTATCATTCGAAGGGTGAAGAGGGTATCATTTTTAAAATCCAAAGAGGTTAATTACATGATTTGATTAAAATTTACTATCTCTATATATTAACTTTTGGTTGACGGTTTAAGGTGTGAAGATTCGTTCTGATCTAAAAGGGGTAGAAGTTTATTATCCTTAAGATTAAAATTTCAAACAAAACTAGTAGTTGTTATATAGATCGACAACACCTATATAATATAGTTAAATACAAAAAGGATGTGTGTACCTTTGTCTTCCATAGAAACGAATGACAGAATACAAGCTAGGCTGAGTCATCTTCTCCTTTGGGTTATTGATGGTTGACAGCTTATGGGAATACGCCTCTTAGATTAAGCCTGGAAACGAGAACTAATATCATATTTATAGGCTCAAAAGCTTTTAACCTAGTGGGCCTCCCCATTATGGGCTCAAAGGTCTTCAACATGCCTACACTATTTCCAACTAACGCATATGACATGAAATGGATACAAGCGCATATGGAATCCACTCGTAGACACGACTCATGTCTTCTCCAACTAATTTTAACTGTCAGTTTGTTATAGTAAAATGCAATAATAAGTTAATGTTAAGTGCACGTTTATTAAATACTTCTAACATTATCAACAACCGTCAAGACATCTTAAACCTTAAAAGTGCAACCTCACCTTGTTGACCGAAATTTTTTAGACATATAATATTTAAAACACAATAGTTGAATAATTTTCAAGATTTTGTAATTAATAAATTAGAGTAAAATTCGACATAATGAAATCATAACATCGGTTCCAGAACTTATAAGAATTTTATAATATGAAAAAGGTAGTCTACAATAATATCAAAAGCTAGTGTTGAAGAATTTACCTTGAACTTTTTGTTGTACCCATGGATAAACTCATTTTCTAAATAAATTTTGATAGCCTGATAAAAAATCACGAATAACTACTTAATTTTAATGATTTTAAGAGGAATGTTGTATATTCGTATATAAATTATTGTATTTGTAGGGTTCATAAAAAGTATAACAACCGAAAAAATTATAGGTTGAACTAGAGCCTCGTTGTGTGGGTTAGTGTGACCTTAAGTTTATGCCTAGGCTGTTTTATAACTTATTGAGCAAGGAAGAGGCGTAGGGTGTAAGTAAGGGCCTAAACTAGAAAAATAAAGTGGAGGAAGCCTTGTTCTTTTAGGGAGTGTTTGGCGATGGGAGTGGTTGATCGCCAAAAGTTTTGTCAACCGCCCTTTTTCTCTTGTGATCGTCTAGTTTTCCTGCCCCATTGGCCTAGATTCTGGAAGAAAAAGCGAGCTAAGTCATAGCTCGCCAAGTAGGCTGGTATGTCGACCATTGGTCCTCTTGATCTCCTAATGATTCTTCCCAATTAGTGACCTTACTTGATATTAGGGTGAGATAAAGATGTATTTGGCGAGTCATCTGGTGCCCTTGGTGAGCCTAATGGTCGAACGGGCAAGCATCGATGGGCAAGGGGTGGAATTTAAATTTGAAACTTTAAAGGACCTTAGTTCATTTCCGAAGTTGAGTCGTAATAATTTTATTCATTTGGTAGAAACTATATAACTTTTAATACTTGAAATTCCTTCAATTAAGTCAACTTCTAAAAAACCCAAATCAAATCAAAAGATTTCGTTCCTTCAATATTTTTCTGTCTAAACTTAAAGAAGAAAAGGAAACCATTTAAGCTATGGTTGTAGATTCGCTAGGTTCTTCCCCAAATTTCTTGGAGATTCTTACTCAAGGTACAGAAATTTTCATCCATGTGTACTGATCACCTATGGATCCCTCTCAAAAGCTTTAGTGCAATTCTGGAAATCTTGAAAAGCTAGGGTTTTAAATCAACCCCATGGATTCCTAATGTTGTTTAAAATATTGAATTATAATTAGTATTGATCATACTACTGATTTTAGATGATTTTAACTTGAATTCCAATGGATTTATGATTTTCCATAAATCTTTGACTCTTCTCTACATTATGAATGTTAATAGATGATGATTTAATTGATTGAATGTGAGTTGATTTTGATGTAATTACATGACTTAAGTATAATCCACCATGTATTCTTAATTAACCTAAGGTTCAAAGGTGAAATTGATATAGCCTAGGATTATATCATAAAAGAGTCAAATTGAGGGATTAGATGTGAACTCCTATGATTGATGATCTTCTTGATGAGTTACCTTAGACTAGATCACCTATACATGAATTTCTTATGATTGAATCTTTCATACATGAACCAACTTTATTTGGTCTTATATGATGAAGCATGGATAATTAGTGTTGAAATTTGGGTTACTTAATGTTATATGACGATAATTGAGTAAGAATATAGCATGTGGTTTTTTTTACCTTGAAGATTTAGATATATATATATATATATATGATCCACTTGAAATATGGAGTTTTTTATCTATTATATATGATGTATTGATCCACTTTAAAGGTGGAGATGTTTAGTTATAATGTATGAATGATTGATCCAATTGAAAGGCGGAGGTGTGTACTTATGGTGTACGTAGAATTGTATATGGTACTATTGTGGAAGGGTTATACCCACATGGCCTTTAATATGATTATATGATCTTACTCATTTAATGAATGAACTACTTGAATTTCGATTACGTGCATGTCTGGTATAGTGAATGTCGATGCATTGATTTACATGGTCTATAAATCGTTGAATGCAATTTATGAAGATTATGCATGATTATAATAATATGAACATGATTATGAACATTTTTAGAGGGAAGTATTTACGATGATGATGTTGTTTTTGTTATTCTGTCATTTTATGGGCAAATACACACACTCTATAAGTACACATGATTATGGTGTATCTATGGTGTCAATTAAAAGTATAGTTCTCATATGGACCATTACACATTAATATGCATGAATGTGCATGTCTATGATGGTATTTAAATGATTGAAAATTTATTCTCATGAAAACACTATTAATGTATGTGAAAGGATTTCTCACATGTATATAATGATTCGAAAGGTGAAAGGTAGTTCTCACCTTATTGACTCCTTCACATATATAAATGTAATTCACATTGTGTATAAGTTTGGTAATAATTCTTAGCACCCATGGGATATGGAAAACGATGTAGAGGCCTTCCCACTAATAGAATAGGTCGGGTCTTCTACATATACTCTGATGAGATGGAAACTCTCCCGCTAATACAACAGGTCGGGTTTATAAAAGCAATATTCCTATCCCATAACTATGTGCCAAGATAGGTCTATAGTTAGAGGATCCACCTAAAAGCTAAATATGTTAGTTTTGTTGCTAATCTGTGTTAAGAAAATCAGAAATTACTGGTTCTAATAAATTATTCAGAATCACGAAGTAACTGAGAATTTTTATAACCAGTAAATAAGATGAACAGAAATTTATTTGTAAAAATAATTTAATCTGTAAAAAACGTACCAGAATCTGGAATACTCTTATTGAAAAATTAGGGAAAAAATCAAGTCCACTGAATTCACAGTGTCCCCTTAAGGAAATTATTCCCCTCTAGTATCCGAGGTTTGATTTGGAATATAACCTCCCAGGGTAAAATGATTTTAATCAGTAGAGTGTAGATACCAAAAACTCTACTGTCACCGAATCAATCCACAGCAGGAAAGTACACGAAGAAATATATGATTTTAAGAAGAAGGAAGATCAGAAAATTCGTAGGAAATATTCTGAAGACTGAATGGTATTTATAGGCAAGAAGAATACATTCTGAAAGGTTGCAACCCTTTCAGAATTAACACGACCATTAATGAAAGGTTGCAAACTTTCAAATGGTATTGAGTGTTCCTGAAAGTTGCAACCTTTCAGAACAGTCATGGCGAATAATTTTGAATATAACAGAATTTAAAACGGGTCACTCGCGGATCTGAGTCGGGTCGGGTTTTAACTAAAAAGTTGAAAACATTTCGGTTATCAACTAATTTATTGAAAATAATTTTTGGCCATTTAAATTAATTAATAAATAATTAAAATAAATTTTGTCCAAAAAATTATCTCTCGATCGATCATTTGCCAAAGCCAAAGCCAAAGCAAAGCCGAAGCCGAAGCCGAAGCCGAGGCCGAAGCCGAAGCGAGCGAGCGACGACGACGACGGCGCGAGGGGGGTCCCTCTTTCCAACCCTTTTAACAATTAATAGGAGTGTTTATTTATTTAAAATCTCCTATTTTCCTTTCCATTACCGATGAGGGACTATTGCCTTTTTCAATAAAGCATTAGAGGACTTTTCAAGTTCCCAACCTTTCAAGTTCTAAACCTTTCAAATTCCTCTCCTTCCCTCTATTTCCCATCAATTCTTGCTACATACCCAACAATCCCCCACATTGATGGGGAATAGTTATAACATAGGAATGCACGGACAATTGTGTACTTTACAAGCAAGGATTAATTGCATCTGGATAAGTAGGTTTCCCCTTGGACTTTCCGTAGTGAACATATGTCGGATATACTCGGTCAATCGGTAGATGTGATATCTTTGAACCGTCGAACTTTGGTGTATACCTAGACAACCATATGTCACACAATTAACCCTTTACTGTTTACGATTCTTACGGTTGTGTTCGTTTCAGCCATGAACACCTCCTGGTTTCATGAGTGTATAGAGAATAGGCTTTTGACATAAAATTCTCTTTGAAGCGGCTTCCACTTCACACTCACATAGGTGATTTCTAAACGTGTCATCTTGTAGATACACTATTTGGTCAAATCTACCAAACTTAGCAAGTCATTAAAAACTTTAAGCTTTATTACCTCATTAACAAGCCTTAAAGTCTTAACCTTTTCCTGAACATTGTCTTCATCATGAGAATGGATTGAGTTAATTGACAATGCCGAACCGTCAGCCACAACTTTGTTTTTCTCCTTGAATCTAGCTCTTGGGATCTCCAGTCTGCTAGATAGAGTTACCGTCATGCTTACTTGTCCTAAGCCGTAAACCCATTCCCTTAGATGATCTTTCAACTGCCTCTCTCACTAGGCCTTTCGTTAGTGGATCTGACACATTATCGCTTGACTTTACATAGTCAATTGTGATAATTCCACTAGAGAGCAGTTGTCTTATGGTGTTATGTCTATGTCGTATATGACGAGACTTCCCGTTGTACATAACGCTCCCTGCCCTACCTATTGCTGCTTGACTATCGCAATGTGTGCAAATTGGTCCAACAGGTTTGGGCCAGAATGGAATATCCTCTAGGAAATTCCGGAGCCATTCCGCTTCTTCACCAGCCTTATCCAAAGCAATGAATTCAGATTCCATTGTGGAGCGAGCAATACATGTCTGTTTGGAAGATTTCCAAGAGACAGCTCCTCCACCAAGTATGAATACATAACCACTCGTAGATTTTACATCATTTGACCCGGTGATCCAATTTGCATCACTATATCCTTCAATCACAGCAGGATATTTATTATAATGCAAAGCATAATGTTGTGTCCATTTTAGATAACCCAACACACGTTTCATAGCCATCCAGTGAGTTTGACTCGGATTACTAGTGTACCGACTCAGTTTACTAATAGCACATGCTATATCTGGTCGTGTGCAATTCATAATATACATCAAACTTCCCAACACTCTGGCATATTCCAATTGAGAGTCACTTTGACCTTCATTCTTTTTAAATGTACAACTTAAATCAATTGGAGTTTTGACTACATTGAAATTCAAGTAATTGAACTTATCCAATACTTTTTCAATATAATGAGATTGAGATAATGCTAGTCCCTGGGGAGTTTTGATAATCCTGACCCCTAAGATCAAATCAGCAACTCCTAAGTCTTTCATATCGAACTTGTTGGACAACATGCGCTTAGTAGCATTTATATCATCAATTTCTTTACTCATTATTAACATGTCATCAACATACAAACAAACAATGTCTTCATGATTCATAACATTTTTGATGTAAACACATTTATCACATTCGTTAATATTGAATCCATTTGCCAACATTACTTGATCAAATTTAGCATGCCATTGTTTGGGTGCTTGCTTGAGTCCATAAAGTGACTTCACAAGTCTGCACACTTTCTTTTCTTTACCAGGAACTATAAACCCTTCAGGTTGTTCCATGTAAATTTCTTCCTCTAACTCTCCATTTAAGAAGGCTGTCTTTACATCCATTTGGTGGATTTTAAGATCATGCACTGCTGCAAGTGCTATTAACATCCTAATTGATGTTATCCTTGTTACTGGAGAATATGTGTCAAAGTAGTCCAGACCTTCCTTTTGTCTGTACCCTTTGACTACCAGTCTAGCCTTGTATTTGTCAATAGTCCCATCAGGTTTCATTTTCCTTTTAAAGATCTATTTTGATCCTAAAGGTTTATTTCCTGGAGGAAGATCAGTCAATTCCCAAGTGTGATTGATTAAAATTGATTCAATCTCACTATTGACTGCTTCTTTCCAATAAGTTGACTCTGACGAAGACATAGCTGCTTTAAATGTTTGAGGCTCATTTTCAAGCAATAGTGCTACAAAATCTGGTCCGAAAGAAACAGATTTTCGTTGTCGAGTACTTCGCCTAGGTTCCTCACTAGTTAGAATATTTTTGTCACGACCCAAATCGGGGACGCGACTGGCACCCACATTTACCCTCCTATGTGAGCGAACCAACCCATCTAAACCTTAACATTTCAATATAATATCAACATAAATAATGCGGAAGACTTAAACTCATAATAAACAACTCAACTATTATTAATATTATCCCCAAAATCTGGAAGTCATCATCACAAGAACATCTATCTCAAATTACTAAACTAGGAATGTCTAAGAACAAAATATAACTAAAAAAAAAGCTAGTCCATGCCGGAAGTTCAAGGCATCAAGACTTGAAGAAGAAGACCCAGTCCAAGCTAGACGCATTAGCTCACCCTGAATTTCCGATGGAGTGAAGACTGGCTTGATCTACTGCTGAGTCGAAGTTGACGGAACGTTTGCTGCATTACACAAATAACAAAGAGGAAAACATAAAAGTAGGGGGTCAGTACAACCACACGTACTGAGTAGATATCATCGGCTAACTCAAAATAGGGAACAATATATATCAATAATAATGTAAATCAACTACAATACTCAACATGTAGCAGCAACAAGTACTTATCATTAACAATTTCCGTCAAGTTCACACATGAGGTCTCAAGCCTCAATACCATACTCATTTGGGAATTAAGTTCATTAGATTGAGTATATTCATTATCTTTCAAGATTCATTATCTTTCTTCCTCTTGTGTCGGTACGTGACACTCCGCTCCTCTAATTCTATCCTGGTGTCGGAACGTGACACTCCGATCCTCATATTCATTCTATCCTGGTACCGGAACGTGGCACCCGATCCATATTCTATCCTGGTGTCGGAACGTGACACTCCGATCCTCATATTCTATCCTGGTGTCGGAACGTGACACTCCGATCCTCATATTCATTCTATCCTGGTACCGGAACGTGGCACCCGATCCTCATATTCTATCCTGGGGTCGGAACGTGACACTCCGATCCTCATATTCATTCTATCCTGGTACCGGAACGTGGCACCCGATCCTCATATTCTATCCTGGTGTCGGAACGTGACACTCCGATCCTCATATTCATTCTATCCTGGTACCGGAACGTGGCACCCGATCCCCTAATTCATCAAGCCTTCTTTTACACTAAGGCATCCTCATTCTCATTATATAATTTATCAAGCCTTCTTTCATATTAAGGCATCATCAATCTTATTATATAACATATCAAGCGAATTAGGGTTCTTTCAAGATTTGGGATTCAATAGCTTCATCATGCTTGTTAATTCATCACAATTTCATAATCATAATCATGCAAGCATACAATTTAAGCACATAGACAGGTTTACAACATCATCAATACATATCATACACTATCAAGAGTTCACTACGATTATCGTAACATAAAAACCATAACCTACCTCCACAGAAGACTAGTGATCAACAAGCAAATTCCCAAGCTCCTATTTTCTCCTCCCTCTCGATCGATTTCTGCCTCTCTTTCTGTTCTTTCTCTTTTGTTTTATTCAAACCCTCTTTTCTTTACCCTAATTACAATATAATTAAGTGTAAAAGAGGATAATAAAACCCCCTAATTAACTTAAGGTTACTTCTTTTAACCCCTAAGTAATTAGACTTATAAATGTTAACCCTCAATCTTTATAATTAAGGAAAGAATAGTCAAAAACGACCCTTAAAACGTGTGGAGAAATCCTAAACTGTCTGGGACTGCGTGACCTGTGACGGGCCGTCGTGCCTGCGACGGTCCGTCACGATGGCCGTCGCCTCCTCCAAGATTTCAGGTGGTCTGCGACGGCCCGTCACCCCTGTGACGGTCCGTCCTGCACCTCCGTCCTGACGGTCAGAAACTCGTTTTCTTGCACCAAATTCTCAAAAGTTGAAGTGTTTTGCAACGGAACCTCACGACGGTTCGTCGTGGATGTGACGGCACGTCCTGCAGGTCCGTCACAATTTACCGAGAGTCGATTTTCAGTACCCAATTTCAAAATTCTAAGTGCCATGGGACGACACTCCCTCGACGGGCCGTCGTGACCACGACGGTCCGTCGTGACCCTCGTCGTCCCAGCCAGTTTTTCCAGAAATGGACTCTGTTGTTCAAAACGACTAAACAGGTCGTTACAATAGATACCAATTTACCCATCGTTCGTCCCCGAACGATCAGAAGAAGAAAAACAATGGCGAAAAGGAGTACCTGAATCTGTAAACAGATGTGGATATTTTTCTTGCATATCTGCCTCCTTCTCCCAAGTAGCTTCTTCAACCGGTCGATTCTTCCATTGAACTTTGATGGATGCAATCTCTCTTGACCTCAACTTGCGAACTTCTCTATCTAATATAGCAACCGGTTCCTCTTCATAAGTTAAGTTCTCATCCAACAAAACTGAATCCCAACGGATAATGTAGTTTCCATCTCCGTGGTATCTCTTCAACATGGATACATGAAACACCGGATGCACTCCGGACAGCCCTGGGGGCAAGGCTAATTCATAGGCCACCTCCCCTACTCTCTTAAGCACTTCAAACGGTCCAATATACCTTGGACTTAACTTACCCCTTTTTCCGAACCGCATCACCCCTTTCATGGGTGAGACCTTCAACAAGACTTGTTCACCTTCCATGAACTCCAAGTCTCTAACCTTTTGGTCTGCATACTCCTTTTGTCTACTTTGAGCCGCCAAAAGCTTTTCTTGAATAGCTTTCACCTTCTCCATAGAATCTCTCAACAGATCAGTCCCCCAAGGTCTAACTTCAAAGGCATCAAACCAACCAATGGGAGATCTACACCTCCTCCCATACAATGCTTCAAATGGAGCCATGTCAATACTGGAGTGATAGCTATTATTGTATGAAAACTCCGCCAAAGGTAAAAAGCTATCCCAATGGCCACCAAACTCTATCACACAGGCGCGAAGCATATCCTCCAAAACATGAATCGTTCGCTCAGACTGACCATCTGTCTGAGGATGAAATGCTGTACTAAGGTCTAACCTAGTACCTAATTCAGCATGCAACGTTCTCCAAAACTTAGAAGTAAACTGCGTACCTCTATCTGATATAATGGAGAGTGGAACTCCATGCAGTCGAACGATTTCTGAGATGTAGGTTTTAGCTAACTTCTCTGCATTGTAAGTCACCTTGACCGGAATAAAATGAGCAGACTTAGTTAACCTATCAACAATCACCCAAATAGAGTCATACTTACCCAATGTCTTTGGAAGACCAACCACGAAGTCCATCGCGATTCTCTCCCACTTCCATTCAGGAATGGGCATCCTCTGAAGTGTTCCTCCGGGCCTCTGGTGTTCATACTTTACTTGTTGACAATTTGGACACTTGGCAACAAACTCAACAATATCTCGCTTCATTCTACTCCACCAGAAGTGTTGCTTTAGGTCGCGATACATCTTGGTTGCACCAGGATGTATAGAATATCCGGAACTATGGGCCTCTGTCAGAATAGTGGTGATCAAATCATCGATGCGGGGTACACATACTCTTCCCTTAATCCTCAAAACACCTTCCCCATCGATTATTGCTTCCTTAGCCTATCCTTGCAACACTTTATCTCGAATTCGCCTTAGTTTCTCATCGTCAAACTGTTTCCCCTTAATCTGATCAAGGAAAGAGGATTTTGCCTCTACACAAGCTAACAATCCTCCCTTCTCATTTATTTCTAACCTCATAAGGTCATTAGCCAAAATCTGCACTTCTCTAGCCAATGGGCGTCTAGAAGCTTGCAAATGAGCTAGACTTCCCATGCTTCCGGCCTTTCTACTCAAGGCATCTGCCACAACATTCGCCTTCCCCGGATGATACAAGATAGTGATGTCGTAGTCCTTTAGTAGTTCCATCCATCTCCTCTGTCTCAAGTTCAAGTCCTTCTGAGTGAAGACATACTGTAGGCTACGATGGTCCGTATAGACTTCACACTTAACCCCATACAAATAGTGTCTCCATTGCTTTAGTGCAAATACTACCGCGGCCAACTCCAAATCATGGGTCGGATAGTTACGTTCATGCATTTTTAATTGCCTCGAAGCATAAGCAATCACATTCTTCTCTTGCATTAGCACTGCACCCAACCCAGAATAGGATGCATCACAATAAACAATGAAGTTTTTGCCCTCTACCGGCAAGGTGAGGATAGGCGCGGTAGTCAACAAAGTCTTAAGCTTCTGAAAGCTTTCCTCACATTCATCTGACCATACAAATGGAACATTCTGCTTAGTCAAGTTCGTCAATTGGGAAGCAATGGAAGAGAATCCCTTGACGAATCGGCGGTAGTAGCTAGCTAACCCCACAAAACTCCTTATTTCTGACACGTTTGTAGGTCTTACCCAATTCTTTACCGTCTCAATCTTAGATGGATCTACCATCACTCCATCCTTAGAAACCACGTGCCCCAAGAAGGACACTGAATCTAGCCAAAACTCACACTTGGAGAATTTCGCATAAAGCTTTTTCTTTCTCAACAACTCTAACACCAATTTCAAATGCTCCTCATGTTCTTTCTTACTTTTGGAGTATATCAGTATATCATCAATAAACACAATCACAAAGAGATCCAAATATGGCTTGAAAATCCCGTTCATCAAGCTCATGAAGGCAGCAGGGGCATTAGTAAGACCAAACGACATTACCACAAACTCATAATGCCCATACCTAGTTCGAAAAGCAGTCTTTGGCACATCCGTTGCTCGTATTTTCAGTTGGTGATAACCGGACCTCAAGTCAATTTTAGAGAAGAAACAAGCACCTTGTAACTGATCGAACAAGTCATCAATGCGAGGAATGGGGTACTTGTTCTTAATAGTTACCTTGTTCAACTGTCGGTAATCTATGCACATTCGGAAACTCCCATCTTTCTTCTTCACAAACAAAACCGGAGCACCCCAAGGAGATGCACTTGGTCTAATGAAGCCTTTGCTCAATAACTCTTGAAGTTGAGCCTTTAATTCTCTTAACTCGCGGGAGCCATTCTATACGGGGGTATAGAAATGGGGCGAGTACCGGGTTCCAAATCAATGCAGAAGTCTATATCCCTATCTGGTGGCATACCGGGAAGATCTGCAGGGAACACATCCAAAAACTCACAGACTACCGAAACTGACTCAATCGATGGTACTTGAGTAGTGTCATCCTTAAGATGTGCCAAGAAAGCTAGACAACCCTTACTAACCATCTTCTGAGCACGAATAAAGGAGATGATACGCACCGGATTGGGAGTGTAGTCACCCTCCCATACTAACTGATCTGCCCCAGGCTTGGCTAACGTCACTGTTTTAGCATTACAATCCAAAATCGCAAAGTTTGGAGAAAGCCAAGTCATACCCAGAATTACATCAAAGTCACCCATTTCTAAAATAACCAAATCTACATAAGTGTTGCTCCCCACAAAATTCACCAAACAAGACCTATACACTTTTTCGACTATCACAGACTCACCCACCGGAGTAGAAACACGAATAGGCATGTCGAGTAATTCACAATGTAAATTTAGACCGTTAGCAAATGATGAAGATACATAAGAAAACGTGGAGCAGGGTCAAATAACACAGATGCCATGCAATCACAAACCAAAAGATTACCTGTGATAACAGCATCAGACGCCTCCGCTTCAGATCTCCCAGGGAAAGCATAACAATGGGCCCCATTATTCGTCTGTCCGTTGCCCCTACCATGTTGTGTAGTAGTGGCTCCATTTTGCCCTTCACCTCTGCCGTTTTGGTGACCACCATTACCTCGGCCACCACGCCCTCCAGAATAACGACCTCTACCATTACCACCTCTTCCTCTAGCCATTGGGGGTCTGTAACTCTGGTTTGGACAGTACCTCTTAATGTGTCCAATCTCTCCACAACCATAACATTCTCTGGGTTCACGCGTCGGCCTCTCAGAGAAGTGTTGGCCGTTCTGAGGTGGACCCCCAACTACAGTCTGTAGTGAAGACTGTATTGGTCGATTTGAGTGACCTCCGGAGTTCTGTCCTCTAGAATAAGAACCATTATACTCACCTCCCCTTCGGAACCTCTTTGATGTCGATGTCGTGGTGAAGTCATCTGGTTTCACTCCTTCCACCTCAATCACAAAGTCTACCACCTCTTGGAAGGATGTTGCCGTTGCCGCTATCTGTAAGGCTGAAATCCGCAATTCTGACCTCAACCCCTTCACAAAACGGCGGATCCGTTCTTGTGGACTGAAACAAAGTTGGGTGGCATATCTGGATAGTGCGCGAAATTTAGCCTCATACGCGTTTACTGTCATCCTTCCCTGTTCAAGACTCAAGAACTCATCCCTCTTCCTATCTCTCAAAGTCCTTGGGATATACTTCTCCATGAACAAACTAGAGAATGATTCCCAAGTCATAGGTGGTGCCTCTGTTGGTTGACACTCAACATGTGAACGCCACCACATTTTGGCATTACCTTGGAACTGATAACTCACGAACTCGACACCAAACCTCTCTACTATCCCCATCTTATGTAGTAGCTCATGACAATCAACCAGAAAATCATAAGCATCTTCAGATTCTGCACCCTTGAAGACTGGAGGTTTCAGTTTCAAGAACTTACTAAAAAGTTCATGTTGATCGTTTGTCATAATAGGCTCAGTAGTCAGACGTGGAAATGTGCCAATTCCCAATGGTGCATCCATGCGGGGAGCCATAGTAGCCGCATGTCGTATCTCTGAAACCGGAGGTGTTGGTGCAGAAACCATTGGAGGTGCTTGACCCTGATCGGACAACCCGCTAAGATAAGCAAGTACTTGGTTGATCATCTCTGGGGTAGGTTGGGGTGGCATTTCCTCATTCTGCCCTTGTTCGGTTTCCCCTTCCTCACCCTCTCTTACTGCATCCTCAGTCGGTGGAGGAGTCACCGCCCTAGTATCAGATGGGCTAGGGGCTCGTCCTCTTCCTCTAGAGGACGTCCTCCCACGACCTCTTCCACGGCCTCTTACGCGCTGTTCCTCCTCGAGCCACAGCCCCAGTGGCTGGCTCAGTAGTTTCATGTCTTTCCGTTGTCGCTGCTGGTGCGGTCGTTTGCTCTAGTTCTAACCATCTGCGAAATAGAGTGAAGATGGTCAGATACCAATTTGTATCACCTAGATACCAATTGGACTCAAGTAGTAGCACGAAAGAAAGAATGGAATTTTCCTAAAGTCTTATAGCCTCTCAAAGAAAAGTAAAGGCGTCCCCCTACCGTTCTTTAAGACTCTACTAGACCTGTTCTTGTGTGATGAGACCAATGAACCTAATGCTCTGATACCAAGTCTGTCACGACCCAAATCGGGGACGCGACTGGCACCCACATTTACCCTCCTATGTGAGCGAACCAACCCATCTAAACCTTAACATTTCAATATAATATCAACATAAATAATGCGGAAGACTTAAACTCATAATAAACAACTCAACTATTATTAATATTATCCCCAAAATCTGGAAGTCATCATCACAAGAACATCTATCTCAAATTACTAAACTACGAATGTCTAAGAACAAAATATAACTAAAAAAAAAGCTAGTCCATGCCGGAAATTCAAGGCATCAAGACTTGAAGAAGAAGACCCAGTCCAAGCTAGACGCATTAGCTCACCCTGAATTTCCGATGGAGTGAAGACTGGCTTGATCTACTGCTGAGTCGAAGTTGACGGAACGTTTGCTGCATTACACAAATAACAAAGAGGAAAACATAAAAGTAGGGGGTCAGTACAACCACACGTACTGAGTAGATATCATCGGCTAACTCAAAATAGGGAACAATATATATCAATAATAATGTAAATCAACTACAATACTCAACATGTAGCAGCAACAAGTACTTATCATTAACAATTTCCGTCAAGTTCACACATGAGGTCTCAAGCCTCAATACCATACTCATTTGGGAATTAAGTTCATTAGATTGAGTATATTCATTATCTTTCAAGATTCATTATCTTTCTTCCTCTTGTGTCGGTACGTGACACTCGCCCCTCTAATTCTATCCTGGTGTCGGAACGTGACACTCTGATCCTCATATTCATTCTATCCTGGTACCGGAACGTGGCACCACCGATCCATATTCTATCCTGGTGTCGGAACGTGACACTCCGATCCTCATATTCTATCCTGGTGTCGGAACTGAAACTCCGATCCTCATATTCATTCTATCCTGGTACCCGAACTGGCAACCCGATCCTCATATTCTATCCTGGTGTCGGAACGTGACACTCCGATCCTCATATTCATTCTATCCTGGTACCGGAACGTGGCACACCCGATCCTCATATCTATCCTGGTGTCGGAACGTGACACTCCGATCCTCATATTCATTCCCTATCCTGGTACCGGAACGTGGCACCCGATCCCCTAATTCATCAAGCCTTCTTTTACACTAAGGCATCCTCATTCTCATTATATAATTTATCAAGCCTTCTTTCATATTAAGGCATCATCAATCTTATATAACATATCAAGCGAATTAGGGTTTCTTTCAAGATTTGGGATTCAATAGCTTCATCATGCTTGCTAATTCATCACAATTCATAATCATAATCATGCAAGCATACAATTTAAGCACATAGACAGGTTTACAACATCATCAATACATATCATACACTATCAAGAGTTCACTATGATTATCGTAACATAAAAACCATAACCTACCTCCACAGAAGACTATGATCAACAAGCAAATTCCCAAGCTCCTATTTTCTCCTCCTCGCTCTCGATCGATTTCTGCCTCTCTTCTGTTCTTTCTCTTTTGTTTTTTATTCAAACCCTCTTTTCTTTACCCTAATTACAATATAATTAAGTGTAAAGAGGACAATAAAACCCCCTAATTAACTTAAGGTTACTCTTTTACCCCTAAGTAATTAGACTTATAAATGTTAACCCTCAATCTTTATAATTAAGGAAAGAATAGTCAAAAACGACCCTTAAAACGTGTGGAGAAATCCTAAACTGTCTGGGACTGCGCGGACCTGTGACGGGCCGTCGTGCCTGCGACGGTCCGTCACGATGGCCGTCGCCTCCTCCCAATTTCAGTTGGTCTGCGACGGCCCGTCACCCCCTGTGACGGTCCGTCCTGTGCACCTCCGTCCTGACGGTGAGAAACTCGTTTTCTGCCACCAAATTCTCAAAAGTTGAAGTGTTTTGCAACGGAACCTCACGACGGTTCGTCGTGGATGTGACGGCACGTCCTGCAGGGCCGTCACAATTTACAGAGAGTCGATTTCAGTACCCAATTTCAAAATTCTAAGTGCCATGGAGACGACTCCCCTCGACGGGCGGGCGTCGTGACCACGACGGTCCGTCGTGACCCTCTCGTCCAGCCATTTTTCCAGAATGGACTCTGTTGTTCAAAACGACTAACAGGTCGTTACAATTTTCCATTGATTCTTCTCGTGGTCGTTTAGATCTTTCACTTGTTGACTCACTTTCAGTTTTATACGGATAAATGTTTTCAAAAACTCTGCATTATCTGATTCAATTATCGTATTAACATGAATCTCAGGATTATCAGATTTGTGAACTAAAATCGACAGACTTTACTATTCACAGCATATCCAATAAAGACACAATCTATTGTTTTGGGTCCAATTTTAACCCTCTTAGGTAAAGGAACCTCTACCTTGGCTAAGCACCCCCACACTTTAAAATATTTCAAGTTGGGTTTTCTTCCTTTCCACAACTCATATGGAATTGATTGTGTTTTTCGATGGGGTACTCTATTGAGTATTTTATTAGCTGTAAGAGTGGCTTCCCCCCAAAGATTTCGCGGTGAACCAGAATTGATCATTAAGGCATTCATCATTTCCTTTAATGTTCTGTTCTTCCGTTCTGCCAAACCATTTGACTGTGGTGTATAAGGTGCAGTAGTTTGATGAATAATACCATATTCCAAACATATATGTACAAAAGGAGATTCATATTCTCCACCCCTATCACTCCGAATCATTTTATTTTTAGATTCAATTGGTTTTCCACTTCATTTTTGTATTGCTTAATGCATCAATTGCTTCATCCTTACTATTAAGCAAGTATACATAACAAAATCAAGTGCAGTCATCAATAAAAGTTATAAAGTACTTTTCCCACCACGAGATGGTTTGTTGACTTCATATCGCATATATCTGTGTGAATTAAGTCTAAAGTTTTAGAATTTCTTTCAACAGACTTGTAAGGATGTTTAACAAACTTACTTTCCACACAAATTTCACATTTCGACTTATCGCATTTAAAATCAGGCAATACTTCTAATTAACCAATTTTCGCAAGGCTTTGTAATTAACATGTCCCAAATGGGCATGCCATAAATCACTTAACTCCAATAAGTAAACAGAAGCAGAATTTTTATTGATATTGTCAATAACCATTACATTTAGTTTGAAAAGACCCTCATTGAGATAGCCCTTTCCTATGAACATTTCATTCTTACTTATTACAGCTTTATCACTAACTAGGACACACTTAACCCGTTCTTAACGAGTAGTGCAGCAGAAACTAAATTCTTCCTAATAGTAGGGACATGCAGAACATTGTTTAAAGTCAACACTTTGCCGGATGTCATTTTCAACATTACTTTCCCAGTTCCTGCAATCCTTGCTGTTGCTGTGTTTCCCATGAATAAATCTTCATCGTACTCAGCAGGAGTGTACGTTGCAAAGGCTTCTTTTGCAGAGCAAATATGTCTAGTAGCACCTGAGTCGAGAAACCACTCCTTGGGATTTCCAACTAAGTTACATTCTGATATCATTGCATACAAGTCATCTGCATCTTCCATCTTTTCCACGATGTTTGCTTGACTTTTGCCTTTGCCTTTGTTTTTGTCCTTTCTTGGAGCATGACAATCAGAAGATCTATGACCAGCCTTGCCACAATTATAACAGTTGCCTTTGAATTTCTTCTTGGCCTGTTCTGACTTCTGCCCGTTGGACTTCTTTCTCTTTTTGTCTTGGTAGGAGCTTCTTCAACAATATAACTCCAATGATTGTTGAACTCTTACGTGACTTCTTTTCAGCATTTTGTTATCTTCCTCAATCTTGAGACGAATCACAAGATCTTCAAGCTTCATTTCTTTACGCTTGTGCTTTAGATAATTCTTGAAATCATTCCACGAAGGAGGCAACTTCTCGATCATTGCAGCCACTTGAAAGCTTCATTTACTACCATATCTTCAGCAATCAGATCATGGAGAATAAGTTGAAGTTCCTGCACTTGTGATCCAACAGTTTTACTATCTGCCATTTTATAGTCTAAAAACTTTGCGACCACAAACTTTTTCAAGCATGCATCTTCTGTGTTATATTTCTTCTCAAGTGCATTCCACAACTCTTTTGAAGTTGTTATTGCACTATAGACATTATATAAGTCATCCTCTAAAGCACTCAAAATGTAACCTTTACATAGGAAGTCTGACTGTTTCCATGCTTCAACAATCATAAATTTTTCCCTGTCTGGCATATCATCAGCAGGGACTGGAGTATCTTCATTTGTAAATTTCTGCAGACCAAGAGTGGTAAGCCAGAAAAATACTCGTTGCTGCCATCCTTTGAAATTCACACCTGTGAATTTACCCGGTTTCTCTGCTTGTGATACAAGAGGTTGGGTTGGTGCAGCAACAGCCACTGTCACACCAGTGTTTTTCCATTTCTGATAAACAAATTGATACACTATAAGTAAGCAATAAAATTATAATTGCAGACTTAAAGGAGTATAAAATCACAAAGATTTTTGTCTCCACCAGAAACACAGATTTAATAATTTCCTTAAGATTGTTGCTAATCTGTGTTAAGAAAATCAGAAATTACTGGTTCTAATAAATTATTCAGAATCACGAAGTAACTGAGAATTTTTATAACCAGTAAATAAGATGAACAGAAATTTATTTGTAAAAATAATTTAATCTGTAAAAAACGTACCAGAATCTGGAATACTCTTATTGAAAAATTATGGAAAAAATCAAGTCCACTAAATTCACAGTGTCCCCTTAAGGAAATTATTCCCCTCTAGTATCCAAGGTTTGATTTGGAATATAACCTCCCAGGGTAAAATGATTTTAATCAGTAGAGTATAGATACCAAAAACTCTACTGTCACCGAATCAATCCACAGCAGGAAAGTACACGAAGAAATATATGATTTTAAGAAGAAGGAAGATCAGAAAATTCGTAGGAAATATTCTGAAGACTGAATGGTATTTATAGGCAAGAAGAATACATTCTGAAAGGTTGCAACCCTTTCAGAATTAACACGACCATTAATGAAAGGTTGCAAACTTTCAAATGGTATTGACTGTTCCTGAAAGTTGCAACCTTTCAGAACAGTCATGGCGGGAAATTTTGAATATAACAGAATTTAAAACGGGTCACTCGCGGATCCGAGTCGGGTCGGGTTTTAACTAAAAAGTTGAAAACATTTCGGTTATCAACTAATTTATTGAAAATAATTTTTGGCCATTTAAATTAATTAATAAATAATTAAAATAAATTTTGTCCAAAAAATTATCTCTCGATCGATCATTTGCCAAAGCCAAAGCCAAAGCCAAAGCCAAAGCCGAAGCCGAAGCCGAGGCCGAGGCTGAGGCCGAGGCCGAAGTGAGCGACGACGACGACGGCGCGAGGGGGGTCCCTCTTTCCAACCCTTTTAACAATTAATAGGAGTGTTTATTTATTTAAAATCTCCTATTTTCCTTTCCATTACCGATGAGGGACTATTGCCTTTTTAAATAAAGCATTAGAGGACTTTTCAAGTTCCCAACCTTTCAAGTTCTAAACCTTTCAAATTCCTCTCCTTCCCTCTATTTCCCATCAATTCTTGCTACATACCCAACAAGTTTTACCTTATGCAGGAAGAACGCCTTCTTTCGGTGTGGGGTTATATGACACTGAATTCCATGTAGCTCACATGGTCTATGTCGATTAAGACTATATTATCTCTAATCAAAATGAACATGAATTCTGAATAAGAAAGTGAGTTATGTGCTATTGTTCCTCAAAAGGGTCTACTTAGCATGAGTGGTAGTATGGGATGCCATTTTATTATGAGAGCTTATGAGTTAATGCATGCTTTAATTGGCTTCGTCTTATGGTTAAGATTCACTTTTCTTGACATGAGCTAGTGATTATAAATGTATCTTTGCTATGGGTATGAACTATGGATGAGACTAATGTATTGTACATATGAATATGGTGATCCAAAGGTAGTACTTAGTGTAGATGGGGTTATGGGGCTTTATCTACACATGGTTCAAGTGATACCTAGGGTTACTTATGTGGTTATTCTATTATGTCTTATGATGATTGATATTTACATTATGCTGATTGGAGACTATGCTTAAGGTGATGTTGTTGTCCTATTTGCTTTGATGAACTATATGTGAGTTACTTATGATTTGTGATTCTCCAATTCTTTTTAGATGATATTCAAATGTTGCATCTAGCATGGTTTCAAGTAAATGTCCCTTTTATGCATGTTTTAAGGATTTTGTGCACAACTTCCATACTTAGTACTTAATTGTGCTAACCCATATTTTCTCTTACATTACTACAAGTGTAGGTTTCGGAAAGTGATAGAGTACTCTAGATCAAAGGCTTGAAAGACGTTCTCTAAGACCAAGTGGTATGTCCTCATGATTCGAGGACAAGTGTTTAGAAGTTTCTTATATTTAATTTCTAAAGATTATGTTTAGTTTTATTTTAGAGTTTCGATTGTAGAGGGTTATTACCCTATCTTTAGATTTCAATGTCTTGGTTAGATGCTATGTAAGATGGTAGACTTCCGCTATCTTTTAAAATGATGTGTTTGTATTTTACATTAAAAGTTTTAATTTCGTATCAGTTTTTCCTTATGATCATAAATGATTAATTCTATGAGGCTTGTATGAGACTATCCGTAGTATAAAATGGAAAAAAGTGAAATGAGTTACATCTTTCACAAATTTATAATAAATACTTTTTTCTAATGCAGATTACCATAATTTCTGTCATACTTCACTTATAATTTAATTAACTATTGATAAAATACTATAAAAGGCATAGTTATTAAGCAATGTCTTAAATTAAAAATAAGACGATCTAATCTAAATATTAATTCTAAGAAATCAAAAACATCGCATGATAAATATGGTAAATTATTATAAACTTTCTAGTTATTGTGCTATATATGGTATGAACATACAACAGAATATAAGGATATTTATGGCATAAAATATATCAAATTCTTATAATTATACTTTATTGAAAAATAAAGTTGACCAAATTTATTTTAAAATAGTATATATAGAAAATACATATTTTATTCGTGATGCATTAATTCATGGAAAAAAATAAAACACTATATTTTAATCATAACCGCATAGAACTCCACCCCACCCCAAAACACCACAAACGAAGATTTGAAAATGTTCGGCCTCTTAGTGTTAATTTACTTCATATGAGGGTAAGTTATTATATTGCATGGATAAAATACAAAACGTGTCTACTTCAAATTAAGAGATAAAACTCAATTAGGGAGTTGATGATAAAAAGTTATTGGAATTCAAGTAATATTACATAATTTGTAAATGATTATTAATCTTATATAGTATAATTTCTCTTGAGAGCTACCTTACAATTTCAATTATAAATTTCATGTCTTTAGAAGAAGATTAATAAGATTCATTTTTTCTATAACTAGTATCACGACCCAAAAATCAAACATTATGATACATGTCTTATTCCAACAGGACAGTTAAACTTAATCAATCCACTACAAAGGAAATTGCAGAAGTAAGAACAAAAATAGGGTATATTGGATTCAATGCTCGTGTCAGTACCAAGAGAGCAAAGTTTGTTAGATGGATGCTTACTAACCACTATGGGTGGATGGCCGACGGTCAGGTTGGGAATTATACTATGGTTTGGTGGTCATTGGTTAATCGAAGAGCACCAAAGGTTTAAACTTTCTTTCTTCTTTGTCCACCACCTCTCAGTATTTCAAAATTAAGAAGTGTTGTCTTATCTTGAAGGAAGTACGTAATTAGTCAACAATATCAAGAACAGACATGAGGACTCAGCCCTTTACTCCATGATATTTTTGTAAATGTATTCTTTTAGGATAAATATATTATGATATTCTAATATAATTTTAATGTTATCGTGACTGAATGTGACACCCAATCCAATAACATTATGCTATCTCATGGCACCCGGTATATCATGTCAGAACATGGAACCCTATAAAACGATATAGTTAACTCATTATTCCTTCTCATCAATTTGCACTTCATTTACAATATTTCATCGAGTCTTCATCATTTAAGATATCACTTTGATAAAGCAAGTTCAAAAGAATGGATTTCACAAATTTCGACTTACAGACCAATCACAACATGTAAATAATCCAAACCACAACAATTATGTACATAAGAAATTTCACAATATTACTCAATGATTAGTAATCTGCATTGAGAGTCTCTCTATAAAAAAGAACAAAAAATTTAGCTAAGAGGCCAACCATCCTTCATTATGAGTAAATTATTATCAAGGAATTTAAATTTTCTCAAGTGTTAAGGTCAATAAAAATAGAACCTTGAGTTCCAAAAAGAACTAAAGGGAATTCTTTCAAGTCATTCCTAATTTTCTTCTATGATTTAATTCACCTTCAAACAACCATAACTTTTAGTACGAAATGAGTTGGGCGTGTCATAACATGGAATACGAAAGGTCTTTCAATTATCTTTGCAGTGCCCCCAACTTTGCTTAGTGATATACCGTGGTTTCACAATATAATTAATAATTTTTCCTTAAGTTTAGTGTGTCCGAAAGCCTTTGTGTGCTAATTTTGATATAAGTTTCTCTTTGTTTTGCAGGAAATCTGTCCAAATCTGAATGCGGAGATTTTGAGCGAATAAATGCAGAAGCGACCACCTACGGAGCTTATGACGGTCCATCGTGCCTGTGACGGTCCGTAGATGGCAGCGTAGTGCACCTGCTGAAGGAAGCTGGGGAAGTCTGATCATGTGTGGGATTACGAAGCTTGAGACGGTCCGTCATGGCCATGACGGTCCGTCCTGCAGGTTCGTCGTGAAGATCAGAGAAGTGATCCCAGTACCCAGATTCCAAGAGTTGAAGTATTGTGAAACGAAGACCCTCGACGGACCGTCGAGCTTATGATGGTCCATCACACTTGCCGTCGAGGGGTATAAGAGAGGAGCAGAAGAAATTGCTAATGTATGGGACGACGGAGTCCATGACGGTCCGTCGCGTCCACGACGGTCCGTCGCGAGGTCTGTCGACCCAGCCGCGTTTTGGCAGATTCCCAGTAATTAGAATCCTTGTTTAATTTGGTTTTTATTTTTTATAAATAGTTCGGAAAAACCTCGTTTTTGAGGTTAGACTCTGCTACATTAGACATCATATTATTAGACTTTGTGTATCAGTGTTGGATTTTTTGGAGATTCTTACAAGTGATTTTTGGTGATTAATCAAGCAAATTTTCGGACTTTATTCTTTCTCATTGAAGTAAGTACATGAATTTTTATTTAATATATTTGAATATTGTGTTTATGGCTATGAGTAACTAAACTCCATAACTAGGGTTGTGGGAACCATAGGAAAATAATGAGATAAACCCTAGCTAAAATAACAATTCTAGAATAGTGTCTTGCATGTATTAATAATTCTTTCGCTTAGAAGTCTTTTTAACGGATGATCAACGTTAGAACTCGCCTTAATGCTACTTGCCGGACCAAGGAGGTAGATAATAGGAAAAGAATTATTAACATAGATTTAGTGTATACTATCTAATAGGCTAGTATTGATTGGTACGAGGTAATAACTGAGTCAAATATCGAATACGATGCTTAATATGAGTTAAAGATAAGGGTTAGGAAAGCAACACACGTAGCCGCACCAAGGTGCGGTGTGAGATTTTCTAGATGCCAGACCAAGGATTTAGAAATACATAACTTATCACTTTGCATGCAAGATACTAGGAAAGAATTGTTATAGTTAGAATTATCAAGTTATGAACCTGTGGGGAACACGTAAACCCTACTTACTTTGATTAATTGATTAAAACCCAAAATTAAAAGTTGTTAAGTGTCTCTGTCAAGTTCGTTAGTTATTTTTACTCATTAGGAAACACAAACCCCCTTTTATGCTTTTACTTTCTGAGGAAGTCATCAACCGAACAATAGTAATAACATGTTGAAGTTAAGTCTAGACTCTTTTCCTCGTGGGAATGATCCCAACCTCACTATTTGGGTTATTTACTTGACGCGACCGCTTTACTTCTCATTTGAGAAGTAAGTTTGAGCGTATCAAATTTTGGCGCCGCTGCCGCTTTACTTCTGTCAAGCCTGCTGAGGATACAGTATTGGCGGCCCTGTTCACTACTTCTGAAATTCCACCACCTACCCCTCCAGAGAGTGCCAAGAGGCGTAGGGGTCGAGCAGAGGATGAGGCGCGAACAAGGAAGAAGGAGCGCCGAGAGATGGAGGCTGCGAGGAGAGCCTCACTTGCTGAGGCGGAGGCACACCAAATCAGAGCATCGCAGATAGCGGCTGGGGCGTCTAGCTCCCGCACTGTAGAGACAGAAGGAGGCACTACTGATGGTGCGGTTGCTGCTGAGGACACCACTGAGGGTGTCAGGATTTCAGAGGACGTGGGTTCCGGGAAAACGGACCCACCAGCTTGCTGATCGACGGCGCTATGCGCCACAGGTTTGCTTTACCTACCACTCTAATATTTAGATTTTTATGCATTGGGGACAATTGCATGCTTTTTTGTTGGCGGTGGGGTAAATGGAAAGTGAGTGTTAGGGTGAAGTCTGAGTAGCCCAACTCACTATCCTCTTTTGGGGTTTTCTTGCCTGTGTTCTTTTTCCCCAAAAGACTGATTACTTTTTCTGTTGAACCGGCACATGACATCTTTTCTACATATTTTAACTCTGAATCATGATGGCTAAAATGATATCCTGATAAAACTAGAAAATGTTGCATGACTAGGCGTAGTAACTGATAATTGTGTTGCTCTAAACATGAAATAGAGTTACACCATTGCATCACCCTAAATCTTCAAGTCGAACTAGGTGTCTGATAATCTGGTATAGTGATGAGATGTCAAGTGAGTGTGAGGAAATTTGAATAGTCCACTATTGGTACTGAGCTAGAACTTGCCTGGTTAGTCCTGCTAATAGTAAGCTGTAACAGACAATTAGGAAAGGATCATAGGCCCTTATTCAAAATAGCCCATTTCTAGCCTAAATAAAAGAAACCAAATGAAAGTTATCCTTCTTTGATCCAAATAATTTGAGCTTAAAATTAGACCTTTCTTTTTCACCCCAACTGATCTTTTCTGGGAACAATATGTTGGCCCTAGTCCCTCCTTGGAGATGTGCACCTCAGCTTATGCTAAAAGCATAAGTTGAGGGTGGCTAATGCATAGACAACCTTCGTTATGGCCCTGACCCAACTTTGGGTACTGTGTACCTTGACTCATGGAAAAGCCATGAGTTGAGGGTGGCTGTTTTGAGGAATGCTTTGGAAAGTGGGGTTGAAAGAACAAAGAGAGAGGAAGAACAAAAGTAAAGTGACTCAAGAACTCGTTGAAAGAGAAGTAAAAAAAAGGGAAAAGAGTCACTTAGACAAATGAAGAAAGAAGGAAAATAGCAGATGAAAGAATGGGAGAAACTGGGTGAGATAAAGTGATAGAAAGTGGAAGGTTTAGCCAATATGTCAAGGAGGGCAAAAAGTCACTAAAGTATACCTAAATATACCCTACCTTACTCTGAGCCTATGTTACAAGGTAAGAAAGTCCTATCGTGATCCTAAGGGTTGTATAAGTGTACTTAAGGCAGTGAAAATAAGGGCAAGCTTATGGCAATAGGTATGAATGAGTGTGACTTTGTTCTGAGAGCGAGTGTTGAAAAGTAATCCTTATACTCAAACTGAAATCATTGTGTGAAAAATAAGGATTTTGTTTTGAAGTGAGGACTCAAGTTGCAATACCGGAATTGTTAGCACCTCGGTGAGAAATTGAAGAGGATAGGTGTTAGTGCATGGTGACTCTGTGTGATGTTCGAATCCCACAAAATTCAAGCCTAATAGTGATAGCATGCATAGATTTGATGAGATTAATCGGGATTGATAGCCAAATGATTGCAAAGGATAAAACATGAATACTATTGTACAAAGATTGTGTAGTGAGTCATAGTGCGTCGCTTGAGGACAAACAACGAATTTAAGTTGAGGGTGTTGATATACCGTGGTTTCACGGTATAATTAATACTTTTTCCTTAAGTTTAGTGTGTCCGAAAGCCTTTGTGTGCTAATTTTGATATAAGTTTCTCTTTGTTTTGCAGGAAATCTGTCCAAATCTGAATGCGGAGATTTTGAGCGAAAAATGCAGAAGAGACCACCTACGGAGCTTATGACGGTCCGTCGTGCCTGTGACGGTCTGTAGGTGGCAGCGTAGTGCAGCTGCTGAAGGAAGATGGGGAAGTTTGACCAAGTGTGGGATTACGAAGCTTGTGACGTCCGTCATGGCCATGACGGTCCGTCCTGCAGGTTCGTCGTGAAGATCAGAGAAGTGATCCCAGTACCCAGATTCCAAGAGTTGAAGTATTCTGAAACGAAGACCCTCGACGGACCGTCGAGCTTATGACGGTCCATCACACTTGTCGTCGAGGGGTATAAGAGAGGAGCAGAAGAAATTGCTAAAGTATGGGACGACGGAGTCCATGACGGTCCGTCGCGTCCACGACGGTCCGTCGCGAGGTCCGTCGACCCAGCCACGTTTTGGCAGATTTCCAGTAATTAGAATCCTTGTTTAATTAGGTTTTTATTTTTTATAAATTGTTCGGAAAAACCTCGTTTTTGAGGTTAGACTCTGCTACATTAGACATCATATTATTTGACTTTGTGTATTAGTGTTGGATTTTTTGGAGATTCTTACAAGTGATTTTTGGTGATTAATCAAGCAAATTTTCGGACGTTATTCTTTCTCATTGAAGTAAGTACATGAATTATTATTTAATATATTTGAATATTGTGTTTATGGCTATGAGTAACTAAACTCCATAACTAGGGTTGTGGGAACCATAGGCAAATAATGAGATAAACCCTAGCTAAAATAACAATTCTAGAATAGAGTCTTGCATGTATTAATAATTCTTTCTCTTAGAAGTCTTTTTAATAGATGATCAACGTTAGCACTCGCCTTAATGCTACTTGTCGGACCAAGGACATAGATAATAGGAAAAGAATTATTAACATAGATTTAGTGTATACTATCTAATAGGCTAGTATTGATTGGTACGAGGTAATAACTGAGTCAAATATCGAATACGATGCTTAATATGAGGTAAAGATAAGGGTTAGGAAAGCAACACACGTAGCCGGACCAAGGTGCGGAGTGAGATTTTCTAGATGCCGGACCAAGGATTTAGAAATACATAACTTATCACTTTGCATGCAAGATACTAGGAAAGAATTGTTATAGTTAGAATTATCAAGTTATGAACCTGTGGGGAACACGTAAACCCTAGTTACTTTGATTAATTGATTAAAACCCAAAATTAAAAGTTGTTAAGTGTCTCTGTCAAGTTCGTTAGTTATTTTTACTCATTAGGAAATACAAACCCCCTTTTTATGCTTTTACTTTCTAAGGAAGTCATCAACCGAACAATAGTAATAACAAGTTGAAGTTAAGTCTAGACTATTTTCCTCGTGGGAACGATCCCAACCTCACTAGTTGGGTTATTTACTTGACGCGACCGCTTTACTTCTCATTTGAGAAGTAAGTTTGAGCGTATCACTTAGTTTCAAGGTTGGGTGAATAACATATGCATTTTTAAAATCAGGTTATCTAGTTAAAGAAAGTTACCCGAATGTAGTAGGAGGTATTTTGGTATTTTCCTTACCAAATCAGATTTGATTAATTTTTAGCAAGGTTTTAAAGGTCTAATCCTATTATGTGCATATTTGTAATTCTAATATACTCCTAGATTTTTATCAAATTTGAAGAAAAAAAAAGAGGAAAATTAAAGGTCTAATCCCAATATACTTCTAGTTGAAATTTTACAGGTCTAATCCTTTTTAGCTGAAGAAACCTATCCCCTAGAACAAGAGCCCGAAACCTATCCCCTAGAACAAGAACCAGGTTCTTGTAAGTTGCTTTTTAGTCAAAACACAAACACTTGTTAAATTAAAAACCTTCCTCAATCAAGGAAGGAAAAACCCTGTGTTATTAATTCAACTAGAAGATTTTGTGATTACAACTCAATAATCAAAACCTCACCACTACAACAACTCTCGATTAATTGTAATCGACTACTTCTACTCTCCAAAAGGCCAAACCCACCTTTTGTTACAAACCTCACCAAATCTCAACTCTACAAGAAGTCAAACCCACTTCTTGTACTAAGAATCGTAACTAACACTCAAGAATGAAACAAGAAAATAGTTTTACACGTTCAAGACTTTCTAACTCAAGAAATTTTTGAACTTAGCAAACCTATCGATCTTGAAGACTTCTACTCGATGAATAATTCTCACTTTTGTCTCTATGTGAAGTCGTGATCTTCTCATCTGCGCTTGTTCTCTTCTTATTGAATTTTCTTCTTCCTTGAATCCTTATTAATTAAGGTAAGGAAATTGTAATCATAGTTGAACAAGTAGTACTGATTTTCCCTTTTATTGTACAATCCTTTTTCTATACAACCTCCTTACTTAATTATATTAAGGTTTCCTTATTTGTCTCAACTTGTATTTTCATCATTCTTTAGCTCTTGTATACTTAATTGTTATACTTCTAGTGACTGCTACACGTTTTAGGTGGCTTCTTGTTGCGACAATTTTGGCAATGAATCTGGAAAACTTGCGACAAATTTGGCGATGAATCTGGTAAACTTTTTTAACACATATAATTGCATTTCTTATCTACCATCAAAACTTTAATTTTCTCTATTTGTGGAATTATCAGATTCTAACATATTCCCCCTTTTTGATGAAGACAAACCTATATAATGCAACTATAATAATAATAATAATCTTCCCCCTTTTGACAAATCAAAAAGAGTCCAATAATAGCTAATCAAAACCAGATAACATCCACAACAACAACTGAAGCTCAGCCAGTTGAGCAAAATAAAGTGTTCTGGCAACACAAAGAAGATTAACAACACAGAGTTAATGTTAAAAAGAACCAGGTGCAAACAAGATGCTTTTCAAGTTGAAGATTGACTAGGTTTGGTGGAGGCAGAAGCAAGCATATCCAGAACTCTGTCAACCCTTGCATTGTTAGCAAGATGCTGCTGCACCAACTGATCCTTCAACCTATGAATCTCAACATTGGAAGTATGAAGTTCAGCACGTAAATTCTGGTTTTCCAATTCAAGAGTGTCATATTTTTCTTCTGCCACTTTGAGTTCCCTGAGTAACTGATCAACAGGACCAGATGTACATGGAGAAGCATTAGCAACCTGCTCCGACTCCATGGGAATGCCACAATCAACAGGAATGGTTTGAATAAACATATCTGCACGAGTCAAAATCCTTCCTTCTCCCAATGGTACTTCAAATTCATCAAATACTCTAGTTAACAGATTTCCAAAAGCTAATTGATGAGAAAAGAGTTTAGGATCAACAATTCTAGCAAGATGGTTGGTGATTAGTGTGGGCCAGTCAATGCGTTCTTTTCACTCAAGAGCATTCATAAGTACCATGTCCCTTATGGAGGCAATGTGACGTTGGTGGCATCTAGGAAGTATTACCTTATGTACTATCTCAAAGAGAAGCTTATGCACTGATCTCATAATGCCCTTTAAAACAGTTTGTGCCCTAGAATTGACTCTACCTTGAGAGAATTTAGCTGGCAGGCTAGAATATTCATCAAAACCCCAATGATACTCATTAATACTCACAGATGGTATATGCAAGATTTCCCCAAGCTTAGTTGCATCAAAAATAATTTCAACTCCCTTCACATTAGAAGATACCACATCTCCATCCAAGATTATCAAATTTGTATTAAAATCTACCACTTCTTGTTCATAAATTAGATTAGGTTCAAGAAATAACTCCTCCCACCCCTGAAACCTTAGAAAATCACAAACCTTCTTGACTATGTCCATTGATAGAATATCAGGATGAAAAGTTCTACCCCTAACACTGTTTTGGTTTGAAAATATTTATTATTTCCAACTTTGAGAAATTTATCCACATTACTTTTTGCAGATTTTGACTTTGACTGAGGGGTTTCAGAATGTTTACCCTCAAAGACATCATCAGTTTCAGAATCAAGAATAATTGGAGAAACAGATGAGTGAAAAGGAGACTTACCCAAAAGAGACGCTTCACACTAGATGTTGCACCATCAGTTGGTTTGACTACATTCGCACTCCGAGTGACTGGCCTGTGTGGACGAACCTGTTTGACTGCAATGTGTTTTCTTGGCCGTCTTGGTTTTTTAGGGTGAATTGTGCTCAGAAGGATGTCAGCACTGTTTAGAGAATGTGGAGATGGTGGTGGATTTTGAGGAGTGGTTTTGTGAGTTGAGGAAGAAGAGGGGGTTTTTGGGATAGTGGTTATGGGTGTTTCTGGGTTTGGTGGTAATGGGATTTCTTTGACTGGTGGTGAAGGTGATTCTATGACGGGTGGTGGTGGAGACTCTGCAACTTGTGGTGGAGATGTTTCTTTAACTGGTGATGGTGGAGATGTTTTTGTAACGGTTGGTGGTGGAGATGTAGACGGATCTGATTTGGGTGAGGATGTAGATGGTCTGGTTGTGAGTTGGTTTTCTTCCCCTTGATTAAGTATAGTATCAATGACGGGGTTCTCTTCCCCCTGAGAAGATGCACTGTTAGATGAATGTTCGTCATCTGAGTAAGTAACGAGTGAATTAACCATGGTGATGGATAAGATTTTTATGAAAAATGGAGAAGAAGAAAGTGTTGGTTGATTATTTGGAGAAAGTGCTTTATTGGAAACGGTTATGATGTCGTACTCGAGGAGTTTTAGTAATTATGGGGGATTGACATTGAAGAGACGTGTGCTTTGACGGTTGCACCTGCTTTTCAGATACGTGACATAGGAGAGAGAAGAAGAAATTGTTTTCCCTTTTTTTGACTGCTAATTTTCCTTGCTTAGTGTAAAGCAGTTGTAGAACCAACTAGACTGGACCTGGTTCATATATCCTTAGAACTTGGTTGGACAAAAATCGATCTAAAAAGATGAGCCCTAACTCAAGTCTATTTTTCTGAAAAGATTCTCTTCCTAGTGTCTTGGTAAAAATATCAGCAACTTGATCCTCAGTTTTGCAGAACTTCATCACTGTGTTTCCTTTTTCAACATTATCACGAAGGAACTGATGTCTAACATCTATGTGTTTGGTGCGTTTGTGTTGAACTGGGTTTTTAGCCATGTTCATAGCACTTGTATTATCACATAGAATAGGAATACAACCTGCTTTTATGCCAAAATCTTTAAGTTGTTGTTTTATCCAAAGAAGTTCGGCACAACATGAAGCAGCTGCTACATACTCAGCCTCACCAGTAGATAAAGCAACCGAATTTTGTTTTCTAGTTGCCCAAGATATTAGACATGGTCCTAGAAAGTGTGCCATCCCAGAGGTACTTATTCTATCTACCATATGTCCTGCATAATCTGCGTCAGCAAATCCTTTTAGATCAAAAGAGTCACCAGTTGGTTACCAGAGAACAAGGTTCATTGTGCCTTTTAAATATCTCAAGATTCTTTTGACAGGTTTTAGATGTTATTCCTTAGGACAGGACTGAAATCGTGCACAAAGACCAACACTGAACACTATATCAAGTCTGCTGGCAGTATGGTATAGGAGTGATCCAATCATACCTCTATATCTAGTGTCCTTTAATGGTGAACCTGGTTCATCTTTATGAAGTTTTGTTGTTGTCTTAATGGGTGTGTCATTTGACTTAGCTTCATTCATTTCATACTTCTTCAGTAATTCCTTGATGTAGTTTTGTTGATGAATTGATGTTCCAACTGGAGTTTGTTTAATTGGAGTCCTAAAAAGAAGTTTAGCTCTGCCATCATACTCATCTCAAATTCACTATTCATTAGTTGAGAAAATTCTACTCCAAGTAAATCATTAGTTCCTCGAAATATGATATCATCTACATATACTTGGACTATGAACAGATCTTCACCTTGCTTTCGAAGACACAGTGTATTATAAATTTTTCCTCTTGTGCATCCATGTGTGAAAAGAAAGGTGGACAATCGATCATACCATGCTCTAGGTGCTTGATTTAGCCCATAGAGTGCTTTGTCTAGTTTTTATACATGATCAGGATACTTGGTATTCTCAAAACGTGGGGTTGTTTCACATACACCTCCTCTTGCAGATAACCGTTTAAGAAGGCATTTTTTACATCCATTAGATAGAATTTAAATTCCATGTGAGCAGCATATACAATCAATATTTTGATTGCCTCAATTCTTGCTACAGGTGCAAAGGTTTCGTCGTAGTCTATCCCTTCTTCCAGGTTATATCCTTGTACAACTAGCCTAGCTTTGTTGCGTACTATTTGACCTTGCTCATCGAGATTATTTCTAAACACCCACCTTGTTCCTATTACCGTCCTATTTTGGGGTTTTGGAACCAGGTTCCATACTCTGCTTCTTTCAAACTAATTAACTTCTTCTTGCATAGCACTAATCCAATCAGAGTCTAGTACTGCTTCCTTTATATTTTTTGGCTCAATCAGGGATACATAGGCAGAGAAGGCCCACATGCTACCTAATTTGGATCTTGTAGAGATGCCTGAGTTAAGTGGAGTAAGAATGTTTTGTAAAGGATGAGAGCTTTGATGTTTCCAGCTGTGAGTTTGGATGTTTACTGGCTCTTGAGATGCTGAAGAACCAGTTTCATTAGTAGACTTATCTCTTATTTCAGATGTTTCAATGAGAGAGTATGGATTCATCTTCCCGTATTTTTGGTTCTGATGGCTAGGAGCAGGTTCCCTCATTCTGTTCATCCTTTGAATTTCCTTCAACGTCACTGTTATTTTCATTAAAGACAACATGAACACTTTCTTATACACGGTTTGTTCTTTTTTTTAGTACCTTGTATGCTTTGCTTTATGACGAATAGCCCAGAAAAATTCCTTCATCACTCTTGGCATCAAATTTTCCCAAATTGTCCTTGTCCTTGTTGTGTATAAAGCATACACACCCAAAGGCCCTAATATGTGCTAAATTTGGTCTTCTTCCTTTTAGCAGCTCATATGGTGTTTTGTTTAACACTGATCTGATCATACATCTGTTTATTAGATAGCATCCTGTGTTTACTACTTCAGCCCAATAGAATTTTGGAAGTTTGCTTGAGATTAACATTGTTCTTGCAATATCTTCCACTGTTCTATTTTTCCTTTCAACTACACCATTTTGTTGTGGTGTTCTAGGTGCTAAAAAGTTATGCTCAATCCCATTTGTAGTGCAAAATTGTAGGAATTGTGAGTTCTCAAACTCTAGCCCATGGTCAGATCTGATGATAATTATTTCTTTGTTGAATTTTTTATGAACCACCTTTGCAAAGATTTCAAAGATAGTGAATGTTTCATCCTTTGTTGCAAGAAACAATGTCCAAGTGAATCTTGAATAGTCATCAACTATTACAAACACATATCTTTTCCAACCTCTGCTTTGTATACGCATTGGTCCACACAAATCCATGTGGAGCAGTTCTAGTGGATTGGTAGTACTCACTGTCAACTTTGATTTAAAGGATGATCTAACCTGTTTTCCTTCAATGCAGGTTTCACATACTTGGTTGTCCCTATAACTTTTGGTTGGCAGTCCCCTAACCAGGTCTTTAGATATGAGTTTATTTATTGTTGTCATGCTAATGTGTCCCATTATTTTGTGCCAGAGCATGGAGCAATCAGAGACTGCACTTAGACATTTAACAGTATCTTCCTTAGAGTCAACAATCTTGGCTTTGTACACATTCTTGTGTCTCTTACCTAGTAGAACCAGGTTCCCAGTCACTGAGTTTGTTACGCTGCATTCTTTTTCTGTAAAGAGAACATTGTTTCCTTTATCGCATATTTGAGATACGCTCAATAGATTATGTTGTAGTCCATTCACATAGTATACGTTCTCAATTGCATGAGTATCCATGGACCCAACATTTCCAATTCCTTGAATTTCCCAACTTTTTCCATTACCAAAGGCGACGTTTCCTCCTTTGATGTTTTTGAGTGAGAGAAAGCTTTTTTTATCTCCAGTCATGTGTCTGGAACTTGCACTATCCAAGTATCATTGTTGTTGCTTCCTTCTTAAAGATCCGTGTAGCTTAATTTCGGGGGTTAGATTTTGGTACCCAAATCCACTTTGATTTATGCTTAGAGAATTGATGAATAAGATTTTTTTCTGGCCCATCTGGGAAGAGATTTGACTGTAGGGATTTGTTTTTGCTCATTGGTTTTCTCATGATGAGGTTTTCTCAAAGATTTCAAGTTTTTGTTATGAGCAGTTTGTTTTCTTTGACAATCATTACTTTTATGCCCTACTAGCCCAGAGTGCATGCATAGACAATCTATATTGGGATTTTCTACTCGAGAGCTAGTTCTATCAAAACCTATCCCATGTCTCTCAGATGTACGATTATTGTGAATGTTGTCAAGCAATATGGAGGACCTGGTCCATCTCATTCCATTTTCAGCTTCAGTTTTAGTAACAAGAAGCTATTTGGTTAGTGCTTCATTCCTTTTAGTTACCAAGTCTAGGTTTTTACTTAGCTCAGTATTCTTGGATAAAATATGAAGATTTTGTTTTTCAAGATTCTTGTTTTCTTCTCTTAGTGATGCATAGTCTTCTATTATCAATTCCTTTTTTGAGTCTATGGATTTATATGCATCAATGAGAGTGTAGAGTAAAGATTCTAGCTCCCTTTTTGAGTATGAGTTTAGACTGTCTTGTAGATGATGAAGACAAACCTTTTCATTCATATCTTCTTCTTCTTTGTCCTCTTCAGAATCTGATCCAGCTATGGGTGCTAATATGGTTTCTTGTGATCTGCAGGTTTCCTTTTCTTCCTTGGTTTCCACTGCTACAAGAGCAAGAAAGTCATAATCATCTTCTTGTTCTAGTGCAAGAAGGGATTTGTTTTCTGTCCCATCATCCTCAGATTCTTCATCAGATGAATTCCCCATTGCTGCAAAGGCCCTTTTCATTGAGATATCTGCCTCTTGAGTTGTCATTCTTCTGTTTGAGGGAACAAACTTATCTTTCTTGATGTCTTTGCCCTTCTCAGAGTTTGTCTTTTTCTGCTCTAAAGCCCAAAGTGGAGAAAATTTGATGAAGTGATCCGGGCTTCCACACTTATGACAAACCTGGTCTTTAGTGTTTTCATTTGATTTTTGAGGAGTTTTGTTTTCAAAAGGTGTGTCATCTCTTTATCATTCTGGTGAACCTTTTGGTTATAAGGGCAATATTTTCATCCTCAAAATCATCTGATGCAGTAGCCTTTCGAACCAGGTTCCTTTCCTTCCTTTTTCCTCAAATTTCCTTTTCTTGGTTTTTCTTGAGTTCGTATTTGATGAGATTACTTATTAACTCATCCATGGCCAGTGAATCTAGGTCGCGGGCTTCAGTGATAGCCTCGAATTTGCTTTCCCAACTTTCAGGAAGGACACTCAAGAGTTTCCTTACTGCCTTTCCATTAGGAACTATCTCTCCAAGGAGTACATCTCATTGATGATTGAAGTGAACCTGGTATGCATGTCTTGTATTGTCTCCCCTTCTGCCATCCTGAACAGTTCATATTGTCTGTTCAAGTTATCAATTTTGG
The DNA here is from genome assembly GCA_027705065.1 of Solanum peruvianum. Classification (NCBI taxonomy): domain Eukaryota; kingdom Viridiplantae; phylum Streptophyta; class Magnoliopsida; order Solanales; family Solanaceae; genus Solanum; species Solanum peruvianum. The sequence continues at coordinate 69,190,342 of JAKWJD010001755.1, forward strand.
ACTTCTTGACTTGCGTTGTTCCTTCATGAGCGGTTTGTAGTGTTTCCCATATGGCTTTGGCATCTTGACAAGACGAGATTCAATTGTATTCGTCTGGTCCTGTACCACAAATCAAAATTTTCTTGGCTTTGCCATTGTTTTGGATTGCAAGCTTGTCTTCAGGATTCCATTCTTTTCTTTCCTTTGGGATTTTGGTGATTCCATCAGTTGCAGTTTTCATAGGTATAGTTGGTCCATCTGGGATTACTCCCCATAGATCAGGGTTTTCGCCAATAAGATGATCCATCATACGATTTTTCCACCATCCATTGTATTTGCCATTAAATAGTGGTGGTCGAGTTTGTGAAGCTCCCTCTTGTGGGGTAGGTGGTGCTGCCATTGAGTCTTTTCAAGGTGTGAATCTTTTATCGAAAAGACCTGCTCTGATACCAATTGAAGAAACCTATCCCCTAGATTAAGAACCAGGTTCTTGTAAGTTGCTTTTAAGTCAAAACACAAACACTTGTTAAATTAAAAACCTTCCTTAATCAAGGAAGAAAAAACCCCCGCTTTATTAATTCAACTAGAAGATTTTGTGATTACAACTCAATAATCAAAAACCTCACCACTACCACAACTCTCGATTAATTATAATCGACTACTTTTACTCTCCAAATGGCCAAACCCACCTTTTGTTACAAACCTCACCAAAGCTCAACTTTATAAGAAGCCAAACCCACTTCTTATACAAAGAATCATAACTAACACTCAAGAATGAAACAAGAAAATAGTTTTACACGTTCAAGACTTTCTAACTCAAGAACTTTTTAAACTTAGAAAACCTATCGATCTTGAAGACTTCTACTCCATAAATAATTCTCACTTTTCTCTCTATGTGAAGTCGTGATCTTCTCATCTGCGTTTGTGCTCTTCTTATAGAATTTTCTTCTGCCTTGAATCCTTATTAATTAAGGTAAGGAAATTTTAATCATAGTTGAACAAGGAGTACTAATTTTCCCTTTTATTGTATAATCCTTTTTCGATACAACTTCCTTAATTATATTAAGGTTTCCTTATTTTTCTGAACTTGTATTTTCATCATTCTTTAGCTCTTGTACACTTAATTGTATACTTCTAGTGACTGCTACACGTTTTAGGTGGCTTCTTGTTGCGTCAAATTTGGCGATGAATCTGGCAAACTTGCGACAAATTTTGCGATGAATCTGGCAAACCTTTTTAGCACATATATTTGCATTTCTTTTCTATCATCAAAACTTTAATTTTCTCTGTTTGTAGAATTATCAGATTTTAACAAAGGCATTTATCAAAATTCTTGAGTTTTGTTCGAGACTTTCACAATGATATAATCTCTAAGAGTTCATGATAAAAATTATTGTAATTCTATTAAATATGACACAATTTGTAATGATTATTAATCATATGAAGTATAAATTTTATATCTTCAAAAGAAGATTAATACAATTCATTTTCTATAACTTGTATCACGACCCAAAAATCAAACATAATGAAATATGTTTTATCCCACCAGGACATGTCAACTTAATAATCCCATTACAATGGAAAATGCAAAAGTAAGAACAAAATTAGTGTCTTTTGGATTCAACGCTGGTATCAATGCTCGCCAAGGGAGTGAAGTTAGTTAGAGAGATATTTACAAACCACTATGGGTGGCTGGACGATGGTCAGGTTGGGAATTAAAATAGGGTTTGGTTGTTATTGGTTAATGAGAGAGCACCAGAGGTTTAAACTTTCTTTCTTCTTAGTCCACCACCTCTCAGTATTTCAACATTAAGCTAAGTTGTAATATCTTGAATGAAGTACGTAATTAGTCAATAATATCAAGAACACACACTTAAGCCTCTAATCCACGCTATTTTTGGTAAATACATTCATTAAGGATGAGTATAGTAAGTTATTTGAATAGAATTTTAATGTTACTGTGCACATAAAACCCAGTATCTAAAACAGACTAGAAATCCATTTTCAAAAATCTGCAGGTGTAATTGACGGTTGCCATCGACGGATCGTACCCTGAAAAACGGCTCGTGCTGCACATCCGTAAGATTAAAACGACAAACAAAACTAGTAGTTGTTACATAGATCCAGAACACCTATATAATATACTTAAATACAAAAAAGATGTGTTTACCTTTGTCTTCCATAGAAACGAACGACTGAATAAAAGCTAGGTTGAGTCTTCCTCTCCTTTGGCTTACTGGGGGTTGGCACCTTATGGGAATACCTCTCTTAGCTTAAACAAGGATAGGAGACCTAGCCTCCTATTTATAGGATCAAAATCTTTTAACCTAGTGGGCCTCCCCATTACGGGCTCACTTGTCTTCTACATGCCTACACTATTTCCAACAAACGCATATGACATGAAATGGATACAAGCCCATATGGAATCCACTCGAAGACACGGCTCATGCCTTGTCCAACTAATCTGAACATTCAGTTCGTTTAACTAAAATGGAATAGTAAGTTAATATTAAAGTTCACGTTAAATAAATACTTCTAACATTATCATTATTTATAACGAAATCTTAACTGTAAAAAACTGCAACCTCACCTAGTTGACCAAATTTATTTAGACATATATTTCTTAAAACACAATAGTTGAATAATTTTCAAGATTTTATAATTAATAAATTAGAATAAAATACCACATAATGACGTCATAACATCGGTTCCATAACTTATAAGAATTTATAATATAGAAAAGGATGTCTATAATAATTTTAAAATTTAGTATTGAAGAATTTACCTTGAACATTGTTTGTTGTACCCATGGTTAAACTCATTTTCTAAATAAATTTTGTGGCCTGATAGAAAATACCGAATCACTACTTAATTTTCATGATTTAAGAGGAAAGTTGTGTGTACATATATAAATTATTGTATTTGTACGGTTCATTAAAAGTGTATGACCCGGAAAATGATAGGTTAAATAAGAGCCTCATTGTGTGGGTTAGTGTGACCTTAAGTTGATGTCTAGGCTGTTTTATAACTTATTGAGCAAGGAAGAGGCCTAGGGTCCAAGCAAGGAGCTTAACTAGCAAAATAAAGTGGAGGTACACTTGTTTTTTGAGGGACTGTTTGGCGATGGGAGTGCTTGATAACACCAAAAGGTTGGCCAGCGCCCTTGTGCCCTTGTGATAATCTAGTTTGCTGTCCCTTTGACCTATATGGTGTATGAAAAACCTTAAAGTTAAATTCTTGAGGGTCACATTTAACTAGAACTATTAGTTGACAAAATATGAAGTCAAGAGATCAAGAAAATACAAAAAAATTATTTACTCAAACTATTAACTCCTCCATGGATTTTAAAGTCACATAAAAATACATATATTCAAAAGTTGAGAAACAGAAAGAATCATTTGTCCAAAAAAAAACCCACCGATTTCTTTAAAGATCAAATTAAGAGTATGTTATATAATTATAGCTCTTTAATCTAGATAATTTTTTCAAGACACTCATGGAGCAGATTTCTTTCTTTTCAAAGATGTTCACATCTTTTTGGTTCTCTTTCTCTTTTCTTCTATGACCTCGGAGTGATAACTCGCTCTCATTCGTTGGGATCTATAAGGCCTCCTACGAATGACTGCAATTCTCCCTCTTGATATCACAGGTCCTCTTGCTAGTGCTCCTATGGATTTATCTTTAGGTTGAATTATCCTATAAAAATTTGACACCAAAATAATTAAAAACAATATTAAAAAAAATTAAAATATTATAGTAAATTGAACTAAATTATTTTTTAACATGCAAGAAGTGATAACCTTGACGATGGTGTACGCTGATGCGATTCTACATGTTGCAAAGTCTTGGTTAAATGACTTGTGACTTCTTGTTCAACTTCTTGACTAAACTCGACAAATACATGGATCAATGTCTATAAAAGTACACTTAAAATATTTTTAGCATTTTACAAACTATAGTTAAAAATTCTTTATCTAAACACTCAACTGTCAAATCTAGATCAGTTTCGTTCACTTAATTATTAAACAATTATTATGTAAGTAGAATACACTTATATTTTTCAGATAAGTCTACGTTAATGTTAAGATATACAGTGATAATATCATTAAATGCTTCAACGTACTAACCTCATTGTCTGCAACACTTGATAATCCATGAATACTTTTGACGAATCATCTCCATCCGAATCGTCAGATATGATTATAATATACAATAATTATTCAAATAAAAGTTTAAAATTTTTAAGTTATCCTAAAATTTCAAACAATCATGATTTTTCTTATTTAGAAATTTATTAATCTCGTTACTTATACGATTTCAGAATGTAAAATGATAATCTTTTTGTTTATGCTCTGTACAACAATTTTTATGATAAATAAATGAAGATCTAGTCAAAAAAACTGACAAATATAGCAATTCCATAAATTAATTGATATTTTTATTGATTGTCCTATATTATTTCACATTAGAAGATTGTTTGTTGAGAACTTTTATAAAAGATTAACACTTAACTAATTTTGAGAAAAAAAAAGTATAAGAAGCTTTGACCACAGTAATTCGTGAAATGCTCTAAACTAGAATATATTCTAATCAGTTTTAGATCAAATTCATCATGTCATTGTACATGCATCTAATTATTTAGTTAAAAAAAAAGGAGGACAGGTAAAATCGATCAAACATGAATAAAAAAAAAAAAGCAACAAAACAATGATTGTACCATACAGTTTACTATAGCTTATGATGATATACAAGATGAACCAAAATCTTCAATAATAAAACTACATATATGAAAATGAAAGAAAAATATATCAGGAGGTTCTTTATTTTAAATTTTTATTTGTTTTAGTTCTTGATTACTATATACTGTCATGGAGGATGGCTTAGGTTAAAAATATTATTGTGGAATATCACGCATAAATATTGTTGTATTACATTTATATGGAGTATATTGATTTCATTTAATCCCCTGAATATTTTGAGTTTGAAATAAGTAATCATTATAGCTTATTATAAATATTAAATGTGAATAAGTTTTTACTCATAATAAACCTCTTGATCATAAATAATCAATAAAAAAAATTAATTGAGAAGTCAATTTGTGCAACATATTTATTTTTTGTTCACATTATATTTTAGAAAATGTTTATTTTTTTCACATTATTCATAGAAACTAATCAAATTATTTTTAAGAATCTTATATTGATGATTATTTTAAATACGGAAAAGGGCCTAAAATACCCTTGAAGTATTAAAAATAGTACAAAATTACTCTTCATCCACCTATTGGCTCAAAAATGCCCTTTTCATCCACCTATTGGCTCCAAAATACCCTTGTCATCCACCTTTGGGTTCAAAATTGACCATTTTTTTAATTGTTTTAAAATTAAACTCTTTAAATATCTTTTAAAATACTTGGAGTTAAGCTATTGGTTATAATTTTAATTTATTAATATAATTTATAAACCAACCCACTACCCACTCAATGCTAACCAAACCTCACCCAATTAATAATCTAATTATAATATCAAAATTGTCATAAACATTACTAAAACACGATAAAATTATAGATTCCTAAAAATGACATTCAAAATTATTCGAGTCCGAATCGAAGCCCCAATTAAATTTAGGTTGAGTCGCTTATTTAGGAGGATACTTTTTTTCAAAATTGAATTAGAAGTTTATGATTAAAGGTAAAGAAGTATATACATCCCGAATTAATTCATGAACTTTTTTTAAATATAATTTTATAAATATTTATGATTTGTTTTAAACCCTTTAATATATTATTTTGAAATTTTTTTACCTATGAAGTAACATCACATAATTGAGACGTAAGAATAATTAAGATGAACATCGTCAGACTTTTAAGTTTATTGGTGATTTTTATTTAGCCACTTGAATGTATGATAATTTACTTCTATAATGTTAAAAAAAATACTCAATTGGCAGTAGCTTGCATTAATAATGTGACATGTTTATTAATTTAGAGGAATTTAGTTAGTAATGGGTGGGTAGTGGATTTACTTATAAATTGTACTAATAAGTTAAATTATAACAAATAGTTGAGCGTCACATATTTTTAAAAATATTTAAATAGTTTAATTATAAAACCATAAAATAAGTGATCAATTTTGAAAAAAAATGTGGATGACAAGGGTATTTTGGAGCCAACAGGTGGATGGAGGGTAATTTTGTACCATTTCCAATACTTTAAGGGTATTTTAGGCCCTTTTCCGTTTTAAATATAAAAAGCATCACTTTGAATTTTACATATCTTTAAGTGATATGGTATTTAATTTTTTTTAAAACCATCTGATTTGCTAATTCTTATTAATGTTATTTTTCTTATCTCAAAAAATTAAGATCGTCAAATTAATTTTTTTTTCTATACAATAACTTTTGAATTTAAGACCCAAGGGTTTCTTATCATTCAAAGGGTGAGGAGGGTATCATTTTTAAAATTCAAAGACTCGAATTACATGATTCGATTAAAATTTACTCATCTCCATATATTGACGATTTAAGGTGTGAAGATTCCATCTCATCTAAAATGGGTAGAGGACTATTATCCATAAGATTAAAAAGACAAACAAAAATAGTAGTTGTTACATAGATCGAGAACACCATTATAATATAGTTAAATATAAAAAGGATGTGTGTACCTTTGTCTGCCATAGCAACGAATGACTGAATAGAAGCTAGGCTGAGTATTCTTCTCCTTAGGGTTATTGACGATTGACAACTTATAGGAATACACCTCTTAGCTTAAGCCAGGAGAGGAGTCCTAACCTCATATTTATAGGCTCAAAATATTTTAATCTAGTGGGCATCCCAATTACGGGCTCACAGATCTTCAACATGCCTACACTATTTCCACTCAACGCATATGACATGAAATGGAAACAAGACCATATGAAATCCACTCAAAGACACGGATCATGTCTTGTCCAACTAATTTTAACATTCAGTTTGTTTTACTAAAATGCAATAATAAGTTAATGTTAAGTGCGCATTTAATAATTACTTCTAACATTATCATCAACCATCAAGAAATCTTAAACCTTCAAAGTGCAACCTCACCTAGTTGACCGAATTTATTTAGACATATATATCTTCAAACACATCAGTTGAATAATGTTCAAGATTTTAGAAATAATAAATTACAATAAATTACCACATAATGAAATCATAACATCGGTTTCATAACATATAAGAATTTTATAATATAAAAAAGGAAGTCTACAATAATTTTAAAAGCTAGTGTTGAAGAATTTACCTTGAACATTGTTTGTTGAACCCATGGATAAACTTATTTTCTAAATAAATTTTGATGGATTGATAAAAAATATCAAATAACTACTTAATTTTAATTATTTTAACAGGAAATTTGTGCCTACATATAAAAATTATTGTATTTGTACGGTTCATAAAAAATTTAACAACCCGGAAAATAATAGTTTAAATTAGAGCCTCATTGTGTAGGCTAGTGTGACCTTAAGTTAATGTCTAGGCTGTTTTATAAATTATTGAGCAAGGAAGAGGCCTAGAGTGCAAGCAAGGGCCCAAACTAGCAAAATAAAGCTGAGGAAGCCTTGTTTTTTGAGGGACTGTTTGGTGATGGGAGCTTGATCGTCAAAATGTTGGCCAGCCGCCCTTCTCCCCTTGTGATCGTCTAGTTTGTTGTTCCATTGGCCTATGTGGGTTTGAAAAATCTTAATGTTATATTCTTCATGCTCACATATCGCAAGAACTATTTGTTGTATGAATTGTGTAACTAGTAGATGTTGCATTGGCTTGGGTCTTGTCCACCATCTGTAAAGTGGAGGATGTAATATTAGAGTAGTGACTTTCCCATGTGGACAGACCTGACCCGATCCAAGAAGTTGTCTAAAAAGATGAAAGAATTAATTATCTCTTATTTGAAAAGGAAAGGAGGAACAAAAAGAGGAACAATTTAATAACTGAAAAACTTACCAACCCTTCCTGATAAAAAAATTTCTTCCTTCACAGAGAAAGACAACGTAAAAAACAATATGAAAAGAGAACACAAACTAAAGTGAAAAAGAAAACTCAAAAAAGTTTTTCTGTCTGCACATAGAAATTTAGTTTAGTTTACGAATAAAACTTTTTTTCCTAGCTATTTAAAGAAGATATTTGGAGAAATCGTGTTAAAAAAGAAAAATCAATGACTTCTGCTGCAAATACAAGATACAAAACTCGTCGATTTGGATCTTTCTAAATATTTCAACAATAAGGCTAAGCATAAATTGAGACACTATGAGTGTGAACGTACTTGTTGAAACTTCATTTTATGATAAAATGAACTTATAAGTTCAAGAGAATACGAAAGTTTTATCTACTCAAACTATTAACTCCTCCACGGATTTTATAGTCACATAAAAATATATAAATTAAAAAGTTGAAAAACAGAAACAATCTATTGTCAGAAAAAACAACCAAAGATTTCTTTAAAAATCAAATTAAGAGTATGTGATATAAGTAAAGCTATTTAATACAGAAAACTTTTTCAAGACACTCATGGAGCAGATTTCATTCTTTCGAAAGATGTGCACGTATTTTTTTTCTCTTCAACTTTTCTTCTATGACCTCGGGGTGAATACTCGCTCGCATTCGCTGGGATCCATAAGACCTTCTACGGATGACTACATTGCTCCCTCTTGATATCACAGGTCCTATTGCTAGTGCTCCTGGGGATTTATCTTTAGGTCGAATTATCCATTAAAAATTAAAGTACCAAAATAATTAACAACAACAGATAAAAATTTAAAATATTATAGTAAATTGAACTTAATTATTTTTAAACATGGAAGAAGTGATAACCTTGACGATGACGCAAGCTGATGCGATTCTACAGGTTGCAAAGTCTTGGTTAAATGACTTGTGATTTCTTTATCAACTTCTTGACTAAACTCGACAAATCCATGGATCAATGTCTGTATAGTACACACAAAATATTTTTAGCATTTTACAAACTATAGTTAAGAATTCTTAATCTAAACACTCAAATGTCAAATCTAGATCCATTTCATTCACTTAATTATTACAAAATTATTATGTAAGTAGAATGCACTTATATTTTTCATATAATACTACGTTAATATTAAGATATCAAGTGATAACATAATTAAATGCTTCAACATACTAACATCATTATCAGCAAAACTTGATAATTCATGAGTTTTTGATGAATCATCTCCATCCGAATCGTCAGATATGATTATAACATCTAGAAATAATTAAAATAAAGTTGAAAAAATGTAAGTTATCATAAAATTTCAAACAATCATGATGTTTCTTATTTAGAAATTTGTCAATCTCTTTACTTATACGATTTTAGAATATAAAACGATAATCTTTTTGTTTATGCTCTTCACAATAGCTTTTATGATAAATAAATGACGATGTAGTCACAAATCTGACAAATTTAGCAATTCCACAAATTAATTGATTGTTTTATTATTTGTCCTAGATTATTTCACATTATAAGATTGTTTCTTGAGAACTTGTGTAAAACATTAAAACTTGACTAATTTCGAGAAAGAAAAAAGTATAAGAAGTTTTGACCACAGTAATTTGTGAAATACTATAAATTAGAATATAATTTAATCAGTGTTAGATCCAAATTATCGTGTCATTGTACATGCATCTAATTGTTTAGTACAAAAAAGGAGAAGAGGTAACATTGAGCAAACCTAAATAAAAAAAACAACCAAACAATAACTGTACTATAAAGTTTACTATTGCTTATGATGATATACAAGATGAACCAAAATCTTCAATAATAAAACTGCATATATAAAAATGAAAGAAAAATCTATAAGGAGGTCATTTTATTTTATATTTTTATTTATTTTAGTTCTTGATTAATATATGACTATCATGAAGGATGTCTTATGTTAAAAATATTATTATGGAATATCACGCATAAAATATTGTTGTATTACATTTATATGGAGTAAATTGATTTCATTTAATCCCCTGAATATTTTGAGGTTGAAAATTAGCAATCATTATAGTTTATTATAAATACCAAATATGAATAAGTTTTTATTCGTACTAAACCTCTTGATCATAAATAATCAATAGAAAAAATAAATTTAAAAGTCAATTTGTGCAACATATTTATTTTTAGTTCACATTATATTTTGGAAAATGTTTATTTTTGTACATTATTCTTAGAAACTATTCAAATTATTTTTGAAAATATTACATTGATGACTATTTTAAATATAAAATCAAAACTTTGAATTTTACATATCTATAGGTAATATGATATTTAAACTTTTGTAAAACCATCTGATTTGCTAATTCTAAAAAATATTATTTTTCTTATGTCAAAATATTAAGATCGTTAAATTAAATTTTTTTTTCTATATGTAACGACCCTCTTAGTCGTTTTAGAAATTCCAACTATAATTTTTATATTAATCTTTTCAGTATATTTTATAAATAATTTATATGACTTGTAACAATGAGTGACATGATTTTAGATTTAATAAAAGATTATTTTATTGTAAAAAAAATAGAAAAGGAATTAATTAATTAAGTAAATAAAATAAAATAAAAAGAAAAGGGGCAAAGTGCCCTAAACATTTTAAAGCCTGTGACGGCTTATATGAGGAAAAGAAAAAGAACGATTTGAAAAAGAAAAAAAAAACGCAGAGAAGAAAAGAAAAGAAAGGGAGAAAAGAAAAGGGAAAAGGAGGAGAAAAAATCAATATTTTCATCTCAAGGCGTCAAGATAATTATTTTCATCCTTTCTATTAAGTTTTTTGTAATTAGAAGTATATTTTTAGATTAAAACGTGTATAATTTACACTAATATGTGAAACTAATTTTCAATTTTGTGTACATGTATGCATATGGTATTTAGCATAAATTTCACCTTAGTCATTAAGTAATTATGACCAGTTGTTGATGATCATGAAACAATTATTGGGAAGGGAGGTAAATAGACATGCAAGAAGCCTTCCGTATAAAAATATTTCATGAAATATCTTTATTTTGGTGTTCAAATATAGGTGATATAAATTGGGATCAATTTGAGATCTTTTTAATAGTTTTCATATTATCATTTAAGTTTTGATATATTACTATATATAATTTAGTATTAGGTATATGGTATTAAGTGAATGTCTTAAGATTTATGATATTGAAAAGAAGTTAAAAATTTAATCCTAATCTTGAAACTTAAGAACTTAATTATAAATTTGCGTGAGTTTTTTTTTGGTTTAGTCTAGACACGTGCAATATGTGTGTTGTTAACTTCAAAACCTTATAGTGTTTACTTATTTGAATAGACTATATTTTATTTCGAAGTGCAACAAAGGAGGAAGGCTAAAGTCCCGAAGTGATTGTTCGATAAATTGAGGCAAGTGGATTTCTAAGCTCTTGTTAAGTGTATGAAATGCGTGTATGTCTTTGTGGTATATGTTTGGAAGTAACGGGATTGGTGATGGGTTGACTTGACCATATTGATTAATTATAATGATGAAAAGAATGGGGATAACAAAAAGGCAATGTGATTAATTGTTTATGTGTGTTGTGTTGAGAAAGGGTTGAAGTCTTGTTGAATCATTGTTGATGTAACTTCATGTTTGTGTGGTTGTGAACTCTGCGATGTTATGAAAATGGTCATCTCCTCATTATTTGTGTGAACTTGTCATCTGCATTATTCTGAAGCATTGATTGTGACAAGTGTTATGTGCATTGAGAAAGAATGGGTACTTAAGAGGATGTACCATTTCGAGGGACGTATCGCGCGCCGCGATGGATACAATATTTTGAGGGACGTATCGCGCGTCACGATGGTTACTATTATCGAGGGTCGTGTCGTGCGCCGCGACAGATGCATGGACAGATATGTCCCCCATGGGTCCCGGACTGAGAGACAGCAGGTGTGTATCACTACGTAAGACATGCATCATTATACTTGACATTGCATTCCATTGCATTGCACATACTTATCATAAGTGAACTTGATATCATATTTTGCTGATCTTCTGATTGCCTTTCTGCGGAACTTGTGATTGATCAATATTGAGCTTGTTAATGCGGATATGTAATTTTTTGAAGTATTGTTGTTGAGGATATGTAACTTGTTGAAGTGTTGTTGTTGAGGATATGTAAATTGTCTAAGTGTTGTTGTTGAGCTACGTGCTATGTAAACTGTGATTTGTTAGGTTGGGTTGATTTTAATGCAGGTTGTAGTTGTGGAGGTTCGGTTGGGGGTTGTAGGAGTACCCGTATTTTATCCCCTTAGCTTGTGTTTAGACGTTTTACTTGCTGGGTACCGTGTGGTTTGGTACTCAACCCTTGCTACTACAAATTTTTTTGTAGGTTACTGTTGGGTATGTAGCAAGAATTGATGGGAAATAGAGGGAAGGAGAGGAATTTGAAAAGTTTATAACTTGAAAAGTTGGGAACTTGAAAAGTCCTCTAATGCTTTATTGAAAAAAGCAGTAGTCCTTCATCGATAATGGAAATGAAAATAGGAGAGTTTAAATAAATAAACACTCCTATTAATTGTTAAAAGGGTTGGAAAGAGGGACCCCCCTCGCGCCGTCGTCGTCGCTCGCTCGCTCGCTTCGGCTACGACTTCGGCAAATGATCGATCGAGAGATATTTTTGTGGACAAATTTATTTTAATTATTTATTTAATTAATTTAATGGCCAAAATAATTTTCAATTAATTAGTGACCCATTTTTCCGTTATATTTAAAATTCCCGCCATGACTGTTCTGAAAGGTTGCAACTTTCCGGAACAGTCAATACCATTTGAAAGTTTGCAACCTTTCATTAATTGTCGTGTTAATTCTGAAAGGGTTGCAACCTTTCAGAATATATTCTTCTTGCCTATAAATATCATTTAGTATTCATAATATTTCCTACGAATTTTCTGATATTATTTCTTCTTAAAAACACATATTTCTTCGTGTACTCTCCTGCTGTGGATTGATTCGCTGACAGTAGAGTTTTTGGTATCTATACTCTACTGATTAAAATTATTTTACCCTGGGAGGTTATATCTCAAATCAAACCTCGGATACTAGAGGGGAATAATTTCCTTGAGGGGACACTATGAATTCAGTGGACTTGATTTTCTTCCTAAATTTTCAATAAGAGTATTCGTGATTGTGGTACGTTTTTACAGATTAAATTATTTTTTACAAATAAATTTTTGTTCATCTTATTTACTGGTTATAAAAAATCTCAGTTACTTCGTGTTTCTGAATGATTTATTAGAACCAGTAATTTCTGATTTTATAACACAGATTGGAAACAATCATAAGGAAATTAATAATCTGTGTTTCTGGTGGAGACAAAAATCTCTGTGATTTTATTCTCCTTTAAGTATGCAATTAAAATTTTATTGCTTACTTATATTGTATCAATTTTGTTTATCAGAAATGGAAAACACTGGTGTTACAGTGTCTGTTGCTGCACCAACCCGACCTCTTGTATCACCAGCAGAGAAACCGGATAAATTCAAAGGTGGGAATTTTAAAGGATGGCAGCAACGAGTATTTTTCTTGCTTACCACTCTTGGTCTGCAGAAATTTACAAGTGAAGATACTCCAGTTCCTGCTGATGATATGCCAGACAGGGAAAAATTTATGATTGTTGATGCATGGAAACAGTCAGACTTCCTATGTAAAGGTTACATTTTGAGTGCTTTAGAGGATGACTTATATAATGTCTATAGTGCAATAACATCTTCAAGAGAGTTGTGGAATGCACTTGAGAAGAAATATAAGACAGAAGATGCATGCTTGAAAAAGTTTATGGTCGCAAAGTTTTTAGACTATAAAATGACAGATAGTAAAACTGTTTGATCACAAGTGCAGGAACTTCAACTTATTCTCCTTGATCTGATTGCTGAAGATATGGTAGTAAATGAAGCTTTTCAAGTGGCTGCAATGATCGAGAAGTTGCCTCCTTCGTGGTATGATTTCAAGAATTATCTAAAGCACAAGCGTAAAGAAATGAAGCTTGAAGATTTTGTGATTCGGCTCAAGATTGAGGAAGATAACAGAAATGCCGAAAAGAAGTCGCGTAAGAGTTCAACAATCATTGGAGTTAATATTGTTGAAGAAGCTCCTACCAAAGACAAAAAGAGAAAGAAGTCCAACGGGCAGAAGTCTGAACAGGACAAGAAGAAATTCAAAGGCAACTGTTATAATTGTGGCAAGGCTGGTCATAGATCTTCTTATTGTCATGCTCCAAGAAAAGACAAAAACAAAGGCAAAGGCAAAAATCAAGCAAACATCGTGGAAAAAATGGAAGATGCAGATGACTTGTGTGCAATGATATCGGAGTGTAACTTAGTTGGAAATCCCAAGGAGTGGTTTCTCGACTCAGGTGCCACTAGACATATTTGCTCTGCAAAAGAAGTCTTTGCCACATACACTCCTGCTGAGTACGATGAAGATTTATTCATGGGAAACACAACAACAACAAGGATTGCAGGAACTGGCAAAGTAATGTTGAAAATGACATCCGGCAAAGTGTTGACTTTAAACAATGTTCTGCATGTCCCTACTATTAGGAAGAATTTAGTTTCTGCTGCACTACTAATTAAGAACGGATTTAAGTGTGTCCTAGTTAGTGATAAAGCTGTAATAAGTAAGAATGAAATGTTCATAGGAAAGGGCTATCTCAATGAGGGTCTTTTCAAACTACATGTAATGGTTATTGACAGTATCAATAAAAATTCTGCTTCTGTTTACTTATTGGAGTTAAGTGATTTATGGCATGCCCGTTTGGGACATGTAAATTACAAAGCCTTGCGAAAATTAATTCATTTAGAAGTATTGCCTGATTTTAAATGCGATAAGTAAAAATGTGAAATTTGTGTGGAAAGTAAGTTTGTTAAACATCCTTACAAGTCTGTTGAAAGAAATTCTAAAACTTTAGACTTAATTCACACAGATATATGCGATATGAAGTCAACACCATCTCGTGGTGGAAAAAAATATTTAATAACTTTTATTGATGACTCCACTCGATTTTGTTATGTATACTTGCTTAATAGTAAGGATGAAGCAATTGATGCATTTAAGCAATACAAAAATGAAGTGGAAAAAATTAATTGAATCTAAAGATAAAAATGATTCGGAGTGATAGGGGTGGAGAATATCAATCTCCTTTTGCAGAGATATGTTTGGAATATGGTATTATTCATCAAACTACTGCACCTTATACACCACAGTCAAATGGTTTGGCGGAACGGAAGAACAGAACATTAAAGGAAATGATGAATGCCTTAATGATCAATTCTGGTTCACCGCGAAATCTTTGGGGGGAAGCCATCCTTACATCTACTAAAATACTCAATAGAGTACCCCATCGAAAAACACAATCAATTCCATATGAGTTGTGGAAAGGAAGAAAACCCAACTTGAAATATTTTAAAGTGTGGGGGTGTTTAGCCAAGGTAGAGGTTCCTTTACCTAAGAGGGTTAAAATTGGACCCAAAACAATAGAATGTGTCTTTATTGGATATGCTGTGAATAGTAAAGCATTCATGTTAATACGATAATTGAATCAGATAATGCAGAGTTTTCTGAAAACATTTATCTGTATAAAACTGAAAGTGAGTCAACAAGTGAAAGACCTAAATGACCACGAGAAGAATCAATGAAAAATATTCTAACTAGTGAGGAACCTAGGCGAAGAACTCTACAATGAAAATCTGTTTCTTTCGGACCAGATTTTGTAGCATTATTGCTTGAAAATGAGCCTCAAACATTTAAAGCAGCTATGTCTTCGCCAGAGTCAACTTATTGGAAAGAAGCAGTCAATAGTGAGATTGAATCAATTTTAAGCAATCACACTTGGGAATCGACTGATTTTCTTCCAGGAAATAAACCTTTAGGATCAAAATGGATCTTTAAAAGGAAAATGAAACCTGATGGGACTATTGACAAATATAAGGCTAGACTGGTAGTCAAAGGGTACAGACAAAAGGAAGGTCTGGACTACTTTGACACATACTCTCCAGTAACAAGGATAACATAAATTAGGATGTTAATAGAACTTGCAGCAGTGCATGATCTTAAAATCCACCAAATGGATGTAATGACAGCCTTCTTAAATGGAGAGTTAGAGGAAGAAATTTACATGGAACAACCTGAAGGGTTTATAGTTCCTCGTAAACAAAAGAAAGTGTGCAGACTTGTGAAGTAACTTTATGGACTCAAGCAAGCACCCAAACAATGGCATGCTAAATTTGATCAAATAATGTTGGCAAATGGATTCAAGATTAACGAATGTGATAAATGTGTTTACATCAAAAATGTTATGAATCATGAAGTCATTGTTTGTTTGTATGTTGATGACATGTTAATAATGAGTAAAGAAATTGATGATATAAATACTACTAAGCGCATGTTGTCCAATAAGTTCGATATGAAAGACTTAGGAGTTGCTGATTTGATCTTAGGGGTCAGGATTATCAAAACT
Source organism: Solanum peruvianum (assembly GCA_027705065.1). NCBI lineage: Eukaryota > Viridiplantae > Streptophyta > Magnoliopsida > Solanales > Solanaceae > Solanum > Solanum peruvianum. The sequence goes on from JAKWJD010001755.1 coordinate 69,206,806, forward strand.
CCCCAGGGACTAGCATTATCTCAATCTCATTATATTGAAGAAGTATTGGATAAGTTCAATTACTTGAATTTCAATGTAGTCAAAACTCCAATTGATTTAAGTTGTACATTTAAAAAGAATGAAGGTCAAAGTGACTCTCAATTGGAATATGCCAGAGTGTTGGGAAGTTTGATGTATATTATGAATTGCACATAACCAGATATGGCATGTGCTATTAGTAAACTAAGTCGGTACACTAGTAATCCGAATCAAACTAACTGGATGGCTATGAAATGTGTGTTGGGTTATCTAAAATGGACACAACATTATGCTTTGCATTATCATAAATATCCTGCTGTGATTGAAGGATATAGTGATGCAAATTGGATCACCGGGTCAAATGATGTAAAATCCACAAGTGGTTATGTATTCATACTTGGTGGAGGAGCTGTCTCTTGGAAATCTTCAAAACAGACATGTATTGCTCGCTCCACAATGGAATCTGAATTCATTGCTTTGGATAAGGATGGTGAAGAAGCGGAATGGCTCCGGAATTTCCTAGAGGATATTCCATTCTAGCCCAAACCTGTTGGACCAATTTGCATACATTGCGATAGTCAAGCAGCAATAGGTAGGGCAGGGAGCGTTATGTACAACGGGAAGTCTCGTCATATACGACGTAGACATAACACCACAAGACAACTTCTCTCTAGTGGAATTATCACAATTGACTATGTAAAGTCAAGCGATAATGTGTCAGATCCACTAACGAAAGGCCTAGTGAGAGAGGCAGTTGAAAGATCATCTAAGGGAATGGGTTTACGGCTTTGTACAAGTCAGCATGACGGTAACTCTATCTAGCAGACTCGAGATCCCAAGAGCTAGATTCAAGGAGAAAAACAAAGTTGTGGCTGACGGTTTGACATTGTCAATTAACTCAATCCATTCTCATGATGAAGACAATGTTCGGGAAAAGGTTAAGACTTTAAGGCTTGTTAATGAGGTAATAAAGCATAAAGTTTTTAATGATTTGCTAAGTTTGGTAGATTTGACCAAATAGTATATCTACGAGATAACACGGTTAGAAATCACCTATGTGAGTGTGAAGTGGAAGACGCTTCAAAGAGAATTTTATGTAAAAAGCCAATTCTCTATACACTCATGAAACCAGGAGGTGTTCATGGCTGAAACGAACACAAACGTAAGAATCATAAACAGTAGAGGGTTAATTGTGTGACATATGGTTGTCTAGGTATACACCAATGTTCGACGGTTCAAAGATATCACATCTACCGATTGACCGAGTATATCCGACATATGTTAACTACGGAAAGTCCAAGGGGAAACCTACTTATCCAGATGCAATTAATCCTTGCTTGTAAAGTACACAATTGTCCGTGCATTCCTATGTTATAACTATTCCCCATCAATGTGGGGGATTGTTGGGTATGTAGCAAGAATTGATGGGAAATAGAGGGAAGGAGAGGAATTTGAAAAGTTTATAACTTGAAAGGTTGGGAACTTGAAAAGTCCTCTAATGCTTTATTGAAAAAGCAATAGTCTCTCATCGGTAATGGAAATGAAAATAGGAGAGTTTAAATACATAAACACTCCTATTTATTGTTAAAAGGGTTGGAAAGAGGGACCCCCCTCGCGCCGTCGTCGTCGTCGTCGCTCGCTTCGGCTTTGGCTTTGGCTTTGGCAAATGATCGATCGAGAGATAATTTTTTGGACAAATTTATTTTAATTATTTATTTAATTAATTTAATGGCCAAAAATTATTTTCAATTAATTAGTTGATAACAGAAGTTAACCGAAATGTTTTCAATTTTTTAGTTAACCCGACCCGACCCGGATCCGCGCGCGTGACCTGTTTTCTGTTATATTTAAAATTCCTGCCATGACTGTTCTGAAAGGTTGCAACATTCAGGAACAGTCAATACCATTTGAAAGTTTGCAACCTTTCATTAATGGTCGTGTTAATTCTGAAAGGGTTGCAACCTTTCAGAATATATTCTTCTTGCCCATAAATACCATTCAGTCTTCAGAATATTTCCTACGAATTTTCTGATCTTCCTTCTTCTTAAAAACACATATTTCTTCGTGTACTTTCCTGTTGTGGATTGATTCGCTGACAGTAGAGTTTTTGGTATCTATGCTCTACTGATTAAAATCGTTTTACCCTGGGAGGTTATATTCCAAATCAAACCTCGGATACTAGAGGGGAATAATTTCCTTAAGGGGACACTGTGAATACAGTGGACTTGATATTCTTCCTAAATTTTTTCAATAAGAGTATTCCAGATTTTGGTACGTTTTTACAGATTAAATTATTTTTTACAAATAAATTTCTGTTCATCTTATTTACTGGTTATTAAAAATCTCAGTTACTTCGTGTTTCCGAATGATTTATTAGAACCAGTAATTTCTGATTTTATAACACAGATTGGAAAGAGTTACTAGCCCGGACTTTGTGATATTTCCCTTCTCCTTGTCTGAGGTTTCTTGGAGATTTGTCAGGTAGCTGTTTCCATCGCAGCAGACTTTCTTCTCCTTAATTATGATCTTGTTCTATTCTAGAAACAAGTTCATTTGAGACTTGAGTTTTTCTTTTGAATCAATTGTAATACTTTAAAGGCTTGTACACGTGACTACCAGGTTTTGGGGGGTTTTATTAAGTTACTTATATTTTATTTCCGCACTTTATTGTAATGGTTGAGTTTTAGGCTGACTTGTCTTGGTGGGATAAGACGAGTGCCATCAGGTCCATTTTTGGGTCGTGACAAAATGGTATCAGAGCCCCAGGTTCATAGGTCTCACGTGTACAATTCGAGTCTAAATAGAGTCTCGATGATCGGTACGGAGACGTCTGTACCTATCTTTGAGAGGATGTTGTGACTTTTAGGAAATATTTTCACTTCTTGGATCTCTATTGTGCGTACTTGGTCCCATTTTGATTCTTATCGCCTCACTCCATTCGTTCTCATTTATGTGATGACTCATGTGTAGTTCCTTTTGTGAATCATTGGCATGTCGTGTATTGGTTTGATGTTAGATCTGGTATTAAGGTGAAAATGATATACTTATGAAACGAATGTGTGATCATATTTGAATGAGTTGAGTAAGGTTAGTTATCATTGTAAAATAATAATAATAAATATAGTACTTATCTTGTATAAGCAAAATATGGAGTGGTTCGACAAATTAAAAGTTAAATGTTTGAAGAATTGACTAGATAATAAATAGTGTAATACATTTGATATAGTTGTCATACCATTAACGGGTTTCTTAGCAAATGATGTTGCACCAATTTCAGGTCAGAATCCCTTTTGTGGTTTCACAGATTGAGTGTATACCAAAGAAGGTCATGATACGACTATTACAATGGTACTGATGGGTACTTTGTTAGAATTATGGAGTGTGTTACTTTTTATATTGAGCTTGCTTAGAAAGAATACATATATCTTGGGTTAGATACAAAACTAATCTGGTAATATTTTACAGCTATTTGATGGATAAAGTGTGTGAGCTATTTGGAAATGATCTTCTCAATAGATATGATATGTTCTAGTGGTGGATGTAATGAATTTTCACGATGTGTTACTAGTGGTACATGAAAATGGACATGTTGATTGTTAAGTGCAAATATTAACTACTTAAGGAGTTATCTATGGTATACATGCTCATATGATAAGATTTGGTGTTGAACTCATATTTGAGAACCCAACTAGCTTGTTGGTACGGGTGGATGTGTTAAACATTATTTATAAGGAAGCTTTTATTAGTGGATCTTTGGTATGATATTGATATGTTCAGATTGTGAAATGTATTTTATGAATTTTTAAATGAGTGGTGATTTCATCTTAATGTCCAAGAAATTGGATCAATATTGAATGACAAGCATATGGGTAAAGGAAGTCCTAAAGAGTATACTTATGTGAAGACAATTAAGAGTTTTAGTAAGGAAGTACGGATAAAAGTGGGTTAGTTCTTTGGATTGGATTGGTATAACTGGGTTTAAGGATTCATATTGATGAAATAGTTGACTTCGTGGTGATAACAAGAGCTAACTAAGCATAATGGTAATAGGAGTTTGTGATGGATTGCGATTGAGACTAAATCATAAAATAAGAATTGAGGGTTAAACGAGTTTTTATGGTAATAACGACTTGCGAGCATCAAAGGTTGTGGTTTTTCACTATTTGATGAACAATGTGGTTGTATGAAAAGTTGTATGATGTGTTGAAAATTTCGCTTGAATAGAATTGAAAGAAGCTAGAGTCATAAATGGAAAAGAATTAGTGGGAAGTATTTTAGTCATTGGAAAGAGACAATCGAGAAAATAGATATTTACTATAATTATAAAGGACAAATATATATCTTTAAGAGTTGAGAATTTAATTCAAGGATACGCGATTTCATCTGTTTCATTTTGGTTATGGTAATAGTGTCACACGTTCATTAGATTGATAATAAAAAAAAACGTGTATATATATATATATATATATATTGGGTAAGAATTGAGAAAGAAACCTACACAGTTCGACTCGAGTGTGGTGATAAGTTCTTTTATAGTATCGAATTTGGTAACGGTTACCATTGGATTTTTAAGAAAGGGTATGACAAGGTCGACGGATAGGCGATCAATAATAAGCTAAGATGTCCAAATTTGTAAATATTTCTATGTATGATCTAATTTCAATAGATAAAAGGATTGAGTTACATAATTGAATTCAAAATTCAAGTTTTTCATTGTGAGTTTAGATTTGGGGTAGTGTGTTTTGTCAAGTTATGAATTGGTAAGGGATAAGAAATGATTGATCACATTGAGTATGAAGCATTTTGAGGACTTAAAAAAAATTGAGTAGTAAATTTGGTTACTTTTGATTGTTATACCAAAATGGGATTTCAATGTTTTTATTTCAAGGATAAGATAAAAATACCATAGGTTGTTGGTCAAAGGATAAGATTGGTAAGCAAGTCAGCGAAGAGAAAAAGAGTTTGGTGTATTGAAGAGTTCAAGGTATTTAAAATTTGTGTCATCGAAAGAATTCAGAAGATGTGAAGGAATAAGAATACTCTTGGTTCTGAGTTAAAGGGTCTATGAATGGACATATATAGTTCTAATATGACTATGATTTTGAATCAATTCGGTATAGACTTACTAGGAATTTATCAGCAATTTTTATGAAGATTGAGTGTTGATTTGGGTAAAACCCGTGAGATGTGTAAGAGTATGTGTTGTTATGTGGAGCTAAACAGTTCAGGTTTTGTTAAGTGACTTATGGATACGTATTAGTATGGACATACAATTATACATGGTCATTGATGATTTTTTTTAATCACTTGTTGTGATGTGTTACATAGATACGTGATGGTAAATAGAGATTATGTGCCCATAGTATATAGAATAATTGGGGAGACCTAATATTTCTCTAAGTATTGGCAAGAGGTATGCGATGATTAGGAATGAAAATTGAAGCATGGTATGTGAAAGTTGTGTGGAGTTGACTTCGGGTGTGATTTAATAGTTTGATATCAATGGAAATGTACTATCATATTTGAAACTACTGCTATCAATTTTTTTTTGTGGGACTCGTACTTGCCATGGAATGCTTAAAAAGAAAGAGAGGTAGCCATAGTTTGAAAATTTTGGAGGAAATAATGTGTTTGTTAAGAAGATTTTAATACTAGTGACGATTTGAGAATAAGATAAATGGTTGTTGCGACTTGCGACTATGAAGTTCTTTTAGAATTAAAAATGTTGACCTTAGTGAAGTATTGTAAAAAGCTGTTGTGGTTCGATAAAACAAGTATGTGAGAAATTATAATCGAGACTAAATTGGTGATTGTGGTAACTAGAAAATTAAAGAGATAGAGTCAAATAAATGCAAATGTTTGATATGGGCACTATGAAAAGAAGTATCTAGTCTTATTCGACTCTGATTTTATAAATTCTTATATGACCATCTACTTCGTATTGGACATGGTTTAGAGTGTGATTTGCTACCTATACACATACATGTTTTCATATTTATGGGTGAATTTCTAGTGGTGGATCGGGTGTACCGATCTTGTGATTGTTCTCATGGTAGAGTGACATCCTTGGGCAGACTTGATCATTTCAGTCATGGCATATTTGCTGTTGTTTGAGAAAGTAGAAGTATACTATTGGTTCTACATGCGCGCCATTGCGTATGAAATTTTTTTTATAGAAGAGCTTACATGAAGAGTTACAATTATCTGATAGTGTTGTTAATGGTTTTGCATCCTAGAGTGTACCACTTGTAGGGTGCTTACATTATCTTGTTATTATTTGGATTATGTATGTTTTGATTCTCCCTTGATGGATACCCGAAGTCTAAAGATCAGATTTATATAACTTAAACTTGTAAAAAGATTGTGTTCTGAAAAGGGAATCGTTATAAGATATGTGATGGTTTGTGCACTATGAGTATGTGATGATTGGTTCAGGTTCACTTCTGGTTGTAGCTAGTATCAATAGAACGTTATCTTTGCTATGTGAGAAAGTATTTGTCATGATTATTGTGTTATGGTCCAAGGAGTTTCAGTTTAGATTCGGTTCATGGGTTAGTATGTAGCTTGACAATCACTTCTGATATGTAAACTGTCAAATTCTCTATAGTTCAGTTCTTGGTAGTTGGTCTTGATAGAATGGTGTTAAAGATAAGCTTTCATGGAGAGATAACAACGACTCTAGAAGATCATGCATTAGATTTTTGATAACATCAATAATTCTTCCTTCTCCTATTTTATGTTCGAGGACGAACATGATTTTTAGTGGTGGATAATGTAACGACCCTCTTAGTCGTTTTACAAATTCCAACTATTATTTTTAGTTTAACCTTTTTAGTAGATTTTATAAATAATTTATATGACTTGTAACAACGAGTGACATGATTTTAGATTTATTAAAAGATTATTTTATTGTAAAAAAAATAGAAAAAAAATAGAAAAGAAATTAATTAATTAAATAAATAAAATAAAATAAAAAGAAAAGGGGCAAAGTGCTCTAAACATTTTAAAGCCTATGACGGCTTATATGAGGAAAAGAAAAAGAACGATTGGAAAAAGAAAAAAAACGCAGAGAAGAAAGAAAAGAAAGGGAGAAAAGAAAAGGGAAAAGGAGGAGAAAAATCAATATTTTCATCTCAAGGTATCAAGGTAATTATTTTCATCCTTTCTATTAAGTTTTTATGTAATTAGAAGTAGATTTTTAGATTAAAACGTGTATAATTTACACTAATATGTGATACTAATTTTCAATTTTGTGTACATGTATGCATATGTTATTTAGCATAAATTTCACCTTAGTCATTAAGTAATTATGAATAATTGTTGATGATCATGAAACAATTATTGGGAAGGGAGGTAAATAGACATGCAAGAAGCCTTTCGTATAAAAGTATTTCATGAAATATCTTTATTTTGGTATTCAAATATGGGTGATATAAATTGGGATCAATTTGAGATCTTTTTAATAGTTTTCATAGTATCATTTAAGTTTTGAGATATTACTATATATAATTAAGTATTAGGTATATGGTATAAAGTGAATGTCTTAAGATTTATGATATTGAAAAGAAGTTAAAAATTTAATCCTAATCTTGAAACTTAAGAACTTAATTATAAATTTGCATGAGTTTTTTTTTGGTTTAGTCTAGACACGTGCAATATGTGTCTTGTTAAATTCGAAACCTTATAGTGTTTAATTATTTGAATAGACTAGATTTTATTTCGAAGTGCAACAAAGGAGGAAGGCTAAAGTCCCGAAGTGATTATTCGATAAATTGAGGCAAGTGGATTTCTAAGCTCTTGTAAGTGTATGAAATGTGTGTATGTCCTTGTGGTATATGTTTGGAAGTAACGGGATTGGTGACGGTTTGACTTGCCCACATTGATTAATTCTAATGATGAAAAGAATGGGGATAACAAAAAGGCAATGTGATTAATTATTTGTGTGTGTTGTGTTGAGAAAGGGTTGAAGTCTTGTTGAATCATTGTTGATGTAACTTCATGTTTGTGTGGTTGTGAACTCTGCGATGTTATGAAAATGGTCATCTCCTCATTATTTGTGTGAACTTGTCATCTGCATCATTCTGAGGCATTGATTGTGACAAGTGTTATGTGCATTGAGAAAGAATGGGTACTTAAGAGGATGTACCATTTCAAGGGACATATCGCGTGCCGTGATGGATACTATATTTCGAGGGACGTATCGCGCGCCAAGATGGTTACTATTATCGAGGGTCGTGTCGTGCGCCGCGAAAGATGCATGGACAGATATGTCTCCCATGGGTCCCGGACTGAGAGACAGCGAGTGTGTATACTAGGTCAGACATGCATCATTATACTTGACATTGCATTCCATTGCATTGCACATACTTATCATTAGTGAACTTGATATCATATTTTGTTGATCTTCTGATTGCCTTTCTGCGGAACTTGTGATTGATCAATATTGAGCTTGTTATTGCGGATACATAATTTGTTGAAGTATTGTTGTTGAGGATATGTAATTTGTTGAAGTGTTGTTGTTGAGGATATGTAAATTGTCTAAGTGTTGTTGTTGAGCTACGTGCTATGTAAACTGTGAGTTGTTAGGTTGGGTTGATTTTAATGCAGGTTGTAGTTGTGGAGGTTCGGTTGGGGGTGGTAGGAGTACCTGTATTTTATCCCCTTAGCTTGTGTTTAGACGTTTTACTTGCTGGTTACCGTGTGGTTTGGTATTCAACCCTTGCTACCACAAATTTTTTTGTAGGTTACTAGGCCGGACTTTGTAATATTTCCCTTCTCCTTGTCTGAGGTTTCTTGGAGATTTGTCAGGTAGTTGTTTCCATCGCAGTAGACTTTCTTCTCCTTAATTATGATCTTGTTCTATTCTAGAAACAAGTTCATTTGAGACTTGAGTTTTTCTTTTGAATCAATTGTAATACTTTAGAGGCTTGTACACGTGACTACCAGGTTTTGGGGGGTTTTATTAAGTTACTTATATTTTATTTCCGCACTTTATTGTA